>JBBGZY010001134.1:4200000-4474637 GCA_037952925.1 Lithobates clamitans
TTTTATGGTGCTAGTTCCACTGGGTTTACACACCAAATTTGGGGTTCTTGGCACTAAGTGGCCCTGAGATACAGGGCCCCAAATTCGGTCAACTGTGTCCACCTGCAGCAATGTCATTTCGGGACCCTTTGGGTTCAGAGACCCCAAATTTTGGCTGCAGCTAGGGGGCATCTAGGAACCCTTAACTACCGAGTTTGAAGTTCAGGGGACCTATGGCTGCAAATGGGCACAGTGATGCTGCAAATGGGCATTGTTGACCCTCTTTTCCACTTACAGTAGCTGTGCATTTCTCACCCTCGTCTTATACTCGGGTCAATAAGTTTTTCCCATTTTTTTGTGGTAAATTAGGGCCTCGACTTATACTCGGAACGACTTATACTCGAGTATATACGGTACTTTGTAAAATGTACTTGATTACTATCAGTTAAAGTGGATGTAAACCCAATTTCATCCTTTCTAAACTACTGCCATAGGGGCTCTCTATAATGATATAAATGCCTCCTGCATGTATCTTTACCTGTCAAATGCCTCCCCTCTGTTATGAGAGCCGAAAAACTGCAGATTCTGTGGGTGGGTCTGTTGTCTGGAGCTCGGTGGGTGGAGTCGTGATGTCAGACTCCCCGGCCACCTCTACACTCCCCTTATCAACATGTATTTTTCTCCTGTGTATTTCTTACACTGAACTTCTGCTATGACCTCTAACATCCAGTGAAAAGACAGGAAAGTAACCACATGACTTCAGCATGCCCAATTATGCTGAGGTGTGGAACATCCAATCCTGGCAGAGCAGCAGAAGAAAGGAGTGGGGGGAGGGAATTTAAAAAATAATGCATGTGTCTTAGGCTAGTGCACGAGATATGTAAATCACCTGTCACTCACAGCAAGGGGGAGTATTTGACAGTTTTTCTCTGTCAAGATTTATCTCGCTGAACAATAAGAGCCCTTTCACAGCGGGCCGCCCATAGCGTCGGCGGTAAAACGCCGCAATTTTTAGCATGGTTTTACCGTCGGATTAGCGGCGCATTTCGGCCGCTAGCAGGGCGCTTTTACCCCCCGCTAGCGGCCGAGAAAGGGTTAAAACTGCCTGCAATGTGCCGCAATAGCGGCGTTTTGCTGGCAGTATCCCAGCGCTGCCCCATTGATTTCAATGGGGAGCAGCGGTGGAGGAGCGATAAACACACCGCTCCAAAGAAGCTGCTGGCAGGACGTTCTGCCAGCGCAGCGCTCCGGTGTGAAAGCCCTCGGGCTTTCACACTGGAGACAATGCTGCAGCTGTTTGAGGGCGGATTGCAGGCGCTTTTTTTAACGCTATAGCGCCTGCAAAACGCCCTCGGTGTGAAAGGGGTCTTAAAGAGGATTGCTCAGAGATGAATTAACTATTTGTGGCAAGACTGGGCTCAAATGATAGGAAATCTTATACTTTATATTATGACTCTCTCTCTATATCTATATAGAGATGGGGAGATAGTGAGAGCTATGTGTGTATGTGTATATATATATATATATATATATATATATATATATATATATATATATATATATACACATACATACATACATACATACATACTCTCACACACACACTCACACACACACTATCTCTTTAGTTTACATTTTTACTGAATGCCAGGAGTACAGATATTCTTATACTTTTGCTGTTCCAATTGTATTACAATAAACTTTGGACACTTATGTAAAATACAATGATTTTCAAATATAAACCCATATTTTATTCACAATAGAAACCTTTCAAAATGTAACGTTTTAAAGTGTTTTTTCTTTTTTGTCATAAAAAATACAAACGTGTATACAATGGTTTTGCACAGAGCAGCCCCGATCCTCCTCCTCGGGTCCCCTGCTAGCGCTCCTGGCTTGCTATGCAGCCACTTGTGCTTGCTCGCGCCTGAGCCCTGCTCTGTGTGTTCATAAGACACACAACTTGGCTCGGCCCTACCACCTCATTTGGCAACAAATTAGGTTAATAACAGGTCAGTAACATGATTTGAGTATAAAAAAAGCATCTTAGAGAATCAGTGTCTCAGAAATAAAGATGGGCAGAGGTTCACTAATCTGTGAAAAGAGTCTAAAAATTGTGTAACAATTTTGGGATAATCTTCAGCTTACAGTTGCAAACACTTGATTATCTCCAGTACATAATAGCAAAAGATTCTGAGAATCTGGAGAAATCTCTGTGCGCAAAGGAAAAGGCCAAAACGCAATATTTGATGCCTGTGTTCTTCGGGCCGTGAGACAGCACTGTATTAAAAACTAGTATGATTTTGTGATGGACATCAGTGCATGAGCTCAGGAGGACTTCCAAAAATCACTTTGTTAACACACCACGCCATGCCATAAATGGGCAAAGTAAAGCTCTATCATGCAAAGAAGCAGCCATATCTATACATGTTCGAGAAACGTTGTGGTCTTCTCTGGGCCAAAGCTCATTTAAAATAGTCAGTTGCCGAGTGGAAAACTGTTCTGTAGTCGGACAAATCAAATTTTGACAATTTTATTTTGGCAACCATGTCCTCCAGACTAAAGGAGAGGGATTTTCCAGCTTATCAAGTTCAAAAGCCTAAATCTCTGATAGTATGGGGGTGCATTAGTGCGTATGGGATGGACAGCTACAAATGCAATAATATCAAAAGAATATATAAATAGACTTTATAATATATAAATAGGCTGCAGGTAGACTTTAGATGCTCTTCAAAAAGTCTCCGCACATTTTTCAACAATTTGGCAGACTATCACATTCTCGACGTTCTGTTGGAGCACTAGCTTGTTCCAATTTGGGCTGTGGTACAGGCTAGTATGTGGGTAAATGACCAAGTTGTTCAGACAGTGGTGTCACCTTTTGAAGGGGA
The DNA here is from genome assembly GCA_037952925.1 of Lithobates clamitans. NCBI lineage: Eukaryota > Metazoa > Chordata > Amphibia > Anura > Ranidae > Lithobates > Lithobates clamitans. Next base: position 4,202,865 of record JBBGZY010001134.1, read on the forward strand.
ATAGTGGGCTTGATTGGCCTGCATTCCTCAAGTCTTACATCAGCAAGGTTAAAAACTATACATATGACCTTTTTATATGCCTCCTTGACCAGGTCTCATAGGAGGCTTCCCTTAACATTGGTGAGCCACATGAAAGGAAAAATGTTTCTCCATCAATATTTTAGCAGGACCAGGTTAAACCACATACTGAATCTATAACAATATGGCTCTGTAGAAGAGAAGAGTCCAGGTGCTTAACTGGCCTTGCGGCAGTCCAGACCTTTTGCCGGTTGAAAATATTTGGGTGCATCTTAAAACGAAAAGTACAACAAAGACGATCCAACGCTGAGTGGTTGAAATCCTATATGAGGCAAGAATGGGACAACCTTTCTCTCCCAAAACTCTAGCTACTGATCTCGTCAGTTATCAAAGGTTTACAGATAGACAGTGTTAGAAGGGGGGATGCTACACCGTGGTAAAATGGCCCTGTCCTATCTTTTTTGAGGTATAGTTGCTGCCAACAATTCCAAAATGACCTTATATTTTTTTTTAATCATTTGTTATATTTTTTATTTTCTATTGTGTATAAAATATGTGCTTGTCAGATTTGCAAATCATTGCATTCTGTTTTTTGTAGTTTTTAAACGGCGTCCCAACTTTTTGGGACTGGGGGGGGGTACAATATGCATTTAACCACTTGCCTACCAGGCACTTACACCCCCTTCCTGCCCAAGCCATTTTTCAGCTTTCAGTGCTGTCACACTTTGACAATTGCGCGGTCGTGCTACACTGTACCCAATTTTTTTTATCATTTTCTTCACACAAATAGAGCTTTCTTTTGGTGGTATTTAATCACTGCTGGATTTTTTATTTTTTACTAAAAGACCAACAATTTTGAAAAGTTTTTTTTTCTGTCGGTAAAATTTGTAACCAAGTAACTTTTCGCCTTCACTAATGTGCGCTGATGAGGCGGCACTGATGGGCACTGATAGGCTAAACTGGTGGGCATTGATGAGGTGGCACTGATTAGGTGGCACTGGTGGGCATTGGGTGGCACTGGTGGGCATTGACAGCAGTAATGGCGGCACTGATTGCCAGCACTGACTGGCATCGCTAATGGGCACTGATTGCTGCCACTGGTGGGCAGTGGTGGGCACTGATTGCTGCCACTGGTTGGCACTGTATGTTGACACTATTTTTCACTATTGTAATCAGGACACTGATGATCAGTGCCCTGATTACATTCCTAACTGTCCCCCTGTGTGGAGATGCCCCTGATCCGGCTCTCCTCGCCACACACTGTCAGTGTGAGGCGAGGAGCGCCTATTACGGGTACTTCCTTTTTTACATGTTACCGGCTGTGGACACAGCCGATCACATGTTTAAAGAGCCACGTCATTTGACAGTGGGCGGGCGGCAACCAGTTAATAAAGCTCCTTGAGTGTAAGATTTACTGTTTTTGCTGACCGCCCACAGTAAATGTGCGTCATTACTTTGTGGTTAAATACCAGTTGTATGGAAGCAGCTAGCTGCCATAACCTCAGTATTATTATTTACTGTGGGCCATTCTCTACTAGATGAAAGTGGTCCCAGTGGTGATTTCCTCACTGAATCATTTTTGTAGGCGACGGAAAAGGTGACCCAAATTCCCACCCTCTACCCACTTCACAGTTGTTTCCAAGCTTACCGGAGCAATTGGTAAACCCAGAAATGATCCGGTTCGGCCAATGGCTAGGCAGGAGGTTGAGTGAGGGCAAAATGGCCCCCACTCAGCCTGTCTCTTCCTCTGCCCTCTCTGGCAGATGGGATGTTTTTTTTTTTTCTTAACCGCTTGCCGTCCAGCCGCCGTCATTATAAAAAAATTGGGGATATTATAGCAAAACGTACAAAATATTGTTGTTTTTTCAAAATTGTCGCTTTTTTTTTTTTTTTTTTTGTTTATAGCGCAAAAAATAAAAACCGCAGAGATGATCAAATACCACCAAAAGAAAGCTATGTTTGTGGGAGAAAAGGACGTAAATTTTGTTTGGGTACAGCGTCGCACGACCTTGCAATTGTCACTTAAAGCGACGCAGTGCCGTATCACAAAAAAATGGCCTGGTAATTAAGCAGCCAAATTTTCCGCATGTTTTTTTTTTTTTGTTTTTTTTAAAAAGCTTTTAAAGGTAAAAGAACTCTGGTGTGTTTTGATGTAACATCTTTTACATTTTACAAAACAATTTGGGCTACTTTAGTAGTGGTGTGGTGAAAGTAATAAACTATATAATTATAAATATACCCAGAGGTAGGATATACAGTATATGGTATTTTGAAGCTACAAGAAAGGGGGATTATAAATCTTTTATATTTAAGTAGTACTGAAGGCTGAGACTTTTTTGGAATGGATATAATATACGTTTTAAATATAATACACAATACTGGTAAACTTTACTTTTTATTACCTCCCAGGCTTAAATTTATATACTTTTTCACACAAATAGAGCTTTCTTTTGGTGATTTTTGATCACCACTGGGTTTGTTCTATAGGCAGGGAAAAAAAAATTTCTAGAATATTTTTTTTTTTCTACTTTGTTATAACATATATCCTATAAAATCAAATGTTGTCATCAATTTAGTCTAACATGTATTCTGGTATAGCTCTGTGTACCAAAAAAGTGTACATGCGTGAAAGTTACAGCGTCTATAAAGCCAATTAAGAGTGTGAGTCCCCGGAGAGGCTTTGCTCTCCTTGACATCGCTGGATCGAGAGGGGGCTCAGGTATGTATTAGGGGGCTGCTGCACACAGGTTTTTTACCTTTATGCATAGAATGCATGAAGGTAAAGAAACCACGTGCTTTTACAACCACTTTAAGCTCCAGGCATCTGTTTCTCAGATTTGCAAGGCTGCTGTCCGGTGGTCTGTTCACATATTGCCTCTTTTGATGGCAATTTCAGGTGCAAGGTGCTACAAGCTGCTCTGTGTTCTGCAGGGCCTTCTTGACCCATTTGTTATATAGGCCTGTTTTCTTTGTTTCCTACCCCGCAGTTGGACTGCTTTTGGACGACCTATGGAAAAGACTAAAGAAAATTAGTTATGGTATGTCCCAGCAGCATTCTTTTTGCCAGTGTCCAATCACTTGACTATAGCTGCAAATAACCCATAATGAAGACTAAAAATGGATCAATGGACTCAGAGGAAAGGATTTTATGAGGCGTACAAAAATAGTATTTTTGACTTGCCAGTAAATTTTTGTTGTACAGTACTGGGCATAGACTTTTGCTCTAAGCCATGGGTTCTGTGCAGCTGACTTCAAGTGATTGAACACTGGCAAAAGTGAAAGCTGCAGGGATATCCCCTCCCACTCACAGCACATGTCAATTTTGTAGAAATTAATAGGGAGATCCTAAAGAACGGAGGAGAAGTTACCTGTGTCCTGTACTGTACTCCAAGAAACAGGTTTTACCAGTGAGCCAAACACTGGTAACACCATTACCGCTTTTAATAGTGGGATGGCATTTCTCTTGGGCCACCTTTTTTGTTTAGTAAGAAGAGGATACATGTACTTTTTTCCTGTGACTGGCAAATAAGCAGATATTCTCTCTTCACCACTGTTTAGGTGTAGATCTCCTAGTGGAACAGCCTTTCTCATTGGAAATGTTGACATGTTTAGTGGAACTAACTCGCTTTGAGACCTTGATTCCAAGGTTTTCTGCAACAGTACCACCATGTTGGGTTGAAGTCCAGCAGGAGCAACAGCAAAGACGCCATCCACAGCACTTACACCAGCAGCACCATGGCGATGCTGCTCAGCACACCCGTACTTGGAAACTGCAGCATGACAGGTATTTCTTTGTCTTATTTTTATTAGCACTAAATATTACATCAAATGTTACATTAAAGGGAAATTTGTAATGGTTTTTGGTAATGTTGTATATATTTTCGATTATGTGTTCTAGGAGAGTATCAATTTTGAGTTGCTTTAAAGTTTACCCCGTTTTTTTTTTTTTTTGTTGTTGGCCTTTTTTTTGCCTTGTGCCAAATCCTTATGGTTTCCTGCCAATAAGGGAACACTTGGGAACAGATATGCACCCGCCTGCTGTATTCCTATACACTCAGTCACCTTTTTGATTTTCCTTTCTGCACACTGGATTCCTTAGTACACATGGTGCTTTCTGTGGTCTTCCTGCTTATCTGTGCCCTGCTCTGTTCCTTAACGCTCAATGTTTACAGCAGACCTTCCATGCAAATGGAAGATCAATTTTCTGCCATCCATCCTACTGCCAAAAACAGTTACCTGAAACATAATTGAAAAGTTATCTCAGTGCCAATTTAAAATGCTTCTGGATGTTGTACGCGATGATCTTCTCCCTCTTGGGCACTCAAAATCCTGCAAGAATGCACTCCTGCAATGGTCTAGGGGACAATTTCTTTTTTTTTTTTTTTTTTGGTGCCTGGCTGTTCCAGCAGTGTTGCATGGTATCAACCGCACCTTCCTGAAGCTCCATAAGCTGGAGGAAGTGGCATTTCTAACTGTACAGAACAGTCTCTCACATTTTTCCTAGTGTCTGTAGGTGATAGACCTCTTTTCCTCCCTGTAGAAATTCACTTCACTAGTATGTTTGTTTTTTTCCAACCTCCCTGCCTTCTAATACCTATACAAAATCAGTGTATCCTGATGAGTGCAACCTCGACAAAAAAGCTTGAGAGCTGTACCCAGATCCCATGATGTGGAGGCGGCCTGTAATGTTGCATTGAGCACTGAATCCTGTGTGGTTTGCTAGGCTTGGTGCAATGTGGTAGCCGCAGGGTGCTCCAGAGCTGTGGTCTGCTGCTGTGAAACCCAGTCCCTGAAGACCCCCTTGGGTGTACGGCCTCTATTAGGTAAGCCTGAACCTTATTATATACAGTCCAGCGTCGTGAGCAGGTAAGACAGGGTCACACTGTATCTCAGTGTAAACATTTACATCACAATATTGGTTGCACACTTTAACGCCACTTCCACCTAGAGTGCTTATAAGATACTCAGGTGTTTCCTCCTGCTCCCTTTCACCGCAAAGATTCATTGCAGAATAGTTTACACCTTGGTCACCACATACTACCTCCAGACACGCTACTGTGCTCTGCTTCATGTGTATCCCATAGGGGGAATACCCTCATTTGTAACTATGGCAGATACCCAGCAAAAGGTCAACAGCAGGCAAGCATTCACTGTTTCGAAGCCCCCACACAAACTTCAGAGTGACGTTGCGACCCTTGTACTGAAGCAGAACCTGGTTTTAACGTCGGTCACATCCGAAATGTGGCTCTATTTTAGGCACGCAAGTGGACCACTTCTTGATCGAAATCGAACCCCCTTTCAGGGCAACAGCTTGTCCTCGACGCAACCCAGGCCAGAGTTTATATTCAAGAACTGCTAACTCTCTGCGCCCAGATTCAAACCCTTCAGTTCTAGAACCGTCCAACTCCGCAATTCTGCGTTGGAAGCAATGTTTCATGGAAACTCCCTTTTGATGTACTTCAATTTCTTAGACGCGAAAGAAAATCTCACAAGGGCACTCGGCTTCACCGACTGTTTATTTAATCTATTTATCCGATTGCTTTGAGAAGCTTGCGGTTAACGAGTGAAATGGTCACTTGCCTGGATGGATTTTAGCTTTTATTTTAATTTTTTGCTATAGATTCAACAAAGAATGGGTTAAAGTGGTTCTAAAGATTTAAATGTTTTTCTTTAGTTTTAAAATATTAAACACTGACATACCTTTCTCTGGACCAAATGTGGGTATAGGATTGTGTGTATTATTGTTATTATTATTATTATTATTCACGATTTATATAGCGCCAACAGTTTACGCAGCGCTTTAAAATGTATAGGGTGGACAACACAATTACAGTACAGTTCAGTACAAAAGGTATAGGAGGGCCCTGCTCGTAGAGCTTACATTCTAAGGGAGGGGGTGATGGTACAAAAGTATATGGGATTGTATGTGTGTGTGTCCCCCCCGTCCCCCCCCCCTGTTTGAACTAGATGGACTTGTGTCTTTTTTTCAATCTATGTAACACATCATACCTGCCTGCTTTGTGCAATGGCTTTGCATAGAGCAGCCCCGATGCTCCTCTTCTTGGGTCCCCTACTAGTACTTCTGTCCCCTTCCCATTGTTGAGTGCCCCCAGGGCAACCATCTTGCTCTGCGGGCACTCGTGCATGTTTGCCGAGCTAACTCTGTGTGTCTATGGGAGACACAGAATGGCTCAGTCCTACCTCACACTCCCTCCTCATTGGCTGTGATTCACAGCATAGGGAGCCAATAGCTCCCACTGCTGTTTCTCAGCCAATGAGAAGGCAGAGATCCAGAAGAGCAACTTCTCCCGTGCAGATCGCTGGATGGAGCTCGGTCTCAGGTAAGTATAGTCGGGGGGCTGCAGGGGGGGGAGCTGCACTGGTTTTTTTATCTTCATGCATAGAATGCATGAAGGTAAAAAAAAATCACCCTTTACAACCACTTGAAGCAGAGTGTTCTTGTGAGATTTTTTTTTTTTTTTTTGTATCATGCACTAAATATATAAGAGCCTACCAAGACCCAGTATTCTACCTGGAAAGGATAGGTTTATGCATGGGGAACACCTTTGGCATCTACTGTTTAGACACCAGCCTCCATCTCCCTTGATAGATAGTTTCAATTTCTCTGTCAATGTGGGAGAAATCTGTTCATTCTCAGTAAAAATTGACTCCCCTAGCAAAAAAAGCAGATTGCGTCTGGCTAAGCAACTCACTAATCCGGCTCTGTAGTCCAGGTAATTCTTTCTCTCACTCTTGCATGCTAGTAACTGATGCCAGACTAAGGGACAATGGAGTCCTAGAAACCCTGTTTTTAACGGGGGCTTGGGAGCTGGAGGAATTGTCTTATCAACATTCTCTAGCTCTTAAAGACTTTGGCTGCCACTGTAATGCTGGAAACCCTGTTTATAGAGATATCTGATGAGACTTGAGTCACAAAACACCACAGCAGTGGCAATAAATCAACCACCGGAGAGGAACCAAAAGTCTGACTGTAGAGCGGTACAAAAAGATTCTATCTTGAGCGTTGCTCCATGTTCCAGCCTTTTCTGTTTATATACCGGGTATGGCAGGCATACTGCCTAAGCTGTGTTCAGGACCTGTTACTTATGGGGAATGCCAGATGTGGACTTTCAGGCCTCCAGATCAACCCCAAACTGGACAGGTTTGTTTCCAGGTACAGAGATCCTCTTTCAGAAGCATTACATGTTCTGTGTGATCAGTACAACTTGATCTATGTACCTGTTAGCTCTTTGAAACCCCTCCTTCCATATTTTCTTTAAAGGATCAAGATGGGGGCATTCTTGGCCAGGAAGATGTGGTGCTCCTACCCGACTAAACTTTTGACAGACCCACCATGGACCATTCCAGTTGTTCAGATCTCCACTGCCCTGCTTAATAGTCACTGATTTTACCAGTAGTAGTTTTACTTTAGTCCAGGTTTTGAGATATAGGGGTCTCTTAGATTTGGTAATCCCCACGCTGGGAAAACTCCTAGAGATCAATTCTGACCTTTTTGCAATCAGGCCTGGATAAACATTTGGCCCTGAGTACAGTTAAAAGACAAATCTTGGATTGCGATCGTATTTCATGGACCAATAGCATCCTATTTGTTGGCGAAGACTTATACAGGTTGTCTCTCATGAAGCTGCTCCTGTTCTTTCAGCTCTTCTTTGACCATATTTTGAACTCATTAGGAATATTCCAGTATTTTATCTCACTCACAAGGCTTCTTTGTTAGCATCACCAAAAGGCGTGTTTCTGAACTGGCATCTTTGTCCTGTAAAGGTTGTTTTATCGCCTTTCACAAGGACTAAGGCCTAGAGCTTCCTTTTTAATGAAGTTAGTTTCAGCCTTTCATAACAAGCAGGAGATTATCTTTCTTTCACCATGTCCAGGGTGCCCCTAGCTCACATTCAACAAATGTCCGCGTGGAAGATCATCTGATTTAGAATTGGTCTATCAGTATCAACAGTGACCTAAATCAATTATGAGGGAGGAACCAGAAGTTTTGTCGGGACGAGGTAAATCGCATCCTGTCCTGGGCAGAACTTAATGTTCCAGCCTTATCTGCTATATGCATCCCAGTTGATGGCAACTGACAGGAACACTTTCCTCAGCTGGCAGTGTCTGGATCCAGAGCCTTATGTCCCTCAATAATAGCTGTAAAATATTTTTTTAGGATGACATTAAGGTACACTGGTTCTACCCCCCCCCCCCCTCTGTATTTATGAACCTGCTCTTGGTACTGCTTTACTACAAAACTGGGGTATATTGGCTAAAAGAGTAGTTGCACTGGGTTGGCCTACTTGTTTGCTGTTGTGCAGTCCGCCTGTAGGCGCCAGTATAACATTTAGGTAAACGTTCCTGTGTTCCCAGTGAAATCTAAGAAAAGGATTTTAGGGTGAATCCAAAAATTTTTATTTTTTTGCCTTGAAATGGGGCTTTTTTTAATATTTACCAGTTCTTTGTATTTTATGTTTCTCTTTAGGAATTGTATCCTTTCTCAGTAACCACATAGGAAGTGGAAATCTCCACAATTCAGAATTTCAGGGCATTCTCGCTAGGGAGATTCACTCTCTGTTTGTCCTGACAGTCATTGTCAGCAGGACTGAAAGTGATGACAAATAAAGTTTTGACCCGTCTCCAGAAGAGGAGGTGAGCGGGGCTATTTGTTATGACAGCTAAGAGGGGATTTCCCTAACTTTTCCTTGCAAGTTTTACTTTGCCCTACTGTTCTGTTTACAGCACATAAAATGAGGGGCAAACTCCATGATGGGACACAAATGGCAAAAAGTTTAAACCTTTGTATTTTGTAGTTTTGTAGTTGTCATTTCTCAGGTGCCTGCAATTTAAAGACCTGTAACATTAAACATCCAATTGTTTGAAATCTTATCTTTTATATTTTACAAAAAATGATTGTATGCACTAAAATTGAATGTACTTTTACTGAACAATACAGGAACAACCAAAATGCTGGTGCAGTATACCCGAGTGACCAATGGCACTAATTTTTACACATGGACACAAATTGGTGAATTTTTCGAATCCTACATTTTTGCTCTGTATGCGCAAAAATTGTGACTATAAAGTTTGTAATTTTGTAGCTACCGCCATCATTACATTATCGTACATCACGGACACAGAACACCATAATAATGACTATCTGGGTTATACGCCACCTATAAGTGAATGGACACTGGCAACCAATAGACAGAAAGTTCCCCCATATAACCCCTCCTATACAGGAAGTGCCTCAGTTTTTTTTGCCAGTGTCTTGAAGGTGATGGTCATGGCTGTTTGAAGCTCTTCAAAACTTAATGATGTCCCACTAAAGGGTGTTATGATCGGATCCATTCGGATGGCGTGAAGGCTAAAATGGATGGTACCCGAGCCTCATGGGAAGGAGAGAAAATTCCTTGGGGTTTTGCCTGTAATGCAGCCTTATGGCGCTGGACCCTGCGTAATGGAAACCTGTGCAGTGTTCTGACCAAGGTGCTTTCCTGCAGGATGCTATACAGGTCCAGGGGAGTGGACCCAAGATTAAGGGGGACCCAGTTTCTGAAGGTCTTTTATGATAAAGCTCTCTGTGATGGGTGAAGATTGGATGCCTGTTATGTTCAGAGTCCTGCAGCACGAATGGCAAGTCTGCATTTGTTTGCAGTTTAAAAAAAAAAAATAAAAATTCAGATTCTGTTCTCCCGGTAGCCACTGGGAGCAGTGTGCCAATTTATCATATTATGTACTCTTTCTCTTGTGGCTGCGGTCCCTCCTTCAGCCACTAGAGGATGCAGGCTCGCTCAGTATGGCCTATTTTTTATTTTTTTGAACTGACAGTTTTTATTGATTTTTCAAGAGAAGAAAAAACAAAAAAAACAGTTGTCAACACAGGGTACAGGTAAATACATTTTGTAGTAATATAGGTACTTCTGATATATAATCAACAGACAGGTGATTCATGGTATAGTTCAATGCACAACGAGCCTGACTTACAACCATTGAGTGTTTTCAATAACATCGCGTTATTCAGACAGTACAACAGTTTCTACCCTGTATAAAAGCACAAAAGTAAATGGGAGAGAATAAAGATATAACGGTAAGATTGAGAAGAGTAGGAAAATAGAGGGGAGAGGAGAAGATATGACAACCATCCGCCCCCAGAGCCCATCACCCCCTGGTAGGTACCAATCACAGGTGATCGAGAAGCGCAGGACATTAGGTTGTGGGATTCTCCAAGATGACCCATGGCTCCCATACTCTGTTATGTTTATCAAGAGCGTCGTTTAGAGAGGCCGTCAGGTACTCCATTCTTTTGACATCTCTGATCCTGGAGTGCAGCTCGGATAGTGAGGGGGGCTCCCTCTTTTTCCACCAAACATCGCGCTGCAGTAAGCATGTGTGCCATGGGTTTTTTAGAGAGGGAGGTCGGTGGGAGGCCTAAAAGGAAGGCCCTCGGGTCAAAGGTCACTTCAGTATCAAAGATGGATTGAAGCAGGGAGTGTACCATTTGCCAGTAGGGGATGATTAGAGGGCAGGTCCAATAGACATGAAATGGCGTCCCCCTATCCTTACAGCATCGCCAGCATTAAGGGTCAGCTGAGGGGTATATGGAGTGAAGCAGGTCAGGGGTCTGATACCAATGAAATAGAATCTTATATTGATTCTCTTTATAGAGCGTACAGATGGAGCTCTTAGAGGCCTGCGACCATATAAGCTGCCATGTGGTCAGAGGTATGTCTACACCCAGGGCCTGCTCCCACTTTCCCATATAGCTGATAGGTGTTCAAGATCATACCCTTAGGGGACGAGCCCTCTAAAGATCAGTTTCTAGTAGATCTAAAGATTAGATCTAGTTTTTCGAATTCAGTTAAAGGGGAGAATTGGAGATTCGATACCAGAGATTGTGCATAATGTCGAATTTACAGCTACCCTGTTTCCCCGAAAATAAGACCTAATGTGATTGTCAGTCATGGCTGCAATATAAGCCCTACTCCCCAAATAAGCCCTAGTTAAAGTCCTTGTAGGTCTTATTTTTAGGGTAGGGCTTATTTTCGGGGAAACAGGGTAGGGCTTATTTGGGGGGTAGGGCTTATATTGCAGCCATCACTGACCATCCCGCTAGGTCTTATTTTCGGGGAAACAGGGTAGCTAAAAAAAAGCCTGTCTGGGAATATTAAAGGCGTTTTGCAGATCTTGAAAAGATCTTAGCGATCTGGTTCTGGGATCAGCTGACCATATTGAAATAGGGCCTTATCCCATCCAGAAGTGTGACATCTGCGAGGTCAAGCTGCCTAGGATGTTGGGTGTGAATAAGAATGAATTGACTGGGGAAGAGGTGGTGGTGAACGGATGTCGATTTGGCTCGTTGCCACAGCAGACGCAGAAGTGTCATTGGCCCTAGTAGTTGTAAGCTGCCAGATGCTACTTCAGAGCTCCTTAGCATTGAGTTCGGATGGACGGGGGCTAGCCACAATTTCTCAAATTGCGTCCAACGGTTAAAAGCGTGGAGAGTGCACCAAGAGGCTACAGGGCGTAACTGGGCAGCCAAGTAATACTTGACTATGTTAGGGATTGCTAGGCCGCCTTGGTTGCGGGGAGCGTATAGGACCGATCTAATGATCCGGTGCCTCTTATAATTCCAGAAAAAAATTATCAGGTCACCTCTTAAGGTGCGAGGATGGGGATGGGTAGCGTCTCAAAGAGATGTAAAAGTTTTAGGTAGGATTGTCATCTTTAAGGTCGCGAGGTGGCCAAAGAGACAATTTTAGATATTTCCATTTGGCCTCTCTTTTTTTATATAGGCAGGAAGTGGAAGGGCGGCCATGACATGTGGCAACAGGTTCAGTAGGCCTCTGGAGACATAGCAGCAGCCTAAGGATACTAACAAAGTGTGAGTACTTGCTATTGGAGAACTATGTGAAGACAAGTCATGATTATATGCTGCATATTTACTGCTTATCCGTGGGGACTGTACAACTGAAAGTTAAAACACCCCTGGATGGTTAGAAGTTCACTTCAAAGTGTTGACTGCGTATAGTGCATATGTGCTTGGCTAAATCCTGCAGGTCTAGTTGGACCCAACTTCAGTTGAGCAGGTGCTTGCAAACCTGCTGCTGGAATGCACGGTTGCTTAAAATGCACGATTGCACAAGGATGCATGATTGTAAAAAGATGCTTGTTTGGACACGTTTATATAAATGGACATGTTTGTTCATGATCACATAAAGATACATGGTCGCATAAAGATGGGTGTTTAGACATGTTTGTATAGATATGCACGATTTTACATGGTCACATAGTTACATGGTCGCATAGAAATGCTTGATTGCATAAAGATACATGATTATACATGTTTGCTTAATTATACATGGTTATACATGTTCACATAAGGATACACGGGGGGTTGTTTGCGGAAGGCGAATCCACTTTGCACTGCGGGTGCACTTGAAGGTGCGGTCGCTCTGAATCTAAGGGGTAGATCTGAAATGAAGGGAAGCTCTGCTGATTTTATCATCCAATCATGTTGGATGATAAAATGTTTTATTTTTTTCCTTGCATGTCCCCCTTGGATCTATGGCGACTTTACTTCTGAGTGCGCTTGCGGTACACTTGTGGTGTGGGGTGGGTTTGCCTTTGGTGAATAACCCCCATGGTTGCATAAAGCTGCGTGATCGCTTAAAGATGCCGGATCGCTTAAAGATGCCGGATCGCTTAAAGATACTGGATCGCTTAAAAATGCATGATCACATAAGGATACATGGTTGCATAATGATGCATGTTTATACATGTCTACATACATGTTGCATAAACACGTTTTATAAACGCATGCTTGCTTATTGCGAGAATGCCAGTTTCCATGTGCACGTGTTGCATGAATGTGTGTATACTGCACACACTTTCATATTTTGCCCAAATGCATATTTACATGAACACATGCTTCCATAGAAGCATATTGCTTAAACACATGCTGGCATGTTTTCATTTGTACTGCATACATATGTTTATTACATTAAGCTGTATACATATGTACGTGTTTTCTCTGGGTACATATAGGCCTATTTGCCTGGGTGCTTGTTTGCCTGAGGGTACATGCGTATGAGTGTATTGACCCTGTACTGCATACATGAATGGCAAGAGCACTTCTATACCTGCATGTTCTCATGCCTAGGTACTTGCATACCTAAGGGCTTGCATAGAAGTAAACCAGCATTGTTTTAGGCCTGCATCCTTGGAGGACTGTTTATCAGGTTACCTGTTATACCGGTTAAATGGTTCCAAAAAACAGAGGCAGCTGGGGGGAAGCAGGGGCACCGCTCTCAGGTCTAGTGACCTGGCAGGTATTCATATCTCCTGATGGACAGTGATTTCGGGTGCATCTGAACCACTGTGATGTTTGGCACTGCAGTGTGTTCTGGCGCATTCATTTTTCATCAGACTGCGGCAACATCACCTTGTTCATGCCTGATCTTGGTTGATTGAAGCCTAAGCGGGATCAAGCCTGGTTAGTATACAGATGGGAGACTGCCCGGGGATACCAGATGCTGTAAGCTATTCCCCACTGGGGTGAGGGAAGCATCTGAGGCTGCTGGGTTTTTTGAGAGCGTCTCAGGCCAGTAAAACTTAGGGCAGTCTCTGAGGTGGTTTGTTCCATCTTTTGCCGGTAGAAACCTGGAGGTTAAGGGCACCTCTTGGCTGGGGGTCTGTCACAGAGTAGTCAGCCTTACATTTGCTCTTGGAGCAGAAGTTATGGGCTCATTATTGTCAGACAATTAATTGGTGGCAATTCCAAAGTCAAATAGTAACATGAGGTCTATCTTAAGAGCTCAATCCGCTGAATATCCTTCTGTTTTCAGGTTAGACGGTTCATTGATGACCTCTCTGCAAGGATTTTTGTAATTTTTGTAATTGCAGTGGAAAGCTGTTTTTTTGTGAATCTTTCCTTTGGGTTGGCCACAGCTCAAGAAGATTCTCAAAGCCTCTAGCCCCAGTGCTGGGCTTGCTGAAAACACCTCAATACTCTTTACCCCAATCTTTGCTCAAGAAGCAGTCAATTCCAGGTGTTTATATTTCTACAGAAGGAAGCTGTGTTTGGGTCAAAGCACGTTCTCTACATACAGCCCTACTCCAGGTCTTGGTAGAGGTTCAATCCCTGTCTGGAACTTGAGGGTCCAGGCATTGCTTTGCCAAAAGGCTGTTTCCAGGGTGTTGCAGAGCAAAGATTGGTTCTTGATATTCTTCCTTTTTCAGGAATCTGGAATATAAACACTGATGCCAGTATCTCTAAGTTGACTTAAGGCTGACTACAGTTCAGTGGGCTAAATCTCCACAGGTGAAAATACTATCCAATAGCTGGTATTTCTTTGGCCAGTATGCCTTGCTCTGGATTATAGGACTAACCTGTTGTAGGTTCAATCTGGAAATGCCTCTGCAGGCATATATACACATATAACAACCACCAGGAGGTCATGCGACTCAGGGAGGTGTACCACATTCTGTCTGGGACAGTATACAAGTGCTGTCTCCATCGCCAATACATATCCTCCTATATGGACACTGCCAGTCCAGCGGAACCTGATGGTCTTGAGTCCTGTATCTCAGCTTTGTTGAGCCCCTGCTTCAGGGAACTTCAATTACAGGACTTGAAAATATTTTTTTGGCCTGGTGCTAAGCCAGGAAGTGGCATCCACTGAAATATGTGGGTGGGAGGTTTTCTCTTTCTTTCTCCAATCGGTAGAACAAAGGAGTTTGGACTTAAATACAGTGAAGGGTCAGGGTTCGTCCCTATCCATTTTTTTCCAGGGGTCGTTGTTTCTCACTCCTTTTTTTCATACCTCCTACAGCAGGCGTGTCGGTATTGGCGGCTCTTTCATGCAAGGAGCCATTCTTGGTCTCGCATCACAAGGTGATGTTGCGTCCTCATCCAATTTTCTTGTTTAAGTGGTTTCTAGTTTTTCACTTTAATCAGGACAGTGTCTTGCCTTTTATTTTTCTCCTAATCCACAGTCAGCAGGAGAAAGATCGCTACATACTCTAAAGGTAGTTCAGACGCTCAGAATCTACTTGAGTTGTTACAAGTTGGGAATCCTGGTTTTTGCTACCAGAAGAGCCCAGGAAGGGCAGGCAGCTTCCAGGTCGAATATTTAGCAGTAGATCTGCCAGTTTATCAATGATGCCTATGGTTTAAATGGCAAAAAAAAATATTTTTTTCTGGGGAGAGATTCTCTTCCAGGTGTGAGTATCATTGGCCATCCATCAGATGTTGGTGACCCAGGTGCACAAGACTATTTGGTCTTTGGTTTATACATCTACAGGGTTTTTTCCAGGTCAATGTCAATTAAATAATGAATACTGCCTTTGGCCTCAACGTATTACAAATAACGGAGTAGGTTCTCCTTTGGCAGTTTCTATAATAGTGTCTGCCTCACCTCAGGGGCATTGCTTTAGGACATCCCAGATAGTGATTATTATGGTGCTCTGTGTCCTGTGATGTATGATTAAAGAAAAATGGATTTTTCCTACAGCTTACCTGTAAAATCCTTTTCTGGGAGTACATCATGGGACACAGAGGTCCCTCCCCTCTTTTCTGGGATCTTCATTGCTTGCTACAAAAACTGAGGTACTTCCTGTATGGGAGGGCTTATATGGGGGGAACTTTCTGTCTATTGGTTGCTAGTGTCCATTCACCTATAGGTGGCGTATAACCCAGATAGTCATTATTATGGTGCTCTGTGTCCTGTGATGTACTCCAAGAAAAGGATTTAACAGGTAAGCTGTAGGAAAAATCTATTTTTTAAAAAAAAATATCAAACCTCTCTATACTTGCCTGCTCTGCAGAGGTGCGCTTCACTGGCCTCATGATTCGATTACGATTATTATGTCTTCGATTCTGCGATGCGTCACGATTCCTGCCCATGGATTTCATAAAGAAAAAAAATCAGTCAGAACTTTTTTATTTATTTATATTTTACTGTAGCATGTAGCAAAGTCATGATACAAGAGCTGGTCAGAGACTGCAGGCAGGGTACAGGAGACGGTCAGAGACTGCAGGCAGGGTACAGGAGACGGTCAGAGACTGCAGGCAGGGTACAGGAGACGGTCAGAGACTGCAGGCAGGGTACAGGAGACGGTCAGAGACTGCAGGCAGGGTACAGGAGACGGTCAGAGACTGCAGGCAGGGTACAGGAGACGGTCAGAGACTGCAGGCAGGGTACAGGAGACGGTCAGAGACTGCAGGCAGGGTACAGGAGACGGTCAGAGACTGCAGGCAGGGTACAGGAGACGGTCAGAGACTGCAGGCAGGGTACAGGAGACGGTCAGAGACTGCAGGCAGGGTACAGGAGACGGTCAGAGACTGCAGGCAGGGTACAGGAGACGGTCAGAGACTGCAGGCAGGGTACAGGAGACGGTCAGAGACTGCAGGCAGGGTACAGGAGACGGTCAGAGACTGCAGGCAGGGTACAGGAGACGGTCAGAGACTGCAGGCAGGGTACAGGAGACGGTCAGAGACTGCAGGCAGGGTACAGGAGACGGTCAGAGACTGCAGGCAGGGTACAGGAGACGGTCAGAGACTGCAGGCAGGGTACAGGAGACGGTCAGAGACTGCAGGCAGGGTACAGGAGACGGTCAGAGACTGCAGGCAGGGTACAGGAGACGGTCAGAGACTGCAGGCAGGGTACAGGAGACGGTCAGAGACTGCAGGCAGGGTACAGGAGACGGTCAGAGACTGCAGGCAGGGTAAAGGAGACGGTCAGAGACTGCAGGCAGGGTAAAGGAGACGGTCAGAGACTGCAGGCAGGGTAAAGGAGACGGTCAGAGACTGCAGGCAGGGTAAAGGAGACGGTCAGACTGCAGGCAGGGTACAGGAGACGGTCAGAGACTGCAGGCAGGGTACAGGAGACGGTCAGAGACTGCAGGCGGTCAGAGACTGCAGGCAGGAGACGGGAGACGGTCAGAGACTGCAGGCAGGAGACGGGAGACGGTCAGGGACTGCAGGCAGGGTACGGGAGACGGTCAGAGACTGCAAGAAATGCATTAAGGTGAAAAATGTTTAGCCTTTAGAACCACTTTAAATGAACAAGCTGGTTAGAAGCTGAGTGGTTACTGTGCATAGCTGCTCCAGATTCTGTCTTCTCCACACACAGAAATGTGCTGCTCTTTGGCAGAGGTGCAGGTGTGCTGTCAATTCTTAACACCCATGTGGCCTGGCACAGCACGATTTAAAAATTAAAGGGTCTGGAACATTTTTCCCTGTGTTTCTTGCAAGTAGGAGAGCCCATTCAAATGAATGGACTGCCCTACACGTGATGTGTGCACGTGCAAGTGAACCTACATGAACTCCCCACCGCTATAATGTTTTGGGGGTTATAAATATTTTGCTAGGTGTCAATTACAGCTGGGTTAACATAAACTATAGTTGACAAAGACTCTGTGACCAGAGTTAAGGGGGAAAAAAGTTTTTGTAATGTTCCATCAGTTGACTTACAGGCACAGACAGGTTCACTGTTTTTTTCTCTGAGGTTTGATTTATATTTGTATAACTTTTTCAGGAAGCTGCACAAACTTTTGAAAAGCATTAAATTGTCACTTGCTACAAATGTTATAATGTGTATGGGATTTCATACAAATGGAAAGGGTGGGGGGTTTAGAGTAGATACGACTTCTAAAAGCTAGGAGTGATGCCATGCACCTCATTTAGGACTCTTGCGCACGGCTATTAAACCCATGACCATACAGAGTAAAATATGCTGTTTGCGGCACTCCGGAGTTGTATTTTTGCATAATGAGATTTATAACGCGAAATAGCTGATGCAGCTGTACCTGGGTGATCAATGGCACTCATGTTTACACATTGACATGTATGGGCGTGTTTTTTAAAACATAATTTATACTCTCTATGGCTGTATGCATAATGTACAGCAAAAGCTGTTATAATAATGTGTTTGTCAAGATTGTGTGTAATTTTTATTTGTCATCAGCACTAGTTGGGATGAACATGTCTTTGAACTGGTTTTACCGAAAGCCTGCATGGTGGGACACGTGGACTTTAAGTTTTTATTGAACTCTAATATCACAAACATTCCACAAATTCAAGTAACGTTACTTAAAAACAAAGCTCCAGGATTGGCCAAAGTCAATGGTAAGATTGCATTTCTGATTTTTTAATTTTTGGGTGCTCTGTGAAAGACGCAAAATATTTCGCTATAAAAACAGTTAATGCCTCTCCTCTCCTCCTCCTCCTCCTTTTTTGTATGTATGTTATGTGTGTGTTTTTCCAACATTTTTTTAAATTGCTATATGATAATTTACTTCTGTGAAGTTCTTAAAATGATGGAGGATCTTTTTTTTTTTTTTTTTTTTCTCCATTTCAAATGCTGATGAAACAGTTATGGCATACTGCTACTCAAACTTACCTATGTTTTCCTTTTTTTTTTTTTTTTTTTTTCCCTCTATTGGGATGTTCCCCAGCACTCCAAGTCATCATTGTATCTATAAGCATTGTAAAGAAAATCAAAGTGGTTCTAAAGGCTAGATATTTTTTACCTTCATGCATTCCCTGCGTTAAGGTTAAAAATGTCCTAGTAGTTGTATTGCCCCCACCTATCTTTTTTTCTTGCCTGGGTCCTATCTCAATCCAACGCTGTGCTGGTCTTGGTCAATCTCGCTCTCTCTCCTCTCACAAGCTCAGACAGCAGCGGGAACTATTGGCTGATGAGCGACTATGAGTTAATAAATACACATATGTGAACACACACATAGAAAAAATATTTAGGTTAACATGCACTTCAGTAATGAAATAGCTACTCCCATTGAGATTCAGACAGCTGTTTCTACAGAGCAGAAACTGGTAGGCATCTGCAACAAAGTTTATTAAAATCCATGAAATGTGCATTGATCACCTGAAGGTGATTGTTTTGGGGAGGGGGGGTTTGTTTCTTTTCTCAGCAGAAATGGAGTTGCTCTTTAAGGTGCACCCCCACTTCAAGTGGGGGATGACTGAATGCTTGCCATGTCCTTGGTTAGCTTGCCCTTCAGGCATTTATCTATAGAGTGCTGTGTTGGGCTCACAGGCTAATACCTTGCCTCTTGCACTCTCTTCAGTTGCTCCTTCTCTGCTGCTTCCCTTTGCTACTACAAAGATTGAATCTAACCCGGCCCCATTGAGTTCACTTCTTCGGTGGACCCCTTGCTTAAGTTCCTGTGTCAGTTCCACTCTAGGGTTGGCCAAAGGCAAATAACGCTTACTAAAGGGAATGTTTCTTCTATATCTGACTTTTTCCATCAGTCTGGTCTTTGAGTCTAACTTAATCTCCTGCCTCTTCTTGTGCTTCCATGCCCCCTGTCCCTTCAGTCATGGTGACTTTGTGCTATTGCGATTCCTGAGTTCTCTGAGAGGACTCATTACTTCACCACCACCACCAGTGGTGCTGTCTGATAAAAAAAAGTGTTGCGCTACACAATGACAAATTGAATAACAATACATACACGGGTTCATCAGTTAAAGTGCATAATAATGTGACAACTCTATACCTTTTTGGAGAAAAAAAAACTACTAGCATTCTTAATATATGATCAGCATATACAGTGCCTTGAAAAAGTATTCACACCCCTTAATTTTCCTAATTTTGTCATGTTTTAACCAAAAACTTAAATTTATTTTATTGGGATTTTATGTGATAGATCAACACAAAGTGGGACATGATTGTGAAGTGAAAGGAAAATGTGGGAAAAGTGTGGCGTGCCATTGTATTCAGCCCCCTTTACCCTGATACCCCTAACTAAAGTCTAGTGTAACCAATAGCCTTTAGAAGTCACCTAATTAGTAAATAGAGTCCACCTGTGTGTAGTTTAATTTCATTATAACTCCAGCTGTTCTGTGAAGCCCTCAGAGGTTTGTTAGAGAACCTTAGTGAACACACAGCATCATGAAATCCAAGGAACACACCAGACAGGTCAGGGATAAAGTTATGGAGAAGTTTAAAGCAGGGTTAGGTTATAAAAAATATCCCAAGCTTTGAACATCTCACAGAGCACTGTTCAATCCATCATCCGAAAATGGGAAGTGTATGGCACAACTGCAAACCTACCAAGACATGGCAGGCCAGCAAAGAGCATTAATTGGAGAAGCCGCCAAGAGGCCCATGGTAACTCTGGAGGAGCTGCAGAGATCCACAGCTCAGGTGGGAGAATCTGTCCACAGGACAACTATTGTGTGTTTCACAAATCTGGCATTAATGGAAGAGTGACAAGCCATTGCTGAAAGAAAGCCATAAGTCCCATTTGCAGATTGCGATAAGCCTTGAGGGGGACACAGCAAACGTGGAAGAAGGTGCTCTAGTAAGATGAAACCAAAATTAAACTTTTTGGCCTAAAAGAAAAATGCTATGTGTGGTGGAACACTAACATGGCACTTAACCCCCACCGTGGAATATGGTGGTGACAGCATCATGTTGTAGGGAAGCTGGTTAGAGTTTATGGGATGATGGATGGGACCCAATTATAGGGCTATCTTAGAAGATTAGTCTGCAAAAGACTTGAGACTGGGGCAGAGGTTCACCTTCCAGCAGAACAAAGACCCTAAACATACAGCCAGAGCTACAATGGAATGGTTTAGA
Organism: Lithobates clamitans; assembly: GCA_037952925.1. NCBI lineage: Eukaryota > Metazoa > Chordata > Amphibia > Anura > Ranidae > Lithobates > Lithobates clamitans. The sequence continues at coordinate 4,223,492 of JBBGZY010001134.1, forward strand.
TCAAAGCATATTCATGTGTTAGAATGCCCCAGTCAAAGTCCAGATCTAAATCCAATTGAGAATCTGTGGAAAGACTTAAAATTGCTATTCACAGGTGCTCTCTATCCAAACTGACAGAGCTTGAGCTATTTTGCAAAGAAGAATGGCAAGTGTCACTCTCTAGATGTGCAAAGCTAGTAGAGACATACCCAAAATAACTTGAAGCTGTAATTGTATTGGTTCTACAAAGTATTGACTCCAGGAGGCTGAATACAAATGCACGCCACACTTACTTATTCTCACCAATACTTATTTGTAAAAAAAATGTTGAAAACCATTTATCATTTTCCTTCCACTAAACGATTGTGTCACTTTGTGTTTTACGATAACATAAAATCCTAATAAAATACATTTATGTTTTTGGTTGTGACATGACAAAATGTGGAAAATTTTCAAGGAGTATGAAAACTTTTTCAAGGCACTATAAATCGTCACCACATAAACGTCAAAAGCATAAAGTGAGTGACAGGTCATATAAATTCCTATTTAAAAAAAGGAACAAAATGTCCAATAATGTAGTCTCTTAAACACTTCCTTACCAGGCACTTCCCCCCTTCCTGCCCAGGGCAATTTTTAGCTTTCAGTGCTGTTGCACTTTGAATAACAATTACGCGGCCATGCAACTCTGTACCCAAACTAATTATTTATCATTTTCTTCCTAAAAATGGAGCTTTATTTTAGTAGTATTTAATCACCTCTGCGGTTTTATAATTATTGCACTATAAACGAAACAAGACCGACAAAAAATAAAAACTAGGCGGCACTGATAGGTAGCTACTGACAGGCATTACTGAGTGGGCACTGTTGTGGGCACTGGCACTTTTGGGGACAGACTGGCAGGTGTTGGGGACTGATTGGCAGCTGATGGGCACCTTTTGATGGGGGCTGTGCTGATAATCGATGTGCTGATTATCAGCACAGACACCCCCACTGACAGGGAGAGCCACTGATCGGCGCTCCCTGTCAGCGTGAACCAAGGAAAGTCGTTTACCAGCACTTCCTGGTTCACGCGATGATCAGTTGTGATTGGTCACAGCTCATAACATGGTAAGAAGTCTGTCAGAGGCTCCATACCATGATCAGAGTTGCGGTGTCAGACTGACACACAGCACAGCACCCCCGATCACTGCAATGCGCGCCGGCTGTGTTATCCTGAGCACATCATATGACGTCCGGTCAGGATATCACAACCACTTTGCCGCCGTCATTCTGCTATGTGGCGGGCGGCAAGTGGTTAAACGTGTAAAACAACTAAGATGCAGTCTTCAAACATCCTTTATAGTGAATAAAGTGCAGAGCATCTCACCCCGATTAACATTCTGCTCTCGCCTTACTGTTTGGACCTATTTGGTTAAAAATAGGTCCAATGCACATTCCCCTTTAAAGTGTTCACTTCAAGGCCCCATTGTTCTCCCACGGTCCTCAACGTTTCTTGGATAATGACTCTCCAACTCCACACCAACCTCCAGGACGACTCCGCTCAAAAAAAAAAGGCTAGGATAGTGTAATACCACAAAAACACTAACCTAATTAAAAGCAACATAATATATTACACACAAAAGTATAGTACACTCAAAGTGCACCACTTTTAATCAGAACAAATGCTTGCAATGACTTTTACTTTATGATCATTTATATATATCTGTGTTCTAACTTCTGATCGCATTTCTTTTTCTCTTAGAAACCCCTGTAGATAGGCCTATTTCCTTTCCATTGTCTCCTGCCTTCAGTGTGGAAGTTCAGAGAAATGGAAAACCTACCCTGGTTGATTTAAGTGAGGACACGCAAAGCATGGAAGTAGATGACTCTATAAGTAAGTACTTTAATATAATTTATCCATTATCAAGACTACTTATTTTCAGTTATTTTTCACCTGAACCAATTGTTTCATATTTTTTAACATTTTGCTGCCCAGGTCCATTTTGAAATCTTTCACTTACACTGTATGTAAATCAGCATTTTTTTTTATTTGAAGCACACAACATTATATACAGTGCCTTGGAAAATCATAACCCTTTGAAATTTTCAACATTTTGTCATGTTACAACCAAAAACGTAAAATACGTTTTTAATGGGTTTTTGTTTAAGACCAAGACAAAGTGAGAAATGCACAGCTACTGTAAGTGGAAAAGAGGGTCAACAATGCCCATTTGCAGCATCACTGTGCCCATTTGCATGCCTCACTGTGCCATTTGCAGCCATAGGTCCCCTGAATGTCAAACTCAGTAGTTAAGGGTTCCTAGATGCCCCCTAGCTGCAGCCAAAATTTGGGGTCTCTCAACCCAAAGGGTCCCGAAATGACATTGCTGCAGATAGACACAGTTGACCAAATTTGGGGCCCCGTATCTCGGGGCCACTTAGGGCTAAGAACCCCAAATTTGGTGTGAAAACCCAGTGGAACTAGCACCATAAAATTTCAAAAGCTGGGGTTTCTAGCACCAAGTGGTCCCAAGATACAGGGCCCCAAATATCAGTTCAGAAAATGTCAAGCACTTTTCTGCAGCAGAGAATGACATTTTCCGAACCGATTTTGGGGCCCCGTATCTCGGGACCACTTAGAGCTAGGAACTTCAGCTTTGGATATGTTATGGTTCCACTGGGTTTGCACACCAAATTTGGGGTTCCTAGAACCAAGGGTCCCTGAGATACGGGCCCCAAAATCGGTTTGGAAAACGAATTTTTTTTGCTGCAGAAAAGTGCTTGACTCGAGTATAAGTCGAGGGGGGGCACTTTCAGTACAAAAGTGCTGAAAAATTCGACTTGTACTCGAGTATATACGGTAATTGTGAAGTGGAAGGAAAATGATAAATTATTTTCAAAATGTTTTACAAATATCTGAAGTGTGGCTTGAATTTGTATTCAGCCCCCTGAGTCAATACTTTGTAGAATCACCTTTCAGTGCAGTTACAGCTGCAAGTTTTTTTGGGGATTTCTCTACCAGCTTTGCACATCTAGAGAGTGATACTTTAGCCCATTCTTTGCAAAATAGCTCAAGCTCTGTCAGATTGGATGGAGAGCATCTGTAAACAGCAATTTTAAAGTCTTGCCACAGATTCTCAATTGACTTTAGGTCTGGACTTTGACAGGGCCATTGTAACACATGAATATACTTTGATCTAAACTATTCCATTTTAGCTCTGGCTGTATGTTTAGGGTTGTTGTCCTGCTAGAAGGTGAACCTCCACCCCAGTCTTGTCTTTTGCAGACTCTAACATGTTTTATTCTAAGATTGCCCTGTATTTGGCTCCATCTATCTTCCCATCAACTCTTAACAGCTTCCCTGTTCCTACTGAAGAAAAGCATCCCGCGACATGATGCTGCCACTACCATGTTTCACGGTAGGGATGGTGTGTTCAGGCATTTTGCTTTTAGGCCAAAAAGTTCAATTATAGTCTTATCTGACCAGAGCACCTTCTTCCACGTGTTTTCTGTATCTCCCACATGGCTTCTTTCCAAACTGCAAACAGAACTTCTTATAGCTTTCTGTCAACAATGGCTTTCTTCTTGCCACTCTTCCATAAAGGCCAGATTTGTGGAGTTCACAACTAATAGTTGTCCTGTGGACAGATTCTCCCACCTGAGCTGTGGATCTCTGCAGCTTCTCCAGAGTTATCATGGGCCTCTTGGCTGCTTCTCTGATTAATGTTCTCCTTTCCTAGCCTGTCAGTTTAAGTGGACGGCCATGTCTTGGTAGGTTTGCAGTTGTGCCATACTCTTTCCATTTTCAGATGATGGATTGAACAGTGCTCTGAGATGTTCAAAGCTTGGGATATATTTTTTATAACCTAATCTTGCTTTAAACTTCAACTTTATCCCTGACCTGTCTGGTGTGTTCCTTGGCCTTCATTATGCTGTTTGTTCTCTAAGGTTCTCTAACAACCCTCTGAGGGCTTCAAAGAACAGCAGTGTTTATACTGAGATTAAATTACACACCGGTGGACTATTTACTAATCAGGTGACTTCTGTGACTTCTGAAGGCAATTTGTTCTGCAAGATTTTATTTAGGAGTATCAGAATAAAGGGGGCTTAATACAAATGCACGCCACACTTTTCATATTTTTAGTTGTAAAAAATTTGGAAAACCATTTATCATTTTCCTTCCACTTCACAATTATGTGCTACTTTGTGTTGGTCTATCAAATAAAATGCATTTACGTTTTTGGTTATAACATGACAAAATGTGAAAAATTTCAAGGGGTGTGAATACTTTTTCAAGGCACTGTATTTTCTGAAGCAGAGGTTTATTCCCATCCCTGTAAAAAGTGACTGGGTGGCTGGGAGCTGCTTGAATCACTTTTACCTGAAACCTGGTCATCAGCTGAATGTTTTGATACCGGATCATGGGTGCAGCTGTAGCCATGATTCTGGTATATAACCGCTTGCACCTGACGACATAAGTACATCCCAAGGGCTGGAAGTGGTTAAAGTAGAATGCTCGCATTGTCATTTTTTGACGTATTTATTTGAAACTTAATGTTGAATATCTTTTAAGCCTATGCTCCCTGTTGCCTATTTGAAAAAGGGGTATAGTTAAGGCACAAAATATTTCTGTGCAAGTTCTCACTGTGTATGGTACAATTACAAGTGACAGGACTTGCTTGTTCTTGTTGCATGTTTGTGCCAACCGCATTAACCAGAAGGGGGTTGAAGGCTGCTCCTATGCAAGACCATAGAGAAGCAGAGGGCAAAATTAAGCTGGAACTAAATTGAACATAAAGGCATAAATCGCTATCGCCACATATAGTTATAGGAATAGTGAGCCTGTCATCTAGTTCCTTTCTCTAAAGGCTTAATTACGTTTTTATGCATTTTTTTTTTTTTTTAAATGTCAGTAATAGTTCTTAATGTGTTTTTTTTTGTTTGGTAGGCCCAAGGTTGTGTCCATTTTTAGAAGAGCACAAGGAAGATATCTTGTGTGGCCCTGTTTGGCTAGCAAGTGGCCTTGATCTGTCAGGTCATGCTGGCATGCTAACATTAACAAGTCCTAAACTTGTAAAAGGTAAGTCAGATATTCTCCTGTTTTACCAAACAAGATTTGAAACTTAAACTCAGCTGTTAAAAAACCTTTGTATTTTTCCACAATGGGGGCTTTTAAACTGCTATTGTACTCTTTATCTATGTGCGTTACACTTTATATACATTGGCAAAAAACGTTGACTGCTAAAATTATTCTGTGTGTGCATAGTAAATTTTGTAGGTGTTTGGGGCCTTCCTTTTGGGATGTACAGTATTTTGAGGTCTCGGTTGGTGTTTAGCATGCAGCTTGAAATTACCAACACACACAAGTATGCTCCCACTCCTGACACTGGCTACAAATGTTTTTTTTCGTTTCTTTTGGTGAAATTTTATAACATTTTTGTAAGGGTTAACTTTTTGCGGTGCGCTTTCTAGAGCTGTATCTATTTATAAGTATTAATAACAAAAATGCTTTTGAGAAGAAATACATCTTATACTATTACACTAAACACTATTTATAAAGTTCTACCCATGCAGTAGATTTGGGTAAGAAATCAGTGACTGTGGCTGCTCCTCCTCAGCCTGTCATGTTTGTTGGACTTATATTAAAACACATATATTGGTTTGTTAAAGGGCTGGTTCACACCACAAAAATGCACTCCAGATCCGTTTCAGATGCGTTTCTGCATGTGCATTTTTGATGTTTTTCCGGATGCATGCCATGTACTTTTTTATTCCAGTTTTTTTTCACTATTCTAGGGGCCAGTGCGTTTATTCTTTTGATGCACTTCAGTGCGTTTTTGATGCGTTTTACTGCTTTCCAGTGCAGGAAAAATGCAGCATGTTCTACTGTTTTTTTTCCTGGAACTAAAAAGCCCTGGAACTGACCGCACTGTTGTGAACTTTGCCATTGTAAATCATATAACCTACTTTCCATGCATTTTTGATGCAGAACAAAAACGCACTGGACTGCATGTGGTGTGAACTGGCCCTAAAGCAGTAGAAAACACCACTGAGACACTTGTACCTACAGGTAAGCTTATAGTAAAGCTTAAAGTAGAGGTCCGCCCACCACTGCAAAAATTAAAAGCCAGCAGCTACACATACTGCAGCTGCTGGCTTTTAATAATAGGACACTTACCTGTCCTGGAGTCCAGCGATTTCAGCACCGCAGCTGATGTTTCTATTAGCTGTCAGGTGCTGCCATTACGGGTAAGGGAACCTGGCAGTGTAGCTTTACGGCTTCATGCTGGGAACCCTACTGCGCATTCGCAAGGCACCGCTTTTCTCTCCTACTTGTGCAGAGGGAGAAAGGAGGAGGGAGCCGAGCGGTGACGTCTACGGCCGTGGCTCCCGGAAGTGGGGACAGGATACCTGTGAGACAGGTATCCGCTCCCCCCCAAAAGGTGCCTAATGTGGCACCAGAGGGGGGGAGGAGACAAATGAGCGGAAGTTGCAGTTTTGGTTGGAACTCCTCTTTAACTTTAGGTACAAAGGATATCTCCTAAATGTGTACCGTTTGAGAGATTCTCAGTTTTTTCAGCCATTGACGTCACTAGGGCATTGTGCTCTGAAAGGACAGCATAATCATGCCATCCCTTCAGAGCTCTGTGCTCTGTCCATGACTCTCACCCACATGCATGAGAATGGCAGCTTGGCCATTCAAATGTCCGGAACCCATGAAGATTGAAGCCCTGTCATCAGCGCACCACTAGAGCGCTTTGTTTTCAGGTACATTTCATAATGTGCTAGTATGATGATGCTTTTGCAGGAGTCTTTCTTTTTTTTTTTTAAGTTGGTGAATGTTTACTGCTGCTTTAACTACCATAGTTGTTTTCAGACATAGTATTTTGATTGTTTCTAAATTAGCAGGGCTGATGTGTATAATAGCCCTCCCACTTCAGGAAACAATTTCCAAAAAAATGTGGGCTTGTCCCCGCAGGTTGTCTGATCTGCTTTTTGCCTGGCTGTGAAATAATGTTAATGGTTTTTGTTTTAGGAATGGCTGGTGGCAAATACCGTTCTTTTTTAATTCATGTGAAGGCTGCAAATGATAGAGGAGTAGAGGAGCTGTGCAATGGAGCCCGACCAGTTGTACGGATACCTTCATTGAAGCCACAAAGTGTGAAAGGGCATTCTCTTGCCTCATTACTGGCTAAGGTTGTTCCAGGCAAGGTATGGAAACAGAGGTGTATTGTGTTCAGCACTACACAATGTTTTCTTTCTTTCTCTTTTTTTTTTTTTACTGTCAATGCAATTCACTACTAAAGTTTTACTCCTTTTTTTTTTTTTCTTTTTTTCCTCAACATTTTTGAAGGATAAGTCTGCAGCAAAAATTGATGCTGGCACATCTTCACGGAAAGTTGATAACCTCAGGGGATGTGACCTGCTCCAGGAAGTTTCTGTCACCATAAGACGCTTCAAAAAGACATGTATCCCAAAAGAAAGGTATGTTAGATTATTGCTGTGGACCAATTTTCAAACCGATATTGAAATGAAAATTTTTCCTGAAGACCACCCCCTCCCTCCAAACTATTGCCTTTAAAAAATTATGTATCATTTTTTGAAAATTATTTTAATTCCATCACAAGAGGGCTTAAATGCTTCCTAAACGATAGGTAATCAGACAGTAGCATGTTCTTTTTATGTCAACCCTGATGCCTCATTTACCTACAGCAAATTTGCATGTTTACTGAGGGGTGCTACTGGTTTACAGAAACTCCAAGCCTGGGATTCCTCAGTGTTCTCTATTGTGAAACCCCCTCTCCTGTAGCTATCTGGCTTTAGAGGAGCTAGGTGAACCTGGAGACCACTGTTCGAAATGATTGGGTGGCTTTATTGAGGAAAGTGACTGATATAAAAAAAAATATATATATATATATATATATATATATATATATATATACATAACATTACAAAAACAAAAAAAAATTATAATATATATATGTAGATGTTAGGCAGCTGAAGCCTTCTTTGTGTTAGCAATCATGGATGCTAGACAGCAGGAGCTGTCTGTGTCTTAGTAACCAAGGGCACTAGGAGGCAGGTGACTAATAATGTGTAATTGGGGGCTTAGGCTTAGCAGATTGCACATTGGTAATATTTACATGTGGGCCAGCAGAATACATAAAATATGGCCCGTGTGCGTGGGGCCTTAAAGGATAAGTCCCCCCCCCCCCCACCTTTTTTTTTCTTGGGAGTTTGCAGAGCATTGGGTACAATGCAGGGCTCCTGCAGAATCTCAAGATAGCTGTCAGGTAGTTACTTGAGAACAGGACTTATCAGTGAACTATGAAGGCGCTAACGAGTACCCTCCCAGTTCATTGAGAACGGCAAGCTGTCAGCCGCAATGGCTGACGGTAGTTGTAGTTCATTCACAGGGAACTGTAAATGAATGACGTGGGCGGAGTCCCGCAGAGTCGCATTCTTTTTAGATAGTGACAGTGGGTATGGGGGTTGGCAGAATTGGCAGCAGGAGCTGTAACATGTTGTTTTTTAGAAGGGAAAGTCAATTGCAATCATTATTTGGCTCTGCAAAGCAGATTGCATAACCTGTTAAAGTAACAGATTGGACATTTCTCTCCTGAGATAAAAATCCCATCCAATATACTTTTTTTTTTTAAATGTTATTTTAGATGTTTTTGTCTTCATTCAATCTTCTGTGCTTACTGCAAAGCCAAGATGGTTAATTTATGCAGTGCCTGCCATGCAGATGATGTGGGGCTGGTTATGTGATCTTAGCTAAAATCTCTTCCGTGATAGATGACTGAAAGATGAATTACAGGTATGAATATTTGTATACATAGTTACATTAATCCAGCTTGGATTAATGTAACTATGCATATATTATACCTGGATGAAGCACCTTGAAGCTGGAAATCGCTGAAGATGACACTGCTGCTCTTCAAATTTCCACTTGCTTTTGGGTCCTGTGCTGAGAGGTCAGCCTGCTGTATTAACACAGGAGGTCGGCCACTGGGCATGGGAGTTAAGAGAGTTCTGCATTTTTTTAGAGTTATTTTGGATGAGGTGGAGAGCGTGATGTCACTGCCATACCATACCTTGTCCAATCATAGAATGCTTTACATTGATTTAGTTAAGTTTGTAAGCTATTTCCAATGCCTTATTCTTCCTAGCATGCCCTGTCCATGCTGTCATATCTATCTTTCAAATCCTGAGTATGTGATCCAGAACTCTTGGATAAATCTTCCCTGATGCTTCTATTTTCCAACAATTGGAATTTAGGCCTGTTGCCCTGCACTACTGTGTTGATGGGTTTGGGGATATCATACAACTGATTTCTAGATTGGGCCACCTATTAGTACCTATGTGGAATGCCCTCAAATGCTTGTTTGTAAATCCTCAATGCACAAATGCTTGTCAGCACACACATTTTCTCTAGGTCCAAGGCCAAGCAATGTGGGGGCACATCTACTCAGTTGGGGGGGTGGTTGGCTGTTACCACCTGACAAGAACAAACACTGATACTTGGTGAGGTTGATTTACTAAAGCTTGAGAGTGCAAAATCTCACATTTTTTTTCTCAAAGCTTAATTGAACATGCTGAACCTAGAAAGCAGGTTGGCAACCATGGACTGCTGCACCAGAGTTTACACAATACAATTTTAGTAAATCAACCCCAGTGTCATTTGGTCTACAACCTAGAATTCCAAGCCTCTGCCCTGCTTCATTTTATCAAGCCTTCCGGCATCACTGCAAAGACTAGCAGACCTTTAATCTGCTTTTACGCTATTCCTCTCTCAAGGAATCGTAGCCAATTTGTATCAGGTTAGGTCCTATGATTTCAGCATTTCTACTTGAACTTGTTCACTCTCCCCAAAGCAAAAGGGGGCATTTGCTTCTGTAGCTAAAGGCACTCAGTGTCTTCATTCAAGTGCAAATTCTGCATAGAATCAGTTGGGTCTATCATTGCTTCCTCAGAATATGCACCCGTAAAATACTCAGTGGCATGTTCAGAAATGCTAGGAGCCTAGCTATAACAAAATGGGAAAACTGGAGCTGCTGTTACACAAGGAGGATGTGGAGTTTGTGGAAATAACACAAACTTGGTTGGACAGCTCACATGACAAATATCCAGGGGTATACCTTGTATCGGAGGGACAAGGAGGGTAGAAGAGGGGGTGGGGTGTGCCTATATATCAAGAATGATTTACGGGTGGAAGAGAGGAATGACATCAGTGATGGGCTAAAGGGGGAAGTGGAATCCGTGTGGGTGGAACTCCAAAAGGAAGAAGCAAGTGGGGGTATGTTACAGCCCCCTAACTGAAAGGAATAGGAGGCGTTGGATCTCCTTTCACAGTTTAAACTAGCGGCAAGGCAGGGAAATGTCATAATGGGGGGACATCAACTATCTCAATATTGACTGGGTAGAGGGGACAGCTCACTCATTAAAGGCCTGCTATTTCTTAAATGTCTTACTGGACAACTTCATGTCCCATTTGGTCGATTCCCCAACTAGAAATTATGCATGGCTAGATCTGGTAATTACAAATGAATCAGAACTGGTCGCAGATGTGGAAATATGGGACAACTTAGGAACTAGTGACCGCAGGATAATTACATTCAGCATAAATCGTAGGAAAAGGAGGCATGAGGGTAGTACAAGAACACGAAATTTCAGACGAGCCAACTTTTCTAAACTGCGCTCAATATTGCAAGATATTAAATGGGACCAAATCCTAGAAACATTGAACACTGAGTAAAAATGGTGCTTTAGGAACATATTAAATAACTGTATCACAGAGTGCATTCCAATGGGTAATATAAAAGAGTGAAGGTTAAACCTGGGTGGCTAAACCATAGCGTAAAAAGTCATATTAAAGACAAAAAAAATGGTGGAGGAGTCATTGTCAGCATTCCAACACTACATGCAATAAGTATAAGAACCCAATCAGGGCAGCTAAAAAGACTGAGACTTATAGCGCAGGAGAGTAAAAAAAATCCTAAGAAATTTTTTAAATGTATTAACAGTAAAAAAAGCAAGGTCAAAACACTATTATTATTTAAGGTACTTGTATAGCGCCGTCAATTTACGCAGCGCTTTACATATACATTGTACATTCACATCAGTCCCTACCCTCAAGGAGCTTACAATCTAAGGTCCCTAACACACATTCATGTACTAGGGGCAATTTAGACAGAAGCCAATTAACCTACCAGCATGTCTTTGGAGTGTGGGAGGAAACCGGAGTACCCGGAGGAAACCCATGCAGGCACAGGGAGAACATGCAAACTCCAGGCAGGTAGTGTCCATTTTACTGCTAGGCGAGAGTGCTACCCACTACACCACTGTGCCGCCCACTGATCAGCTAATTGGTGAAAAGCTATGTGGTACCAATATTTAAAAAAGGGCAGAGACCTATACCTGAAAACTACAGGCCTGTCAGTCTAACATCGATGGTTTGTAAACTATTTGAGGGGATGATTGTTGTATCCAAGAATTTGCTGATGAAAACCGTATCCGAAATAGTCGGCATGGGTTCACGAAAGGTTCTTCTTGCCAAACCATTTAAATCTGTTAACATTCTACGAGGAAGTGAGCTGCCACCTGGACAAAGGTAGGCCTGTGGATGTGATGTATCTAGATTTTTATACAGTCCCCCACAAATGCTTAATCAACAAACTGAGGTCTGTAGCTATGGATTATAGGGTTCTTGGATAGAAAACTGGCTACAGGGGGCGTGTCCAAAGGGTAGTGATAAATAACGTGTACTCAGAATAGTCTAGAGTGGTAAATGAGCTACCCCAAGGCTCTGTCCTGGGACCAATTCTGTTTAATTTATAAATGATATAGAGGATGGGATAAATATTTTAATATCATTGTTTGCTGACAACGCAAAAATAAGGCAATAACCTCACAGGAGAATATAGAAACCTTGCATGAGGACCTTAATATTTCTTAATATTTGTCAGGGTGGTAAGGATTTGGAACACAATCAGTTTCAGCAGGAAGTATTGATAGTTTTAAAACACTCTTGGATGTGCATCTTAGCGAACAGAATATACAGGGATATGGGAAATGATTATCTACAGGCACACACACCCACGCAGGTTGAACTGGATGGACTGTTATCTTTGTTCAACCTTACAAACTATGTAATGATATATCTAGGGAACTTTCTGGACATCAAGGATGCCTGTTTGCATATTCCCCATCTTCAACTTTGAGTCTTAATCCAGGTGCTAACCCCTTTAAATGCACTTCTTTCAGTCACAGTACATACTCATAGTGGCACACTTGGACAACCAGCTTCTGAGGGAACAGTTGGCAGTCTGCCAATGTCTGTTAAACTGTTTAGACTCTCAACAGAGGTCACATGCATGTGACACTTGGGAACAGCTTATACCTGGCCCGGAGGCACCCGAATCCCCATTCTTATCCAGATATTCCATCCTTCCAGTGGTTTGGAAGATTCTCGCAGGATTCCCGGACACCCTGTTGCTGCAGGGGACTTGGTCGCCAGAGTAAGCTCATCTCCCAATCAATGTACTGGGCAACTTCGTTATTTCTTCAACACTGGACCTCTCAATCGCAGGGTCATCTGAATTTAATCCTGTTGAACATTGTTTTACTAATGGCATACCTGAACCATCAGGAAGGAACCAGATGTTTCATTAGGGACTGACTGTATTCTGGTTTGCGCTGAACTTTGTTTTAGCCTGACTACTATACACATTTCTGAAGGGAAAATTGACAACAACAAATTGAGTTTGTCTCTGTCCATGGACCTTCTAGCCATAGCACATTGGGTTCCCTTGTGACTCCAGGGGTTCAGTAAAGACTGTTCTAAGCCTTTCTTCCTGATGCACCTTCCTTGTTTGTGTTGTAAAATCAAAACGGAAAGGTGTCGCTCATTGCCGTGAGCTGAACCAGTACTTGGAATTCAACACACTCTTGACTGGCTCTACATGGGCCTCCCAGCTCTCAAGTTTTGTTGCAAGGAGAAGTTTACAACATTGCTTTAGTTGCTGTCTTTTATGCATGCCTCTTGTAGCCCATGTCATAAAAGATGGGAGAGCTATCTGATTCTATTATTTTTATGTTCCCATAAGCTTGAAAATCATCCTGTCGCAAGGTCTACCATCGCACATGGAAAGCATACTTCGCATGGTGCAAAGTATTGTATTTCCATTCCAGGAAATACTTAGAGGAACTGCAGTGTGCTCACATAATTTGTAATAAAAACATCTTTGCCATTCTGAAGCTTCCCTCCAACCACTTTGCATATTTTATATATACTGTGATTCTGTACTTGCCAAATATGCTGCAGAAATCTCCATCCACTGAGTGTGGCTGCAAACATTTTAACTGTGGGCAGCTAAATCTGCTTCCTGTTCACTTCCTGGATTTACACACACCTCTAGCTCGGCAGCTCTCATTGGCCCTCCTATGACTCAGCAAACTCTCACAAGAGTGAGCGAACGAGCTGTGCATGGTGTCAAAAGCCTAGGCTTTTTACCAGACAAGAAACAGGAAGTGGGCTGTATAAGGTATTTACTGGCAGAAAAAAAAAGTTGTTTTAACTTTGTATAGTAAAACACAAGGGCAGATGATTTAATAGAAGGAAAGATGAAAAAACTACTGAAGTTCCACTTTAGCCACTTGCCGACCAGCTGTCGTCATACAGCTGTACGTTGGCTCCTTTAAGCGGGATAACTGGCGCGCGCCGGGGTGCTGATGCTCGTAAATCACCTGCCACGAGCGATCGGGGGCACGAGAGGCAGAACAGGGACGTGTGTGTGTGAGAACACACAAATCCCTGTTCTGTTATGAGAGGAGATGCAGATCGTGAGTTCCTAATAGCTAGGAACCAAGATCTGTCATCTCCTATAGTCAGTCCCCTCCCCCTACAGTTAGAACACACAGTCAGGGAACACTGTTAACCCCTTGATCACCCCCTAGTGTTAACATTTTCCCTGCCAGTGACATTTACACAGTAATCAGTGCATTTTTATAGCACTGATCGCTGTATAATTGTCAATTGTCCCAAAAGTGTCCGATGTGTCCTCCATGATTTCCCAGTCACGATAAAAATCGCAGATCACCACCATTACTAGTAAAAAAAAAAAAAAAAAAAAATAATAAAAATGGCATACATCTGTCTAAAATTTTTGGCACGGCGGGGAATTCAAATGGACGTACAGGTACGCCCATTTGCCCAGCCGTGCCATTCTGCCGACGTACATCGACGTGCGCTGGTCAGGACACAGTTTAGACACACTTAACCCCTTGATCGCCCCCTAGTGTTAACCCCTTCTCTGCCAGTATCATTTACACAGTGATCAGTGGCTATTTTTTAGCTCCGATCACTGTAATAATGTGATAGTGTCCGATCTGTCCACCGCAAACCCGCTAAAAATAGCTGATCACCGCCATTACTAGCAAAAAAAATAAATTATACACACACACACACCTTTCCCCTATTTTGTAGGCGCTACAACTTTTGCGCAAACAATCAATATACGCTTATTGCGATTTTTTTATTACCAAAAATATGTAGAAGAATACATATCGGGCTAAACGGAGAAAAAAAATGTGCTCTTTTAAAAAAAATTGGGGATATTTATTATAGCAAAAAGTACAAAATATTGTTTTCAAAATTATCACGCTGTTTTTTTTTTGTTTATGGCGCAAAAAAAAAAAAACTGCAGAGATGATCAAATACCTCAAAAAGAAAGCGCTATTTGTGGGAACAAAAGACATCAGTTTTGTTTGGGTATAGCGTTGCCTGACCGCGCATTAGTCACTTAAACCGATGCAGTGCCGTATTGCAAAAAGTGCTCTGGTCATTGAGCAGCCAAATCTTCCGGGGCTAAGTGGTTAATGAGCTGCATCCTGACCTTTCTTCAGTCTGGTCTGGATCAGCTTTGGGCTTTGAGTACCCATTCACCTAAACTAAAATGTCATGCCTGTCTGTCCTCAATTGATAGATCCCAAAGAGATATTTGCTGCTGCTTTTGGACAGACGCACTTCTTTTTGACACTCTTGACCTGCTTTTTACCACTGAAGGTTCCGCTATGTGGCAGCCTGCCTCTTTCCTCTGTTGCTAAGTCACTTGGGCAGCTCCCCATTGAAGCCTATAGGTTTAGACTAGGTCCCACTTCTATTTGCCAGGCACAGTGATCAGCGAATGCCCTTGGGCTTCAGAATCAGTATTTCTTTCCAGATTGCAAGACTGTCACTACCTGGTCTTCAGTTCACGTTTGCTAATTTTTAATAGGTGGATGCTTAGGCCTCTTCTGATGCCAGCTTTGGATTTGAGGTCCATCAGGCAGCTCTTCAGCTGCCAGATACTTCAATGTAACGCTGTTAGTGGCCTTTTTAGTGCTCATTGCAGTGTTACCACTCCTTAGTTGGACTGCTTCAGGACATACCACATACAGAATTAATACGGACTCTGTGTCCCTTCCAGCTCAACTCCAGGAGTTTGAAAAAAAAGTCTACTCTTGCAGTGGGGCCCATGGATTTAAAATGTAAGGCAAGGCAAACCCTAACTAAGCGTAAGCTACTCCTACCCCCATTCCAAGCCTATTCTATCTACTGTGGAAAAGGAAAAGTGCCTATACTTGTTCTGAAGTCGCTCCAGTTTGGTCACATGATCTCACCAACTTCAGTGTAGAGAATAGATAGCTGACAGTGGCCGCAGAGCCTAGGCGCTGATGTCACCTATAGGCTTTATATGGATCATCTGTTGTCGGCTGACCTCTACACTGAAGCCAACACTGGTTATGTGACCAGACTGGAGCGATTTCAGAATAAATAAGAATAGACCTCTTTCTTTTTACAGGATAGAATAGGCTTAGAATGGGGACCTGTACGCCCATTTGAATTCCCCGCCGTGCCATTGCGTGCGCGCCGCCTGGGAGCCCCGTGAGTCGGGTCGTGGGTCCCGCGGACTCGATCGCCGCGGGGATACCCGCGATCGCCTCACGGAGAGGACGAACAGCGAGATGCTGATGTAAACAGCATCTCCCCGTTCTGCCTAGTGACAGTGTCACTGATCACAGCTCCCTGTCATCGGGAGCTGTGATCAGAGTAATGACACTGCTATCCCAACCCCCTACAGTTAGTAATCACTCCCCTAGGACACACTTAACCCCTCCCCGCCCCCTAATGGTTAACCTCTTCACTGTCAGTGTTATTTACACAGTAATCAGTGCATTTTTAATCGCACTGATCGCTGTATAAATGACAATGGTCCCAAATATGTGTCAAAAATGTCCGACATAACGTCGTAGTCACAATAAAAATCGCTGATCGTCGCCATTACTAGTAAAAAAAAAAATATTAATAAAAATGCCATAAAACTATCCCCTATTTAGTAAACGCTACAACTTTTGCGCAAACCAATCAAACGCTTATTGCGTTTTTTTTTTTTTTTTTACCAAAAATATGTAGAATACGATCAGCCTAAACTGAAAAAAAAGTTTTTTTTTTATATATTTTTGGGGGATATTTATTATAGCAAAATGTAAAAAATAATGCTTTTTTTCAAAATTGTCGCTCTTATTTTGTTTATAGCGCATAAAATAAAAATCGCAGAGGCGATCAAATACCACCAAAAGAAAACTCTATTTGTGGGAAAAATACGTCAATTTTGTTTGGGAGCCACGTTGCACGACCGCGCAATTGTCAGTTAAAGCGACGCAGTGCCGAATCGCAAAAAACGCTCTGGTCAGGAAGGGGGTAAAATCTTCCGGGGCTGAAGCGGCTAGGGAGGTTTTTTTAACTTGGGGCTGTTCAGTAGACTGACTGGGAGTACAAAGAGATAGCTGTCCCTAATCACTAAGGAACAGACAATGTCACTGTACTCCTGTCAGAACGGTTATCTGCTTTGCGTACACTGGCAGATCCTCATTCTGCCTCTCTGAGGAGCGATTGTGAGTTGCCAGCAGACCCGCACATTGGCTCCCTCCCTGTGCAGCGGGCACATGCCCACAGTAACTTGTGCACGAAATGATGTACTGGTACATCATTTCGCACAATAAAGCCGCCCTGCTGCAGTATATAAGTGGGGGGGGGCGCGGTCCTTGAGTTGCCTTCCATTTTAATGTACAACAAAGAAAACAGGTTTAAATTGTTTTTATTTATTTTTTTAGCTTAATAAAGGGACACCAGTTTCACCCCTTTTGTTTTTTTATGATCCACTCCTGCTATGGTGTTTCCACAAAACTGGGGCATGTTAGGAGTGGAAGGGGTTAAATCCGACAGTTTTGTTTGCTAGTGTTTACCCTCCTGTTGCTAGCAGTGTAACCCACTTGTCTCAGAATTAATACTGACCGTTGTCCCCTAATAAACCCTAAAATAGGAGTTTATAGTAAGTACAAAATCCAGATTTTTCTAAAGTACATATGAGGTTGCTAATGAAAAAAATGTGACGAACACAAAGTCTTAAACCTTTTTGGCTTATACTGCTACCTACCAAAAATTGGCAGAAAAAAAAAAAAAAACTGGCACCCCGCACAACATAACCCTGTCCACAACCAGCATACTTCAGATTTTTGTAGCTAAATAATGAGTGCATGTTCATAAACACAGAAGATTGGGACCTGTGTCTCTAAATGGACTCCAATAAAATCATTTTATAGTGAGTACATAAAATCCTATTTTTCTTTCTTGGCGATTAATGGATTTGGGAAGATTGAAATCATTAGGATGTCCTAAAGCAATCCAACTGAGGAATGGGCAATATGGCAAACTGTTCAAATCATGTCCAGACAATGTGGTAAAACATACTATTGGTGAACCAGCTACTGACAAAAGAACAATGGCCTTGTTGAGGTGAAAAGTAGAAACTACCTTAGATAAGGAGGAAGATCCTGGGCCCTAAAAACATCTTATCCCAGTGCGGAACTAATAAGATTTCCTTGTAGCATATGGCCACTAGTTTAAAACTCAAGTTGCAAAAGTGATGACCACCTTGTGGATGAGAATGGTGAGAGGGATGTTTAAGTTCAAATGGTGTTTGCTGAGGCACAGAAAGAACCATATTTTTATCCCATGGAGTCACTGGGAAATAAACAGTGGGAAGCTATATAGGAAACTCAGTGGAAAGGTCTTAATCACGGAGTTAGAGGCCTAAGGAAAGGGAGGCCTTCTCTGATGCCGGCGTTTGGATTTCTGAGTCACTAGACCAGGGACAAACTAGTCGTCGGTGCCAAATGTATTGATCTGTTGAATAATTTGGCCCATGTTCACAGAATGTTACACTGTTGAAGTCTAAATTTAAAACTTGAATAGCCTTGAATGGGGATACTCTGCTGGCCTAAGACTCTTAAAGTTGGATGAATCTTTGATTGGACAGCTCAAATCTGAGCTCTGTGTGTTTGAAGATTTTCCTTTGGAAGAAACACAAGATATTCCAAATTATTCCAGCAATATGTGAGGGTTCAGAATCCAACCCAATGGCTGCTGTAATGCCTGGACAGTCGGTTACATTGTCTGACAATGAAGATCTATTTTAGGGGAATTGGCGCTGTTCGAGAGTGGTGAAATTTTACATTGTCTGACAATGTCCACTCCGACTGTTAATAGGCCTTTAATAGGGGATGTCTAGTTCCATAATGGGGATGCCACGAGATCGCAGTTGGGCTAAAACAGACCCCAGCACCATGGTGAACACCCAAGGTGAAGAGGCGAGAGGAAAAAACAGTGCCGGAGCTGGTAGGTATACATGTCCAAGGAAGCTAGAAAGCCTACCTGGTGAAGAAGGTAAAGACAGACCTGGTGGATTCCCCGGGGAATTTTTGGACTAGAGTGAAGACAAGTGTTGTCTTCCAAGATGGGACGGATGGCCACTTGGGTTAGGAGCAATTAACAGTTTGCAAAGGAACTGGGGCAAGATCACTTGAGTATAAAGGACCCAAGCGAGCTCTGTTGAGATCTGCTGATTTGTGTGATGACTAAGGAAGAATGCAGGTGAGAAATCTAAGGGGCAGGGAGTGAAGCTTCAGCTTGCAGCATTCAATAGCAGTTTTCTGAATTCAATTATCAGCTATGCAAGCTATAAAAGTTTCAGCGAAAAAAGGTTAACTAACGTCCCTCCACCATGTAAAGTGGGAGCTCATCTTCATGCAGAGAGCCCTGTTCTGAGTGCCAAGGCTTTCCACTAGACCGGAAACAAGCCTAGGATGGTCTTGATAGGAATGTCAAGGGAGTGAGAAGAAAAAGGAACAATCTGAGAATTTGAAAACGCTGCCGTCTGCTCCTTAGGTTTTTTTTACCCCGAGAGAGTGCATTTGTCACAAGTAGCATGGTAAATTGTGTCTAGAATAGATCTGAAGAGACCTTGTCCCTTGAAGACCATGTTGATTAAATTCGTATTGTACATTATACACATTCATCAACTTAAGCAAGGTTCCCACGCATGTTTACTGACCTGACAGGCATGCGAGAGCAGAAGCAGGGAGTTTTAGCAAACTGAAAGCTAAAATTAAGAGCTACAGCCATTTTGGCCATTTTTGCTATAATCAAGGGATTAATTGCAGCAGTGGAGAGTGGAAGACGAGCTAGTCCATAGATTTTCAAGGTACAATCACGAACAGGGTGTGGTGTTTCCAAGTTTGTAATGGAGCCACTAAATAAAGGAAGACATTGTGACATGATTTGGTGTTAAACAACTGAAGCCAGTAATAGATCTGAGCAGAAGTTGTCAATTCCACTAATTTAGGAGTAGAGCAGACCACCACATTAGGGACAAACTGTTTCTCCTTTTTTAGGAATAATAGCTGTAGACTGGAATTGGTCTGAAAGATTCATCCTTCAGAGAGGCCATAGAATGTACTAATAAGTGACGTGCAGAGGGGCACTCTCTGAACTAGAGTTCAGCATGTCTCCTTCTGATTTAACTTGGGGAGAAGAGGGAGAAATGACGTTGAAATGTATTAGAGGTAGTCTTCAGCAGAGAATATTAACTACTCTATTAAAAAAAATTCAAATGTTGCACTGCTTTACTAAATTAGATGGCTCTTGATTTTATGTATCCCAATACAAAGAATCATAATAATGTCAAAAATACATTTCGTTTTCAGCACTGGTATTATGTGTTTGCAAGTGTAGTTGTGGGAGTTTTGATTTTTGTTTGATGTTGAGCACCAAGCGCAGTATATCTGTCATTTAGTTGTTACTCTAGTAAAAACCTCCTTTGCACAAGACCCAAATGGGGCAGAGTCTTGCTGGTTCTCTTGTGTACACAGCTACTCCTCTTCTGATTGCCAGAGATGGTGAAGGCCAAGCAAAACAAAGTTTAAGGGTTAGGACCCAAAAACAAATCCTCCTCCTGCCTGGATGTACTACAGTGCCTTAAAGTATTTATACCCCTTGAAATTTTCCATATTTTGTCATGTTACCAAAAACGTAAATTTTATTTTAGTTGGATTTTATGTGATAGACCAACACAGTGGCACATAATTGTGAATTGGAAGGAAAATGATAAATGGTTTTCCAAATTTTTTTTTTTTACAAATATCTGAAAAGTGTTGCATTTGTATTCAGCCTCTTGAGTCAATACTTTGTAGAACCACCTTTCGCTGCAAGTCTTTTTGGCTATGTCTTTACCAGCTTTGCACATCTAGGGTGAAATTTTTACCCATTCTTTGCAAAATAGCTTAAGCTCGGTCAGACTGGATGGAGAGCGTCTGTGAACAGCAATTTTCACAATTGGATTTAGGTCTGGACTTTGGGCCATTGTAACACATGCATATGCTTTGATCTAAACCAATCAATTGTAGCTCTTGCTGTATGTTTAGGGTGGTTGTCCTGCTGGAAGGTGAACCTCCGCCCCAGTTTCGTCTTTTGCAGACTCTAACAGGTTTTCTTTTAAGATTGCCCCATATTTGGCTCCATCCATCTTTGTATCAACTCTGACCAGCTTCTCTGTCCCTGCTGAAAAAAAGTATCCCCACAGCACGATGCTGCCACTACCATATTTCACGGTGGGCATGGTGTGTTCTGGGTGATCTGCTGTTTTAGTTTTCTGCCACACATACCGTTTTGCTTTTAGGCCAAAAAGTTTAATTTTGGTCTCATCTGACCAGAGGACCTTCCTTCACAAGTTTACTGTGTCCCTTACATGGCTTCTCGCAAACTGCAAATGGGATGACTTATGGCTTTCTTTCAACAATGGCTTTCATCTTGCCAGTCTTCCATAAAGGCCAGATTTGTGGAGTGCAGGACTAATAGTTGTCCTGTGGATATATCTCTGCAGCTCCTCCAGAGTTATCATGGGCCTTTTGACAACTTCTCTGATTAATGCTCACCTTGCCCGGCCTGTCAGTTTAGGTGGACGGCCATGTCTTAGTGGGTTTGCAGTGGTGCCGTACTCTTCGTTTTTGGTTGATGGATTGAAATGTTGAGATGTTCAAAGATTGGGATATTTTCTATAACCTAACCCTGCTTTAAATTTCTCCACAACTTTATACCTGACCTGTCTGGTGTGTTCCTTGGCCTCATGATGCGGTTTGTTCACGAAGGTTCTCTAAGAAACCTCTGAGGGCTTCACAGAACAGCTACATTTATACTGAGAATAAATTACTCACAGGTAGACTCTTTACTAATTTAGTGACTTCTGAAGGCTATTGGTTGTACTAGATTTTAGTTAGGGGTATACAAATGCACGCCACACTTTTTTCATATATTTATTTGTAAAAAAATGTTGAGAACCCTTTTATTCTTTTCTTTCCACTTCACAATTATTTGCCCCTTTGTGTTGATCTATCACAGAAAATCCCAACACATTTATGCATTTGTAACATGACAAAATGTGGAAAATTTCAAGGGGTATAAACACTTTCAAGGCACTGTATATCAATGGCATTGATGAAATTTGTAACCAGTACATTGCCCCTCCTAAAATACTGGCTACAGATTAAAATGCAGGAAAAGAACTCCACTGACCACCTGTAAACAGAGTGAAGCAAAAAAATAAAGTAGGGCCCCTCTTTGTGACCAGCTTACAAGGTACATACAGTATAAAACGACCTCAGAATTAAAGGATGATTTTACTTCCCCTATGAAAGGGTCAATCGGGCACAGCTGTTTCTGTAGCCAATACCACCTACAAAGCCCCACATACAAAATAGCGTTAAACCTCAAGTTAATGTAAGTCTGTTAGGCACTCAAAACAGTGAAGTCCAGAGACTGGGGCAAGAAAACTGTTTCTGTTCTCGACCAATACCATAAAGAATCCCTAGACCTGCTGGCCTGAATAGCAAAAATCTGTGTCGGCTGGAACACTGATGAGTAGTAACTACCAACTTTGCAGAAAGTCTGGCCTGACTGTACCAGCAGCTGGAAATAACTGGATAAACTACCCGTAATTCAGGGCTGTCACAGAGAGGACATTAGTATACTAATTGAACTGGGCAAACAAGCACTTATTGGCTTACTGGAGAGACCTCCACTCTCCTAAGGATGCAAGCCAAAAATTAGGCTTGTGGGTGAGCAGCCTTTTTTAAAAAATTTTTTTTTTTTTGTAATTTTTTTTTTGCCAGTGTCCATTTCTCCCGTCCATTTTTCTCTTTATGTTAAAATTTGCTAGTTTAGCTAGTAGGAAGTCAGGACCCATCTTAGGAGTTCAGAAATGGAAGACAAAAATATCACTGGCTGTTATGCTTGTTGTGACTGGTCTGAGTGCAACTTATTGATTGAACAAATTATAGATTTTGTGGCAGGCTTTGCAATTTGCCATTATCAATTAAAAATGGATGTTTTGCTACAGATCCAACTACTGGATCTTGAAAAAATCATCCAAATTTAAATACATCTCCCAAAAGTGAGTACACCCCTCACATTTTTGTAAATATTTTAGATCTTTCATATGACAACACTGAAGAAATTACACTTTGCTACAATGTAAAGTAGTGAGTGTAAAGCTTGTATAACCGTGTAAATTTGTTACCTCAAAATAACTCAACACACAGCCATCAATGTCTAAACCGCTGGCAACAAAAGTGCGTACACCCCTAAGTGAAAATGTCCAAATTGGGCCCAAAATGTCAATATTTTGTGTGGCCACCATTATTTTTCAGCACTGCCTTAACCCTCTTGGGCATGGAGTTCATTAGAGCTTCACAGGTTGCCATTGGATTCCTCCTCCATGACGACATCACGGAGCTGGTGGATGTTAGAGACCTCGCACTCCTCCACGTCTGTTTGAGGATGCACTACAGATGCTCAATAGGTTTTAGGTCTGGAGAAATGCTTGGCCAGTCCATCACCTTTCCCCTCAGGTTCTTTAGCAAGGCAGTGGTCATCTTGAAGTTGTGCTTCGGGTCGTTATCCTGTTGGAATACTGCCCTGCAGCCCGGTCTCCAAAGGGAGGGGATCATGCTCTGCTTCAGTATGTCAAAGTACATGTTGGCATTCGTGGTTTTCTCAATGAACTGTAGCTCCCCGGTGCCAGCAGCACTCATGCAGCCCCAGACCATGACACTCCCACCACCATGCTTGACTGTAGGCAAGATACACTTGGCTTTGTACTCCTCACACTCGAGTATAAGCCGAGTTTTTCAGCACATTTTTTTGTGCTGAAAATGCCCCCCTCGGCTTATACTTGAGTCAAGCACTTTTCTGCAGCAGAGAATGACATAATCCAAACCAACTTTGGGGCTCCGTATCTCAGGGGCCACTTGGTGCTAGGAACCCCAAATTTGGTGTGCAAACCCAGTGGATCTAACACTACAAAATATTCAAATCTGGGGTTCCTAGCGCCAAGTGGCCCCAAGATACGGGGCCCCAAAGTTGGTCAACTGTGTCACCTGCAGCAATGTCATTTCAGGACCCTTTGGGTCCAGAGATCCCAAATTTTGGCTGCAGCTAGAGGGCATTTAGGAACCCTAGGTTTGAAGTTCTAGGGACCTATGGCTGCAAATGGGCACAGTGAGGCTGCAAATGGGCATTGTTGACCCTCTTTTTCCACTTACAGTAGCTGCACATTTCTCACCCTAGCTTTATACTCGAGTCAATTCTTTTCCCAGTTTTTTGTGGTAAAATTAGGTGCCTCGGCTTATATTCGGGTCGGCTTATACTCGAGTATATACTGTATGTTGTTTATTAAATTGCATCAAACTCCATTCACACTTTTGCGACTTTTCATGTGACTTTGGACATGACAAGTCACTTCCATTCTTTTCAATGGTACTCTTTCAGATTGGTGTGACTTAAAATCGCAGCAATTTTGAAAAGGTGCCAGCACTACTTTGGTGCAACTTTTGATGCAACTTATATCCATTGAGTGTAAAGTCAGATAAAAGTCGCACTTTAAATCGTGAGACTTTGGCATTGCACTAGTGTGAATAGAGCCTCAAGTGTCTATTAGCACTGTTTATGGAGTAGGAAATCTATTGTCAGCAGTATGATTTACCATCTACAGAAAAATGAAAATAAATATCGGGATATTCCGGTAATGATCAGCCAAGTTGTTCCTCCTCCCCTCACAGGTTATAGATTTCCTAGGTGTTACCTAGTTACTGCATCACACAGTACTTTCATCATACAGTGACATTCCTTGTGCTTATAATACGTTTATTTAAAATAACTGTATAATGCGTGTGAGCCTTGCTCATCATTCTTCTTGCTTGTTTTTGACTGGCTCATAAACGTGTGTTTGTTTTTTTTAATTAATTTTTTTTATATATATATAGGGTGCAACGATGTGCCATGCTGCAGTTCTCAGATTTTCATGAGAAGCTCTTGAACACGCTTTGTAAAAATACAGACGATGGACTGGCTACTGAACATGCACAGAGCTTGGTTTTGGACATCCTCTGCTGGTTAGCTGGTGTACATTCGAATGGTCCAGGCAGGTATGGTTATAAATCATGGGTCCAAGACTTGAATAGCCAGCAAGTCTAGCGATGTTTCATAATATCCACTCAGCTAATCTAGAAAAAAATACACAATGTCTTGTGTAAGTAGCTGTCAGGACTAGGCTGTTTTAATTTTCTAGATAAATTACATTTATTAGAAGGTTATTGGTTACTTGGTTCATGTTTAAAGCTGTCAAGATACCTTTTTGTTTTTGAGACTTTACAGTATATTGCCACATTCCCCCCTGTACTGATCTTAAAGCTCTGTGTCGGTGCTTGTGTAGTCTATCAGCAAGCCTGGTCATTGCTAAGTGGGGTACATAAGAATGCCTTAACCTATGCAATTTGTGCTTTGAGGAATTTAGTATTTGTTTAGGAACTCTGCAGCGACAAGCACATTCTAAAGTAAAATATATATGCTGACTACTGTTGACAGCCTAAAGATATTTTAAGAGTATAAATTTACCCCTGTTCACACTTAACATGTCCTCCCCTACCTTACTACTTGTCATTCTAGTGTAATAGACTATAATCGCACCTAGTGTTTTTTTGTGGTGTTTAATGCATATAAGTCATATAATGCAATACATGTCTTTAAAATGCACAAATATTAAGGGGTCTTCCTCTCCTGCAGTGCACAACAGCTTGCATCAATACAGCACACCCAAGCAGCCAGGTTAAGCTGTCCTATTGTGACTTGACACTGCTGCAAAGTTGCTGGATCCAGATGAGCCTATCTTCTGCCTTCCCATCTATAAATCTTAGTCTTAACACTTCCAATGTATGCTCTCCATATGCTGAAGAGGACTGCGTATTATGTTTTAAAGCCGTGATTTGAGCGTGAATTTTTATAAATGTCATAACCTTTTTAGAATGTACAATTTTAAATACAGTGGGGACGGAAAGTATTCAGACCCCCTTAAATTTTTCACTCTTTGTTATATTGCAGCCATTTGCTAAAATCATTTTAAGTTCATTTTTTTCCCTCAATGTACACACAGCACCCAATATTGACAGAAAAACACAGAATTGTTGACATTTTTGCAGATTTATTAAAAAAGAAAAACTGAAATATCACAAGTATTCAGACCCTTTGCTCAGTATTTAGTAGAAGCTCCCTTTTGATCTAATACAGCCATGAGTCTTTTTGGGAAAGATGCAACAAGTTTTTCACACCTGGATTTGGGGATCCTCTGCCATTCCTCCTTGCAGATCCTCTCCAGTTCTGTCAGGTTGGATGGTAAACATTGGTGGACAGCCATTTTTAGGTCTCTCCAGAGATGCTCAATTGGGTTCAAGTCAGGGCTCTGGCTGGGCCATTCAAGAACAGTCACAAAGTTGTGAAGCCACTACGTTGTTATTTTAGCTGTGTGCTTAGGGTAATTGTCTTGTTGAAAGGTAAAACTTCGGCCCAGTCTGAGGTCCTGAGCACTCTGGAGAAGGTTTTCGTCCAAGATATCCCGGTACTTGGCCGCATTAATCTTTCACTCGATTGCAACCAGTCCTCCTGTCCCTGCAGCTGAAAAACACCCCCACAGCATGATGCTGCCACCACCATGCTTCACTGTTTTGAAAAAAATGAACTTAAATGATTTTAGCAAATGGCTGCAATATAACAGAGTGAAAAATTTAAGGGGGTCTGAATACTTTCCGTCCCCACTGTATATCCAGTTATAACTTTTTTATTTCTTTTTAAGTTTAAGGGAAGGAAAAGAGAGCCTGCTGTCTAAAACACGGAAATGCCTGTCTGATATTGTCCGCACATGTTTTTTTGAGGCTGGAAGAAGTATTGCTCACAAATGTGCACGGTTCTTGGCTCTCTGTATTAGGTGAGTACGTTTTTGTTTTGAATATATTTAGCTGTTTTGAAAGGGTAACATGGCTGCAATCCTTATTCTATATCTGGTGTCTCATGCTGCCCATATTTCAAATCAAGACTTCACTCCTTTGCACCTGTCATGGAATATATAGAGGCTGTGATTGCAGATCTCTACTTCTGAAAATTTAATTTGCCAGGTTGTCATGATGGCACTCTTGGGATAATACTTTGCCTCTCAACTGGGACATATAGGCAGATGAGGGCTAATTTCCCCTCATCTGCCAACCTGTGCAATGTTAGATGTTTAGAAAGAATTTAAAATTGAGGGTCAGCATAACAGAGCAGTAGATGAAGGTCAGCAGTGGTGGCACCATATTGCTTTTGTGATAAGTTAATTATAAAAGGCAAATGTTTGTCTCTAGCACTGATAGTCCCCAAGGTTTAAAAAACAAAAAAACATGGCTACCCAAATTGGTATAATTTTTTTTTTTTGCAAAATCTGTTACTCTATGGCCTCACACTGCTGCTGGTAAATGGACGTTTAGGAGCAGTTGGGCATTTTTTTCAACTGCTCCTGAACTCTCCTCTGTTATCTTATTAGTACATGTACACTGCTTCGTTTATAGTCGTTTCTAGGCAGTTGTGTTTAGAGGCTTCTTTTGGAACCCAAAAAAATGCGTTCAGCAGCTTTGTTTGGAGGCATTTCAAATGTCAAATGCAGCAACTCGCATTTAGCAGTGTTTCGTTTACAGGCGTTTTTTTCATTTTTGGCTAAAAATTTTTTATTTTTTTCCAAACGCAAACACGGCTAAACGCGGCATGTAAATGCAGCTAAACAGCCATTTTTAGACACTGGTTTCTAGTTGTCAAGTTCAATCTTTCAGGAGAGGTTAAACAACGTCCCGCGTACATGACGCCTATCTGGTATATAAAATGGCGATTTATATAAAACAAAATCTTTTCAGCATTTGGGACATTTTTTTTTTGATAAGCATTTTTGACTTTTTTTTCTTTCCAAGTAGCAACGGCAAATGTGATCCAAATCAACAGGGTTTTGGCTATGTCCTTTTGAAGGCTTTGCTGGAGAACATGACTTATCTGCCTTCTGCTGCCACTGGAGGTATGTACAGTCTTGTGTTTATGTTATGTTATGCCATACATCACTAGTTCCTTACTTCTACTTTGTTTCTTTCTGTAGGTGCTGTTTATTGGTATTTTGTCCTATTGAATTATGTTAAAGATGAGGATCTAGCTGGTTGTAGCACAGCCTGTGCATCCCTTCTCACAGCTGTGTCAAGACAGTTGCAGGACCGACTAACACCCATGGAAGCTTTGCTGCAGACCAGGTAACTAATCCAGTGTCTGAACTGCCTTATGTTCATGCTTCAGTTTTTATCCTTAGTTCTGCCCCCTGCATAACTGTATGCTCTAACTTATGCAGAATGTAAATGTACAGAAATAAGGAGCTTGATTTCTTGATGCTTTTGCATTTACATCCTCATTGGATCTTTTCATGTTTGATGTAGATGCTTTGTCAGATATTTCTGATCTATTCTACTATTTGTAATTACTAACTTCTTTTTAATTTCTTATTCTTGCAATGATTCTTTTGTCATAGATATGGGCTGTACAGTTCTCCATTTGATCCTGTGTTGTTTGATTTGGAAGTCAGTGGCTCTTCATGTAAAAATGTGTATAACAGCAGCTCTAGTATTCAGTCAGATGAGATTGACCTTTCTGATGTTCTCCTAGGTAAGTTATTAATCTTTGTTTTAAAATAACCTTGTATAGTATGTGAAGCGTTCAGTGTACTTGTCCAAGTGTAACGGATTTAAGTTGGCCAAAGATTGATTGACATTTGGCTTGGTCAGCAGGATCCAGCTCATTTTCGATCCATCTGTGGCTGTTCCTCTTAGAGATGAGTTGATTAACTCCTCTCAAATAGGAATGTTGGAAAAGTTGTGTTCGATCAGCACATGCAGTCGATTGGCGGCAGTGCTGATCTGTGTATTCTGAATGCAGAGGGGTCCTGCTGTCAGATTACATTAACAAAGCAGGGAGAATTCCTGTATCCACCACGCTTATGTAAATGGGGAATCCATTATTTTTTTTATTATTTGGAAGAAATAAGCTAGAAGTTAAAGTGGATGTAAACCTGATTTTTTTTTTTTTGATGTCATAATGTAGAGTATAAGATTTCCTATCATTTGAGCCCAGTCTTGCCACAAAGCTCTGAGCAATCCTCTTATTGTTCAGTGAAATAAAACTTTGTCAAATCCTCCCCCTTGCTGTGAGTGACAGGTGATTTACATCTCATGCACTAGCCTAAGACATGCATTATTTTTTTTATTCCCTCCCCCACTCCTTTCTTCAGCAGCTCTGCAAGGATTGGCTGCTCCACACCTCAGCATGATTTGGCATGCTGAAGTCATGTGGTTACTTTCCTGTCTTTTCACTGGATGTTAGAGATCATAGCAGAAATTCTTTATTAGGGTGCATTGCAGCACACAGTTTCTGGTTTCCTTCTCTCTTGACCTTGAGGAGGAAATTCAGTATCACTTATAGGACTTTTTTTTTTTTTTTTTTTCTTTTTTTGGTGCGCAGATACATCGGAAAAGATGCATGGCACATTAACTTTTACAAGGGACATAGACAGCAATTGTTTGCAGTGAGCCTGTCTTGATCAACTCTGATCAATGCACTTGGTTTGATGAGCCCTAAGTTTTAAACCTTTCTACATTCAATGCTTCCTCTCTACGTTTTCCACGTATCAAGAGGTACGTGAAAAATTTACAGCAACGATTCCGTATGGGAGAACCGATATTGATGGGTAGACATGAATATGCTGAATCAAGACACAGATCTGTTTTCTGTCCTTCTCTTGATGAATAACGAATGCAACATATATGAATGCACACATTTGTGCATTTGTCTACTTTCAGCTTTGTTTTGGATATGCCCCCACAGGGAAATGGTCTGTGTGAAAGGGGCCTTGGAGTATAAAACATTCTAACAGTGTTCTTGACAAAGCTACTTTAAAGTACAACTATAGGCAAAAATTTTATTCATTTTGGATCGAGTAAGCGAGGGATATAACACCTGTCAGATTTTATTTTATTTATTTTCGCCACCTGTGTCCCATTCCAGAGATTTCCCTTCACTTTTTATCCCTTCCAAACGGGAAGAGAGAAGAAATCCCTGCAAATTAAAGGAATCTTTCGGCTACCCCCAGGTCACCAGAACTATAGTCTCTATCGGAAGAGTTTTCCTCTATTACTTTTCTAGGGACAACCCAAAATGTGGTTAATAAGAATGGTCAACAGAACATTTGGAGAGTGTGAATCTTCTTAATGGGAACACAGACTTCAAAAAAAACAAAAACTGACAAGCATTCTAATCCCTCTCCACTCTATCCAAACCTCAAAAAAATGTTTTGCCTTTGGCCATACTTTAAAGTGATATTAACCACTTGCCCACTGGGCGAATTCCAGCACTCCTCTCCTACATTTAAAAATCATAATTTTTTTTGCTAGAAAATTTCTCGGAACCCATAAACATTATTTTTATATATATATATATATATATATATATATATATATATATATATATATATATATATATATATATATATATATATATATATATATATATATATATATATATATAAATTTATTTTGGCAGAGACCCTGGGGAATAACATGGCGATCATTACAACTTTTTTGTCACACGGTATTTGCGCAGCAGTTTTTTAAACGTGATTTTTTTTTTTTTTTTTTTTTTTTTGGGAACGCTTGTCACGCTTAAAAATTGTGCACACTTGTGGTAAGGTGGCAAACTTTAGTACTTAAAAATCTCCATAGCCGAAGCTTTACATTTTTTTTTTTTTTTTTTTTTACAGGTTACATGTTTAGAGTTGGGAGGTCTAGCACTAGAATTATTGCTCTTGCTCTAATGTTCAGTTGGCAAGCGGTTAAAGGCAGATTTTTTTTTTTTTTGAACAAACAGGTTATACTTATCTGCTCTGTGCAATGGTTTTGCACACAGCAGCCCTGATCCTCTTCTCCTCAGGTCCCCTGCTGGCATTCCTTGCCCTTCCCTCCTGCTGAGTGCCCCCATCACAAGCAAATTGCTACAGGGGCACCCGAGCAGGCTCGCTCTTGAGTCATTGCTCTGTTTTTCTATTCACACTTGGAACATGGCTCGGCCCCACCCCCACTCTCTCCGCATTTGCCCACTGGCTATGATTGACAGTAACAGGAGCCCATGGCCTTCCACTTCTGTCTCAGCCAATGAGGAGGAAAAGACCTGGAGAGCCAAGGCTTTCGTGCACACCGCTGGATAGAGATGGCGCTCAGGTAAGAAGTGGGGTGGGGGAGAGCTGGGGGGGGGGCAGCTGCACACAGAAGTTTTTGACCTTCATGCATAGAAAAATCTTGAGCCTTTACAACCACTTTAAGTCCACATTTACACAGGCAGTGGATCTGATTTGGCCCATCTCAGCAGGAGAACCATCGACCTTGATCTCCTTTTGAGACTGATCTGAATGAAATGTATTTTACATATGTTCTGTTTTTACTCCCTCCCCTGACAGAGGAAATATGTGTCCATATACAGCATATATGTATGGAGAAAAATGTTCCTGTATGTACATTCATTGACATCAGTTTACCTATGATCAGCATGTTAACAGATGCAAATGTTAACGCAAAGGTTCTCAATAAATCAAGAAAAACATCCTCTGATGCATTGGTGGTCAGTCCCCCCTACAGTATTGGTATTCGCTTTTGCTTTTAATCTCTATTGCACAATGTTGTTTTCATATTTTTTCTAGATCACTGTTTTTTACAGACCAGTTTTTAGAGTGTCATAAATACAGGGCAGGCAGAATGAATCTGGCTCTCTTCAATGCCTGTGTGCATTCTTCTTGACCTTCCTTGCATTGTGGTAATATTTTGCTGCTTGTCGTGTCCTATCACCTCAAAATTCTCCCACTTAAACTGGTTGAAACTTTTACCTAGCAGTGATTGTCACTGTGATGTTTGGAGAAAAGATAAATCATGATAATGTGGCTATTATTGTGGTTTAATACATTTTTACACCTTAAACTCCACACAAAGTATAAGGCTTGTTATAAATCAAGACATTTGTAAATCAGTTAACCTTGGTATATTAACATTTCTTCACAGGTAACGGAAAAGTTAACAGTTGCACAGCTGCAGAAGGCAGCTTTACATCTTTGACTGGCCTACTAGAGGTAGAACCATTGCATTTTACTTGCGTATCAACCAGTGATGGAACCAGAATAGAGAGGGATGATGCAAGTACGTTCACTGGTATATACAATTTTTTCTTACTTTTATTAAAGAGTTTGCTTTTTTTATTAGATTATTGGTAATTGCATATTTTAATTCATATGCTAATAACATTCAGAAAGGTTGCTTTTGTTTAAGAACCTTAAACAAGGAAGCAATGAATAATGAGCCACAAGATGGAGCTAGTATGCAACTAGCAACTTAGTCCACTAGAATTTAGCATATGCGAAAGGTATATATCCAGAAAATTCTTAAACTAAAATATACATGAAACATTATTGCTTGCAATCGTAAGAAAATGCACCATTTTAATCAAGTAAATTTGAAATAGATTGCAGCAACACGTTTAAAAAAAGTTGGGACAGAGCAACAAACATCTGGCAGTGCAACCCTAATTCCAATAAAGTTGGGACAGAGCCATGTTTACCATGATGAAGAATCCCCTCTTATTTAACACTCTGTAAACGTCTGGAAACTGAGACCAGTTGCTGGAGTTTTGGGAGAGAAATGTTGTCCCATTCTTGCCTGAGCATACAGTGCTTCCTGAAAGTATTCACAGCACTTTGTTTTTTCACTTTTTATGTGCCTTATTTTGCCTTATTCCAAAATTGATTGGATTCAATATTTTCCTCAAAATTCTACAAACCATACCCCATAATGACAATGTGAAAAAAGTTTGAAATTTTTGCAAATTTTATTTAAACAAACAAAAAACATGTACATAAGTATTCAAAGCCTTTGCTCAATACGTTGTTGAAGCACCAATTACAGTCTCAAGTCTTTGAGTGCACTTAGTTCTGCACTCCTGTGTCCCATATTCAGCTGACAGCTGGCTAAAGTCTGTTGTTACTCTGCCATTCCAGACCGACAGCTGGCTCAGCGCCTCAGTGTGCTGTTACTTTTTTCAAAATTAAAACAGTTTTGCCTTTTAGTTCTACTTTAACCACTTCCCTCCCGCATATAGCAAAATGATGGCCGGAAAGTGGTTGTATTATCCTACTGGACGTCATATGACGTCCAGCAGGATAAGCTGCTAGCGCACGCCTGTTGGGGCGCGCAGCATGGCTATCGGTGGTGTGCTGTGTTAGTCTGACACACCGCATCTCCGATCTAGGTAAAGAGCTTATGACTTTACTATGTGTTCAGCTGTGTCCAATCACAGCTGTTCACAGCTGTTCACAGCTGTTCACAGCTGTTCACAGCTGTTCACAGCTGTTCACAGCTGTTCACAGCTGTTCACAGCTGTTCACAGTGTAAACAGGAAGAGCCATTTTATGGGCTTCTCCTCCAATCCCACTGACAGACGTGAAGAGAGACGATCGGCTGCTCTCCTGATGGGGGGGTCTGCGCTAATAATCAGCGCCTTGATTATCAGTGCAGGCCCACTGAGGGACGCCCACTGAAGACCATCAGGTGAGCCCACCAGGGATGCCAATCAGTGCCGATTAGGATGGCACTTTCTACCCATCAGTTATTGCCTGTCAGTGCCGTATATAAGTGCCCGTCAGTCCAGCTTCATCGGTGCTCATCAGTGCCCGTCAGTGAAGGAGAAAACTTACTTGGTTACAAAGCTTTGTAACAAATGAAGAAAAACTTAATTTTAATTTTTGGTCTTTTTTTTTATTTGAAGCACATAAAATAAAATCCCCAGTGGTAATCAAATACCACCAAAAGAAAGCTCTATTAGTGGGAAAAAAATTATCGCTTCCGTACAGTGTTGCATGACTGCGCAGTTGTCATTCAAAATGCAACAGCGCCGAAAGTTCAAAATTGGACTGGGCAGGAAGGGGGTGAAAGTGCCCTGTACTGAAGTGGTTAGTTATGGCAGACAAAACTCCCTGGCCACCTACTAAACATTACTGTTAAAAAGTAACTCTGGAGAATGATGTATGACTTTTCAGTCTTGGAGTGAGCATTTTAAGAAGGTAAGCAGCAGGTATTTGACCACTGACGGCATGATGGCAACCAGAATTTCCCTGCCCTGAGATCACCTCTCCTTTCCTCTTTTCTCCACTATAGGTTTAGTCGGAAGGACTTGGAGGAAATAAACTTCCTCTGCTTACATTTACCTATAGGTAAGCCTATAAAAAAGCTTACCTATAGGTAGTGAAAATATCTCCTCAACGTGTACCGTTTAGGAAATATTTACATTATATGCAGCCAGTGACATCACTGGTGCATGCGCTCTGAAGGAACCGTTCCCTCCGTGCCCTTTGCCGTAAGCACACGCCTGGGAGTGATTTCATTGCGGCTTTTTTTTCCCCCAGAGTATACAACCTCTTTAATATGATTAAGCTCATCACAGTGAAACACGTTAAGGGCATTCTCTGGGTAAGGACCTCTTGTATGCAGTAATGCGGTTTGTGCTTAAATAGACATTCAGAAGAGTTGAAACCGTTGTGCGGATTGTGTCATGGAAACGTGAGCATGGATATTGTCTGCAGCAGAGAAAAGGGTTTGATCTGAAGTGGTTCCATTTTGTTTTTAAATGGAATCTCGATTTTTTTTTTTTTCCCCCCATTATCGCTGCAGAACTTGAACGAACATTTTTAATGTACTGTATGTGTATCAGTGTTGTGGAATATTTTAAAATCCTGAAGACTTTTTTTTAAAAGTAGTGGAGTAAAGCTAAGCTAAAACTTTGCAAGTGGGTTTTAACCTCTAGTTTACAGGTAAATATTGAAGAGAATGTTTTTCTTTAACAGGCTCTGCCAGTTCTGAACAATTTCTGTAAGCTAGTGTTTTATTTACATGCTGTTTTCTCTTTTGCTATATGCCAGTGAGCACGTTTGGTGTAACTCCTGCAGTGGGTGGCCTATCAGCTGGAACTGTTGGAGAAGCCTCGACCGCACTCAGCTCCGCAGCTCAGGTTGCTCTGCAGTCCCTCTCCCATGCAATGGCTTCAGCCGAGCAGCAATTGCAAGTATTGCAAGAAAAACAGCTGCAGCTTCTAAAGCTTCAACAACAGGTGGGAGGATATTTCTATAATCTTTAATTATGACACCCAAAATGTCAAATTCATGTTGCTTTAAGCCCCCGTTTATACTAGTGTATTTCTTATTTTTTTTTTTTTTTTTTTTTTTTTACCCTGCATCTGCCATCTCTCTGCAATGGAAATGACAATATTCCCTATTGATGCCCAGGCACATCAGTGCAACATGGCACAGTTTGATGTTTGAAAAGGCGCAGGTGCTTTTTTTTTCATGCAGCATAGTGCTTTTTTGGCCTCATAGACTTTGGAAGTGCATGAGTGGGTGGGTGAACTAGAGATACTGTTGTATGAGGAGGATTTGGATTTTGTGATAATTTCAGAAACCTGGTTCAACAGCTGGGCGGAGGGAACCACGTATTTGTCTAAGGCTCGCCAGTTCCTAAATGTCTTGCAGGACAATTTCATGGTTCATATGGTAGACACACCAACTAAAAATAAAGTGTTACTGGCTCTGATTAACAACAATACAGAGATATATGAATGTGAGCCAAAAGCAATATATAAACAAATATTAAAATAAACAGTGCAAATATTATGGACATCAAAATAAAATAAATGTTTGACATCATCGAGTACTCAGTAATCAATGCACAATGTGATATGCTATACACCAGTGAGTAATAAATTTAAAGTCCATCAATGAGTGAACAAACTGAATGAATTCTTGTCTCCGAATGTTAAGTGAAATCCACCACCACAATCAACAGGAATGCGCTCTTACCAGAATACCATGATTCCCCATCAGAGGATCAGAGGATCAGGGAAAGCGTGTGTTATATATCGGCTTCATGGAATAGCAGGCAGATGGTGGGGGGTCACTTCACAACAGCTCGGTTCAACAAGGCAATACCGCGGTGCATAGAAGAGAATAATGCTCCAATAGTGTAAAACCAATAACTAATTTTATTTAAAAAAAAATAAATAATTTTATTTGTTTTTATATTGCTTTTGGCTCACATTCATATATCACTATATAGATTTTGGTTTAGTTTTGGGTAGCGCGATTAATAAAATTTTCTCATTTTTGTGTGTATTGATGTACATATTGCGGCTTCCAATATGATGGATAGTTGCTAAACACTTTGCGATCACCTTTTTAGTTTAGTTTTTTTGTTTCTTTAGCGCATTTTTTTTAATATATTTTTTTACCAACAATACAGACCTGATCACAGTTGTGGAAATAATAATTTAGGAAACCGTGATCACAGGTCAATTGGCTTCAGTATAAATCACACAAATAGCAAACACAAGGGGAATACAAAGACACTGAATTTCAAAAGAGCTAACGTCTCTAAACTACGAACCTTGCTAGAAGGCATAAACTGGGATAAAATCTTAGGAACAAAGAACATGGAGCATAGATGGGTTTGCTTTAAGAGTGTATTAAATAAACGCATTGGCCAATGCATCCCATTGGGCAATACATTTAAAAGAGCGAACAAAAGTCCTGGATGGCTTAACGCCAATGTAAAAATGCATATAAATGCAAAGGAGAAGGTCTTCAAAAAAATACAAGGTTGAGGGATCATCATCAGCATTCAGACTTTATAAAGAATGCAACAAGAAATGTAAGGGTGCAATAAGGATGGCTAAGATAGAACATGAAAGACACATAGCGTAAGAAAGCAAAAAAAAATCCCAAGAAATGCTTTAAGTATGTTAACAGTAAAAAAGGGGGGACAGGCCATATTGGCCCCATAAATATTGGCCCCATAAACAGTGAGGAAGGTCATCTGGTTACAAAGGATGGGGAGACGGCGAAGGTATTGAATTTATTCTTCTCCGTAGTCTTCACGAGGGAATCGGGGGGGCTTCAGTAACCAAAACAGCAGTGTTTATCCTCATGACACATCACAGGAAGCACCTCCATGGTTAAGAGGATAGAATAAAAATTCGACTTGGGAAACTTGACATTAATAAATCAACGGGACCAGATGGCTTGCACCTGAGGGTACTTGGGGAACTCAGTCAAGTAATTGCCAGACCATTGTTCCTAATTTTTGCTGACAGTCTAATGACTGGGTGTAGTTTACTCTCCTCTTCCTCCCCTTCGATTCATAAAAAAAAATAAAAAAATATTTTCGCAGAAAAAAAATGACAGGACCATCCCTTTAATTACCATGTATTGTGAGAGGAATAAGAGATGTTTTGTAAATGGATGCGGGTGGAGGAATGGAGTGAACCCGGTCATTCCTTGTACACTAGCTGGAACTCATTGCAGCAGAGCCAGAAGACACAGCTAACATCTTACATGAATTCCACTAAGATTTTTAGCACCCCCTAGCAGCCATCTAGACATTCCACCTGAAGACTTTTGCAAGTTCAGTTGCAGGATTTTACAAATTAACCTGTTCCAAGTTTGGTAAGCCTTTTACTGTTCTTTAGAATGGTAGCATGATGTAACTTTTTTTTTTTTTCTCCACTGCTTTTAATCACTGCTTTCAAAGAGAAGTGCTCTAAAAGTACTAATGCTATACATTTTCAGTCACTTAATGCTAGCATGTTTACATCAGACCTATAGTTAAAGTGGATGTAAACCCTCATACACAGAGATTAAACAAATCCTCCTACATAAGTGTTACATGTATATCTGCTGTCTTCAGTTCTATATACGGTTTAGAAAGTGCAGATTGTATTAGACATTTCAGTAGCAGTGTACAGTTGGATTACACTGGGAGACAGCTGTTTGGAGGAAAGGCACCCCCCCCCCCTCCAGATAGGCAGAGACTTCCAGGGCCAGTTCACACCAGATGCAGTTCCTTGTGCTTTTTTCTGCACTAAAAATACATGCACAGTGTTTTCCATGTGTTCCAATGGCTCTAGTTCACACCATGCAGTCAGTTTCCAGTGCAGAAACTGACTTGAAACTGACTGCATGGTGTGAACTAGAGCCATTGGAATACATGGAAAACACTGTGCATGCATCTGGTGTGAACTGGCCCTCGGGGCTGTCCTGTTAGTAAAGCAGCTTTCTGCTAATCTATTTATAGCACTCATCCCGACACAAATTTCAGGCTGATTTTGTCACGTGTCGGAGAACTTGTCAGAAGTTATCATGCTAATAACAGACGAACTGAGCTGGAGAAAGCCACAGGACTTAGGGCTTTGAAGAGAGATCAGAAAACACTCTGAAAATGGTATTTCTTCTACTCTTCACATTGAAGCTCAAGTACTTAATGTGGTTACCAGAAATAAGATTTTCTAATATGTTCCTAAATTTGACCAAGGTGGCTGCTACTTTAAATATGTAAATTATGCAAATTCTTTATGAATGTGTTTTGATTTAAGTAATGCAGGTTTTTAAAAAGAAAAGTTGTGTATCATTTTGCTTTTATGAGCAACTGTCACTGTTTACTTTCACTTTGGCGCTCTTTTAATTGTTTATTTTTTCCAGAAGGCAAAACTGGAGGCCAAGTTGCATCAGACAACAGCCGCAGCTGCTGCAGCTGCATCAGCAGCAGGTCCTGTCCACAACTCTGTGCCTCCCAATCCAGTGGCAGCTCCAGGATTTTTTATCCATCCATCTGATGTCATCCCACCCACTCCAAAAACAACTCCTCTCTTCATGACCCCACCACTCACACCACCCAATGAAGCAGTGTCTGCTGCCATCAATGCAGAGCTGGCTCAGCTTTTTCCTGGCACAGTCATTGATTCTCCGCCTGCTATCTTGGCTTCACATGGCAAGAATGCTAACAAACCTAGAGGGGTAAAAGTGTTTTTCTTTTCCTTTCACATTTTTCCCTTGATAAAACACACACACATTTCCCCAAGTTTAACCCTTTCCCCAAGTTTCTAAACGGTTTGTGTCTTGGTTCTAATATAACTTATTGCTTTGCTTCAGAATCAGCTCGGTTCAGGTCTTGCACTGGCGATCTCTCATGCCTCTCATTTTCTACAGCCTCCTCCTCATCAGTCCATTATTATAGAAAGAATGCATTCAGGTGAGTTAAACTATGCAATGCTTACATTTTATAAAGATAATTGTAATGTTTTTTTTTTTTTTTTGTGCTATTTCTTGAAATTATATTTTTGTGAACTTTTGTAAATGTGTTTTTGCTCAAGGAGCCAGAAGATTTGTGACACTGGATTTTGGCAGACCTGTTCTCCTTACGGATATTCTCATTCCCACCTGTGGTGATCTAGCCTCCCTGTCTATAGATATCTGGAGTTTGGGTGAGGAAGTGGATGGCAGAAGACTCGTGGTTGCAACTGATATCAGTACCCATTCACTAATACTACATGACTTGTTACCACCCCCTGTATGCAGGTTCATGAAGGTAATGAATCCATTTGCACTTTTAAACCAGCATGGACAGAACTGAATTAAACAGTTATATAGGGAAAGTGAGCGGATTAGATAAAATGTTTGTGGGTTTTAGGGTTTTTTTTCTAAATGTTTGGTGTGCTGTTTACTTATGAGGAGATTGCAGCTGCTACAAACGTATATGGTTTGCAATTACTATATTGTTGGCTTCTAGATCACGGTTATTGGTCGTTATGGAAGTACAAATGCCAGGGCCAAGATTCCTCTTGGCTTTTATTATGGCCATACCTACATTTTACCTTGGGAGAGTGAACTGAAACTCATGCATGACCCACTCAGAGGTGAAAGTGAATCAGCAAGTCAACCTGACATTGATCAGCATCTGACAATGATGATAGCTTTGCAGGAAGATATCCAGTGCAGGTATGTTTTGAAGTCCTAAAATATATAATTGTTTGCTAATTTCTATGTTCTTAAACACATCTTTGCATAATTTTGAAAACAATATGTGCATATATAATATCAAATAAATACATGGCACAATATGAAATTAGTTTAACTTAGTTTCTGCCAGTGTTCGACTCCTTTCTCCTATGAGCAGGCTTGCAAGCACACCAGCCTTTAAACGCTCACATGTTAAAATGATATAGTCGTAGAAACCTTAGCACTTACTCTTGGTTGTCTGGTTGCTTTGCTCTACATCTCCTCAAATGTTACTGCCCTTCCTGTTTGTAGGTGTCTCCATCTCCTTACAGGGAGAATTGGAGCCACTGTTGTGTGCTTGCTCTTGGTTTGAGCCTTGTGCTTCCACAGAATCCATCCCAGTGACAAGCAACTCCCCTGCTCTCTGACCACACTTGGTGCCCTGTGAGTGTGACGCACTTGGGGCGCATGCTCAAGCTACTCAGAAGTTCAGGGAAGCTGGGATGTGCAGTCAGTGGCATTGAGCCGACAGTACTGACTGTTAGTGCCCACATTTCAAAACACTTGGATAATGTTACACAACTTTATTTAATATTCATACATAAAAAAAATACTTTTAAGTGAACATGTGCCCAGAAAACACACACTAAATTCTGTCAATTAACACCAAGAAAAAGTAAAGCTTGGCCATACATTATACAATTTTCTTATTCAATTTCCTTTAGTTTTACCTTAAACTATGAAGTAGAAGGTGAAAATATGAGATGAGTATCGATGCCACACATAAAAACAAAATGTAATGCCACACTAATAAAGTATAAAATGATGAAAAATTGTGAGTGTGTGTAAATATATATATATATATATATATATATATATATATATATATATATATATATATATATATATATATATATATATATAATCACCCAACGTAAGTGCACCATATATACCAGCACATATACTGTAAATATAATACCAAACCAGTCCAGCATGAGTGATATAAAATTAGATCTAAAAAAAAAAAAAAACATATTAGTTCAATTCCTCTGTGTATGTAGTAATTCCAACACCATGCCTTGCTAAAGTGCAGTGTGCTTAATTCTTGTTAAACAAAAGTGCTTCACCCGAAGTGTCATATAAATCTGCTCACCAGATATCTCTGGCCACAAAGTGACCACCAGGCATATAATAGAGGGAAGAACCTTCCTCAGCTAGCTAGGATCCTCCAAGCCAAATATAGCTCCAATCGCCCCTTTCCAGCATTGATCAAAATTCATTCAATAGATGGGGAATGGTAATTCCTCAATGTTACTCTGAAGTGTAAATCCAACGCTCCTTATCTTTAAATCCTCTTTCGAGGATCCTAGCTAGCTGAGGAAGGTTCTTCCCTCTATTATATGCCTGGTGGTCACTTTGTGGCCAGAGAGCAGATTTATGACACTTTGGGTGACGCATTTTTTTGTTTAACAAGAATCGAGCACACTGCACTTTAGCACGGTGTTTGAGTTGCTACATATACAGAAGAATTGAACCAATATACAGTGCCTTGCAAAAGTATTCACTCCCCTTGGCATTTTTCGTGTTTTGTAGCCTCACAACCTGGAATTAACATGGATTTGCATCATTTAATTTACAGAACATGCCCACAACTTAGATGGTTTTTTTTTTGTGAAGCAAACAACAAATAGGACAAAATAACAGAAAAAGTCAATGTGCATAACTATTCACCCCCCTAAAGTCAATACTTTGTAGAGCCACACACTGACGTCTTCTGGGGCACCAGACGACGTCAGTGTGTGACGAAACGGGAGGAGCTGACGTGCTGACGTTCCGCATGTACCGTCTGCAGGACGGGTGATTGCTTTAGCCGGCCGGCTGACTTTTTATGCTGTTTTGATTCTACTACACTGTAAGTGTTGTTTAACTTTCTAAATACACGTGAGTTACCAGGATTACACTTTGTTGTTTCCCTCTCTTTCCTTGGGGAATTTCTGAATGGGAACCATCCCGGTATCTTGGAGTT
The DNA here is from genome assembly GCA_037952925.1 of Lithobates clamitans. Lineage (NCBI taxonomy): Eukaryota > Metazoa > Chordata > Amphibia > Anura > Ranidae > Lithobates > Lithobates clamitans. The sequence continues at coordinate 4,265,153 of JBBGZY010001134.1, forward strand.
GTATTTACATCCCTCCATAGTGTGACCGATCCCTTGTGGCTTGGTGGACTATTGTTTTTCAATCATTTCTTCTGGATAAAGGCCCCGACCGGGTTAAGGTCGCAAGCTCCTTTGGGGGCTTGCCTTGCGGTAAGCGCGCATTTTTGAGACTACCACAGTGGTGCGGTGGAGGAAGCATTCACTTAGCTTATTTTAACCCCTTCCCGCCGACCGTACGCACATATGCGTACTCGGCTTTCCGGGGTTATACCGGGATGATGCCCGCAGCTGCAGGCATCATCCCGGTACCGTTGTTTTCAGCGGGCGATCGGCTACCCATATATAACAACCGATGCGGCTAAAAGCCGCTCGGTTGTTATACCGGAGGAGCGGAGGGGACATCCCCCGCCTCCCGCCGCTGTTACCGGGCCTCCCGTGCAATCGGGAGTCCCGGTGTCCGTTCGGCTGCCTTCGGCGGCTGGGGGCGGACTGGAACGAAGCTGCGAGCGGCTTCGTTCCAGCCTTCTTGTTGAAAACGCGGATGCGACGTCATGACGTCACTTCCCGTTTACTCGGCTGCCAATGGCGCCGAATTTAAAAAAGTACACAGTATTTAGAATCGCTGTTTTCGGCGATCTGAATACTTTGAAGTGTAAAGGAGGGATGGGGGGTCTCCATAAAGAGTACCTGTCACCACCTATTACTGTCACAAGGGATGTTTACATGCTTGTGACAGCAATAAAAGTAAAAAAAAAAAAAAATTTTAAAACACAATTTATAAAAGTACAAAAATAAATAAAATAAAAATAAAAAAAAAAAAAAATTTTTTTAAAGTGCCCCTGTCCCCGCGAGCTTGCGCAGCGAAGAAAACGCATACGGAAGTCGCGCCCGCATATGTAAACGGTGTTCAAACCACACATGTGAGGTATCGCCGCGATCGTCAGAGCGAGAGCAATAATTCTAGCCCTAGACCTCCTCTGTAGCTCAAACCTGGTAACCGTAAAATTTTTTTAAAGCGTCGCCTATGAAAATTCATAGGTACCGTAGTTCGTCGCCATTCCACGAGTGCGTGCAATTATAAAGGGTGACATGTTTGGTATCTATTTACTCGGCGTAACATCATATTTCACATTATACAAAAAAATTGGGGTAACTTTACTGTTTGGATTTTTTAAAATTCATGAAAGTGTCACTTTTCCAAAAATTTGCGTTTAAAACACCGCTGCACAAATACCGTGTGCTAAAAAATATTGCAACAATTCCAATTTTATTCTCTAGATTCTCTTCTAAAAAAATATATATAATGTTTGGGGGTTCTAAGTAATTTTCTAGCAAAAAATACGGATTTTAACTTGTAAACACCAAATTTCAAAAATAGGCTTAGTCATGAAAGGGTTAATTCCACTATTTAGACTGGGATCTGGGCCTAAGGCCTCTTCACTTATATCTTTATGTACTATTTTTTCCCTCAATTATTGCTGTTTATATTCTATTAGTGTTGGCCTTATTTTGGTTGGTATATGGCTATATACCATCCATATGGCTAAATCTCATATTTGAGCACTAATTAATCACTTCTTGGGATACTAGCGCTGCTCCTTTTTTATTATTTATGTTGTGTGTATCTCACATTTAGCGGCTGCTCCTTAATATTTTTTTAATTATTGATTTGTGAGTCTGTATGTGTTTTTTCTATTTCATATTTTTTGCGTCACGATTTGCAAGATTTTATTTATTGACTACAGCGCGGTATTTGTTTCCTATATAATTTGATTAGTGGTGCCTCTTGCTTAGGTGCAAGCCTCTGGGGCCTTTCAAAAAGTTGTGTATATGTAATGACAGATCATGTGACCCTTAGATTGCACACAGGTGGACATCATTTTACTAATTATGTGACTTCTGAAGGTAATTGGGTACACCAGAGCTTTTTTATGGGCTTCATAACAAAGCGGGTGAATACACCATGCCAATTATCAGTTTTTTATTTCTGAAAAATAGTTTTATGTATATATTTTTCTAATTTTACTACACCAACTTAGACTATTGTGTCCTGATCCATCACATATAATTCAGATTAAAAAAACATTGAACTAAATGCTGGAATGTAACAAAATGGGTAAAGTCAAGGGGGGGTGAATACTTTTGCAAGGCACTGTATGTTTTTTAGATATAATTTTATATCACTCGTGCTGGACTGGTTTGGTGTTTACAGTATATGTGCTGATATATTTGGTGCACTTACGTTGGGATATATATGTATGTATGTATGTATGTGTGTGTGTGGTTTTGCGCCCAATTTTTCATCTTATGAAGTAGAAAGGCCTGCCTGATTTGCATATAAATTAGGGCCGAAACAACTAATCAATTGACAACTAATCTAGTTGTCAACTATTTTCATAATCAATAATTCGGCCAGCCGATTAGTTGGCCTGCGTACAGAATGCATTATTTGTTTACATATCAGGAAATACAGTGCACCACACATACAGCTCAGTACACCGTCCATACATGTCAATAACTGCCTGAACTTGTGAATGTGGGAGGAGCAATGCCTCATGGGACATGTAGTCCTGGGCAAGAAGTGAGTGGTTCTAAAGGCAGAAGTTTTATTCCATTTTTGGAGGATCGCTTTTCTGGCATAAAAGGCTGTGCAGAATACAAACAGTTTTTTTGATTGGGTGGTCTCAAGTAATGATACTGGTCGCGTGGGACATGTAGCTTGCTAATTGAGTTAATATCTTTAAGCTCCCCATCCCAGAAAATCTGGATTCGCTGACAGGACCAGGTTACATGTATAAATAAACCCACCTCCATGTTGCATTTGGGGCAGACCTGGCTCCTGGTGGGGTATATCTTAGCTAGCCGCTCCGGGGTATAATATGCTCAGTGTATAAAGTTAAATTGGGTAAACCTGTCTCTCGCAGAAATCATGAGGGGAAGGTATTGCTGAACACCCTCCTCCCAGTCATCAGCGAACTGAGCTCGGTGGGCATGGCGGAGTTGCAGGTAGCAAAAAAACATATGGTTAAAGCACTCCATGACTTCTCTTCAGAGCGTCAAACGTGCACACAAGCACATGTATATTATTACTGTCACTGTTTCACAATCTGAGTTTGATGACATTTATCAGATTCAACCTCTAATAGTATATACGTCGCTTCTGTCTGTTATTCTCAGAGTGGATTAGAGATTTTTCTCCCTAACCATATAGTTGGTTATTTATATTTACCACTGCATATAGATATTTAAGAATAAATTGCCTTTTTTTTAACTTTACGTATTAACCATTTGCCGACCGCCGCACGCCGATGTACGTCCAAAGTTTGGCGGCAGATATCGTTGTTATGGCAGCAGTTAACTGCCATAACCCCGATAACCCCGTTTTCGTGCGGCGGTCGGCTTTCAGATAAAAGTGGTCAAAACGTCACTTCCGCCCATACGTCTTAAAGGCACATTTTTTTCAATGTCACTTTTTGTCATTTTTTTTAAATGACTTTTTTTTTTTTTCTTGCATTTTAGTGTAAATATGAGATCAGAGGTCTTTTTGACCCCAGATCTCATATTTAAGAGGTCCTGTCATGCTTTTTTCTATTACAAGGGATGTTTACATTCCTTGTAATAGGAATAAAAGTGACACAATTTTTTTTTTTTTTTAAACGGTGTAAAAATAAATAAAATCATGTAAAATAAATAATTAAAAAATAAATAAATGTAAAAACCCCCCGTTCCGACGAGCTCGCGCGCAGAAGCGAACGCATATGAAAATGGTGGTCAAACCACACATGTGAGGTATCACAGCGACCGGTAGAGCGAGAGCAATAATTCTAGCCCTAGACCTCCTCTGTAACGGAAAACATGCAACCTGTAGAATTTTTTTAAACGTCGCCTATGGAGATTTTTGAGGGTAAAAGTTTGACGCCATTCCGAGCGGGCACAATTTTTTAAGCGTGACATGTTGGGTATCAATTTACTTGGCGTAACATTATATTTTACAATATAAAAAAAAAACATTGGGATAACTTTACTGTTTTATTATTTTTTTTATTCAAAAAAGTGAATTTTTCCAAAAAAAGGGGCGGGGGGGTTATAAGACCGCTGCACAAATATGGTGGAAAAAAAATATTGCATTGACTGCCATTTTATTCTCTAGGGTGTTAGAACCCCCAAACATTATATATATTTTTTTCTAAGTAATTTTCTTGCAAAAAAACTCACACTTTTAAACATGTAAACACCTAAAATCCAAAATGAGTCTGGTCCTTAAGTGGTTAACTAAATTGTACACCACACTTTTAAGGTTATCTGATTAATCGAAACAATAATCAGCCAATTAGTTGATTATGAAAATAATTGTTAGTTGCAGCCCTAATATAAATTGAAAACATTTTGGTTTGACCTCATATTATATGGTTTTGGTAAATCTAAAGAAAAATTGTACAAGAAAATTGTATAATGTATGGCCAGCCCAAAACTTGGGTCCCTTTCTGTTGCCAGAATCTTGGAACCCTGTCTGCCCTCCAATTTAAAAAACACTGAACACTGGGCATGTACCCCAGTCCATCCATTCCTTGTGTTTGGTGTGCCTGGGAGGCACAGGTGCAGCATCCAGCCCCACTGCCTGCATTATGTCATAGTTTGAAGGGTTAGAATAAGCTCTGCCTGGATGCTGTAGCAAGTTGTACTTGAGTTTAGGAGTCTAAGTGTTCAGTGATGCATATCCAGGGTGCTGAATACTTGCATGCTGGGCATATGTCCCTGAATTTTTAGAATCTTAAGTACCACTCAATAGGTTTCCAGCCGCATCGTATTTCATAAATCTGTAACTGGTTTTGGTCAGCGAGGCTTAGGGCTCTGTGAGGGGCGTGGGAATGTTAGAATTGGTTTCATGGGGCTATACATCCAGTGTGCATGTAGCCTAAGCTGTTGGAAGGTGACTGATAGTGACTTTTGTATCTGTTGTGAGTTGTGAGGATCCTTGAGGATAAATTACTTCACTGTACAAGCAGCTAGAGGTGTCAGGGATAACTTGTTCTAAAGCTGTTTTGCTGCTGGTTAGGATTATGCAACTATGGGTGCAGGTGCATTTTGAACTGCACTGTGGAAGTGATGCAGAAGAATAAAAAAATCCTCAAGCATCAAAGGGTCACAGGGTGCATTTGCAGCAATATACTGTATTAAAAATTGACTTATGGGATTACATACATTTTATTGCTCATGTCACTTTCTCCAATGTAATTTAGTACTCTTTGTGTTCATTGGGCAGGTATAATCTTGCTTGCCATCGATTAGAGACTCTGCTACAAAGCATTGATCTTCCTCCACTGAATAGTGCCAATAATGCACAATATTTCCTGAGAAAGCCAGATAAAGCTGTAGAAGAAGATAGCAGAGTGTTTTCTGCTTACCAGGACTGCATACAGCTACAACTCCAGTTAAACCTGGCTCATCATGCTGTTAAAAGACTCAAGGTGGCCCTCGGCATGAGCAGAAAAACACTGAGGGAGCAATATGATTCTAGAGAACTTATCCATTCAGCTTCAACTGAACAGTTGCGCACAATTATTCGGTACCTTCTGGACACTTTACTAAGCCTCCTCCACTCCTCCAATGGTAAGTTGTGTCCTCATTAAAAATCTTGCTTTTGGCAAAATGGTTATCCAAATTATTTTCTCAAAACTGTAATTAACTTTAGAATGCTTTAACATAAAGGGTAACTCGACTTTGTTGGGGGTAAAAAAATCACAAATATAAAATATATATATAGCATATACAATTGTGACACAAGTCCTATTGTAATTTAATGTTGTTCAAAATTACCTTTTTTTTCAATCTGAAGCTCTGTAATTTTCTGAAAATAGCAATATGGCTGAGGTGTTCTACACAGAATGCCCCTCAGAAACATTTCCCACTTGTGTAATTGTCTCACTGATTTTCCCAGCAGTCTGCACTGTCAGATTTTTGGCATCCTTTGCAACCAAAATGTAATTTTTAGTGAGATAATCACAATAGGAAATCACTTCTAAAGGGAGCAGACCCTGGAATTTTCCTCATTCGAGCCCTGCAGGTGCATCAGCTGGTTGATAATTATGCAACCACTCCCATTAGACTTGCCCAGCACATGGGCACAAGGAAACAAACTGTGATTTCTTCAGAATAACAAAAGGTAGGAGTCTGCATCAGTTTGTTAAAATGTACACAGATTACCTAGAGGGGGAATGTTTTTTATTTAACAAAAGTGGAGTTACCCTTTAAAGATTGAGACCACACAAAAAATTGCTACAGGTTGAGACTTGACTGGCAGGTTGAGACTTGAATAAATGACAAATCTTATATTTCTTAGGTCCTCCCAGTAGCCTCATTTGTCTTGGGCTTCTTTCAAACGAGCGGCCGGGGTGGTTATAGGTAGTTGAATCATGGTTTTACTGCCCATCTAAAGTCCAGCTGGATGGGGCTGTTTTGAGTCATAGCCAATTTAACGTAGCATGTCAAGTTGACAGATGCCACTGCCTGTTAAGCACTGCCTTTCAAGTCAATGGGACTTGATTTTTCAGCTCATTAGTCCCATTGAAAATTGCTGGCTTTCATGTACTCCTGGTAGTAGCTGCTTAGCCTCAGAGAATGGGCTAGTTTGAATTTAGCCTTAGTTGCTTGCCTTTAGGTTCCTTATGCACATTTGTGTTGCTTCCCACTACAGGAAGTAACCGAGTGAATGGTGCAACCTTGTAATGGTCCTCATCAGATCTCATGTGAAATCCAATAGTTCTCCTGCTCTTTAAATGTCTATCAGTCCAGTAATGGGAGTAGATTTTTAAAAATAATGGATTCAAATCCACAAAATGCCATCCCTGTATTGCTGCTACAGTAAAAACATTCATTTGTTCTCATTGACTTGTGGAATAATAAAGATGCACTTCTGTCAGTTTAGAAAATAAAGCTTGTAGATGTAGATGGGGAACTTGACCCTACCTTCTCAGTACTTGTTTTAAATTCAGGCATAGTTGCAATGCACCAAACCTGTTTTCTCAATTGCACATTACAGCATCTAAATCTGATGATTTTGGTTATGTAGCTTTCTCTAGGGGATTGGATATTGGCATACAATAGCTGTAAGCACAGCCCCAGTGTATACCCTCCCTACTCCCAGCAAGCCTCAGTTTCTTTGCTACTTTCATTAGGTGTACTTCTCTGCGAGAAGCAAACCTTTTTTTCTTGATGATTTTTCCATCAAGTCTGCAGCTGCACAAAGCCACTGTGGCCTTTAGTGGCCATACCCGGACGACTTTGCCAAAGTACAGTCTGCATCTGGATTGCTGCATATTCCTTCCCCAGAGACACCATATTTTCTATACCAGGGAGCCATAGAAAAAGCTCGGGCAAACATTCACTCTGCCGAAGCCTGCATAAAACGCAACCTCAGAGTAACAACGCTTTTCCTTGCGTCAGAAAAGGACCTGATTTTAACATTAGACTCTGCATCTGACTTCTATCTCTGGTGTGCAACAAGTGACCTACCTGACTAGGGCATATTTTTCTGCAGCTATGTCACAATTTCTCAGACAATGGATGGTTTTATTACAGCCATCGCTGTCCAAGGCTACGAAATGGCAGGCCCTTTATAGCTTTACTGTCTACTCCTAAACTGGAACCTGATATGCCCAGACTAGAAGAGGCGGAAATAGAATAGGAAATAAGAGGATCCAGACTCAATGTTAGAGGCTGCTTAAAATTTCTCAACTCTAGACTCCTATACACCTGACGTTGTGGCGTCAGTTCAGATGCTTAAGCTATTGGTTGGGTGATAAACTTCCAAAAACCCTCTCTCCAACCTTCTGTTCACCTAAAATAATTGGGTCTGATTCTAGACACATCCCATGTAAGATTTTCCTTACAAAAAAGAAACTGCTTTCTCTTCATGGATATCCCTCTCTGAGATTCTCTTTGAGAGTTCTGGGTCTCATGCTAGCCTCCTTTTTAGGGCTGGTCCATTCGTCCAATTTCGTTTAAGACCTCCTCCACAACATCAAATTTTTCTTTTTGGCTGTCACATCTTTGCAACATGTCTGAGTTGGCAGCCTTCCCATGGTGGTTTTCTGCTTCCCCCTTGTGTCCTGCACCAAAACAGACTAAAGAGTTTTCTCTCCACTTCCTAAATGTATAAGTCACTGTACAAATTTACCTCTGCTAGGCAGTCAGATTCACTCTTTTGTTCTTGAGGGTCCCCTTTAAGGGACATCTAGCCTCTTGTTCCACCATTGTCAGGTGGATTAGACAAGTGATCACACAAGCCAAGAGTGTGAAGGATAAGGTTCCTGCCTTTCCTTCTAAGCCACTTGCTACTAGATCTGTCAATTCTTCATAGGTTTTTCATCAGGCATTGGTTTCCCAGATTTGCAAGGCTTCCACCTGGTCTTCTGTTCACATGCTTAAGTTTACCAGATCGACGTCCAGAGCTCTTCTGATGCCATTTTTGGGAGTAAGGATCGTAATGATGTTTCAAGCCCTCTGTTGTCTGTTTGTATTCATGGACCTATTGGCGTTCCTGTATTGCCTGCTTCTCAGTGATACTACTTCTTTTATCAAAATTTTTTTTCATATCCCATTATAGTAAACGGTTTTTCAGTATTTAAATTTTGGTGTAATGTTTTCCCTCAATCCATTTTATTAGTAGAAGGCAGACTGCAAAGCTATTAACTGATGTCTTGAATTTTCCTAAACGGTTCCTGTCTGAAACTTTCTAACTGTAAAGTCTTTTTTGCTACAGGCTTAAATCAGGTTCACACTTCCTCAAATTCCCTAGCTCTGGAGCCTTCAGTGCCAGCCATCAAGAGTCCAACCTCACTTTTCTGAAATCAATGAAGAAGCGGACAGCTGCCCTCCGATGGTGTTGGATGTTTCATACATCTTTGTTGAAATTGGACATAGCACACTGCAGCCCTGCCTGGAATTGCCCTACTTTTAACGTGTTTCACCCACACAGGCTTGGTCACGGAGATCAAACCTGTTTGAGGGTGAAATGTGTTTAGTCGCGTGCTCCACGTGGGGCTGCCATGTGTACGTTCCGCTTTCAGTATGTTGGATGAATGATCTGACAACATTGAAGTGCAACTGCCTGCTTCCTCATTTAAAGTACTTTGGTTTAATTCACTAAGCTGCTAATATAATGTGTGCTGTAGCAGCTTCTGTCTTTATACTTGAGTGTTGAAATAATAACTAACATCACAGGGCTGCAAAATTATGATCGCTATGCCAAATAACATGTTAGGTTTGACATCCAAGGTGTAAACCTCTTCAGAAGAAAATTAGCAATAGCATCTCCCATATATGACTTTCCATAATGTTCAAAATGAAAAGTGTATTGATAAAATAACATTATTTTAACCCCCCCCCCCCCCCCCATTTTTTTGTAGGACATTCTGTACCAGCAGTCCTCCAGAACACTTTTCATGCACAGGCCTGTGAAGAGCTGTTTAAACACTTGTGCATAAGTGGAACACCAAAGATAAGACTGCACACTGGCCTGCTCTTGGTGCAGCTCTGTGGTGCTGAAAGATGGTGGGGCCAGTTTCTTTCCAATGTTTTACAAGAACTATACAACTCAGAGCAGTTGTTGATCTTTCCTCAGGACCGGTGAGTGATACTTTTAAATACCAGTATGTATGCTTCTTGGAGATAGCTTAGTGGGTGATTCACACCATCAGTGTTTACCTATGACTGAAATATCAGTTTTTGGATGTGCATACATTTAAGTTAGTGCAAGCAAATATCCATAGGAAAAAACCATACCACTGCTGTAAGCAGACCAAAAGTACAGTTGGGTGGATGTGAGGGAATAAACAGTCAACATTCAGAGGGAAGAGGAAGCTCCCTTATGTAGGTCCTGAGTTAACAAACTAACGATTTGTACCCTCAATATACAGCCCCTAAATATTATTGCAGTGGTACCTTGGATTACGAGCATAATTCATAACAGAAGAATGCTTTTAATCCAAACCACTCGTATATCAAAGCGACTTTCCCCATAGGAAATAATGGATACTCAGATAATCTGTTCCAGTGGCACTGCTAGTGTATGTAGTACCACATGTAACCAGAGGTAGGGTGGTGCCGGAGACTTTCGGAAACAAAGCACTCGGAGCCGTTCGCATGCACTCAGACACTCTGGAACCGAGTGTTTCCGAATGGGTCTGATCGGCTCTGAATTTCTCCGGCGTCCCCCGCACCTCTGGCCAAATGTGGTACTGCACACCCCAGAGGCTTCAATCCTGCTTATTTTGCGAGACAACACGCGCAGAGTCAGGATTTAAAAAAATTACTTGTATTATGAAACACTCGTAAGTTGCGTTACTCGCAATCCGAGGTATTACTAGGATGTTTGTAAGGGTGGAATAGCATCCTCCACCTCGCTCAATCTGGTCTCAGTTTTTCACTCTTTCCCTGAGCTTTTGAAAGTCCTGTCTGATAAGGGAAATATCCATCTTGACCTCTTCAATTTGTGCTACAGAAGGTGATTACTTCAAGGAGCTTGTCGGTATCGGCCGCTGTTCGCTCCCCAGCTTTCTCAGTTGTTCCCTCCTCCTCCATGTCTTCCTTTTCTAGGCGACGGTACTGATCTAGTTTTGCTGCCGCTGCCTTTTGTGCCTTAGTTGGTGACATTTTGCGACGGTCTTAGGTGACACCCAAAGAGCCTCCAAACTTAGTGTGGCAAACTGACTTGCTGTTTGGTTAAAGACACTTGCTGCCCTAGGCCCTGTAGCCCTCAGAGTTTCCAAGGATAAAAGTTATTTTTGCAGAGTAGGTGCGTGCAATCCCTCCTCCCCTCTTAAGCTGATGGCAATCTGAGGTTGTGACAAGGTATAGGGAATCACAGTGGAGGTTATTAAAGAGGGGACATCAGGGCTATGTCTCATGCACAGAACACATGCAGGGAGGGGAGGTGTGCCAAGTTGGCCGCCGCTCACCTCATGTATGTCTAGGCCGCAATCCGGACCGGGTATATTCGTCAGTTTACTCGGGGTCTCCGCTGGCCCAGTGGGCTGTGTATGTAGGGGTTAGTGTGTCCCGCTCCCCAGAGGGATTGTCCAGCATCCAGGTACCTTTTATTAGGCAGATGTCTCAATGCAGGGCCAGAGGAAAGGAGGACCAAGATGGCCGCGGCCTCCAGACATAGGCCGAAGCCACGGTCTGGCTTAAATTTGGCCGCCGTGCGGGAGATCGCCGCTCCGTTCAGGTTCCCACACCGCCAGACAAAGTAGGAAGGAGCACAGGGTAATGTCAGAGCCGGCATCCAGGTACCTTTGTTAGGCAGAAGTCCCAATGCAGGGCCGGAGGAACGGAGGACCAAGATGGCCGCGGCCTCCAGACATAGTTCGAAGCCGCGGTCTTGCTTGAATTTGGCCGCCGTGCAGGAGATCGCCGCTCCGTTCGGGTTCCCACGCCACCAGACGAACCAGGAAGAAGCCCAGGGTATTGTCAGAGCCTCAGGGAGGTGATCCAGCCAGCTGGGCAGCACAAAGAGTCCAGGATTAATGACTTTTAAGGAGTAATGGACGGAGCTCTAGAGGTAAGCGTCCTACTCCATGCTGTGTCAGGCCACGCCCCCCCAATCCGAGGTATTACTGTATTGAAAAAAAAAATTTTCAAATAAGAAAAAAAGAGGAGACTCAATATTCCCCATAAAAGGAGGTGGGAGCTATTGGTATCACCATATAGCAATAACTGAGAAATAAAAACCTGGTTGTGCTCAACCACCCCTTAGACAACTATCAAAAAGAATGTTTCAACTCGCTGAACTGACTGGAAAAAGTTTATTGGTTACAAAAAACATGTATGCATAAAACATTGGTACCACACAAGCTCGCTCACACCATTAAAAAACCCAAACCTCTACTCAAAATCCAGCTATAATAGCCAATGACCAAATATTAGTATCAAATCCCATCAATAAATTGCATAACTGTTGTGGGGATAAAGTGACCTAGTGATCCTGCAGGGTCATATACATATAGGATGCTCCAGCTCATAAGTAAAGTGATCACATTTTAAGAGTCCACAATTTAAATTAAGAAAGTAAGATGGGAGTAACTCCGCACTGAATGGCTAGAATGCACATAATGTTGCAGTGGTCTAGAGGGGGCTACTGAGTCAAATCTTAAAGTGATTGGAAAGTCTATACCCCCCCCATAAAACAAACATGTTATACTTGCCTGCTCTGTGGCAGTCGATTTTTCACAGAGCAGCCCGAATCCTCCTCCTTGGGTCCCTCTTCTGTGATCCTGGCCCCTTCCTCCTGTTCAGTGCCCCCACAGCAAGCAGCTTGCTATGGGGGCAGCCGAGTCACAGCTCCCTGTGTCCATTCAGACATGGAGACCTGACCCCGCCCCCTCTCTCCCCTGATTGGCTAGCTGACTTTGATTGCAGCGACAGCCAATGGCGCCACAGCTGATACACTTGTGGAGATAGCTGGACAGAGAGGGGCCTCAAGTGTGTGTGTGAGGGGGTTTGCTGCACACAGAAGGCATTTTATCTTATTGCATAGAATGCATTAAGATAAAAACCTTCTGCCTTCACAACTCCTTTAATAGAGCGTAAATCAACCAACTTGGTTATGACATCAAAGGTTCATGCTTGTATAGTTCTGTCAGACAATGTCAAGGAGTGCTTTGACGGCCCACTTCGCATCATGCATCACAACCACCTGGCATGTCCAAGTTACACTCGTGGGGATTCAACTAGATGCCCGTAATGGTGGTATGGAGGGAAACGGTCCATAAAAACTCTATTAGCAAAGTTTGCTCAATGCTTCAACATCCCAAATAATTACAGGTATCGTATATACTCGAGTATAGGTCGATCCGAGTATAAGTCGAGGCCCTAATTTACCACAAAAAAATGGGAAAAACTTATTGACCCGAGTATAAGACGAGGGTGAGAAATGCAGCAGCTACTGTAAGTGGAAAAAAGCGGGTCAACAATGCCCATCTGCTGCTGTATACCTCCCTGTGTCCTGTGTATATGTGCTGTGTATATGTGCATGTGTCCTGTGTATATGTGCATGTGTCCTGTGTATATGTGCATGTGTCCTGTGTATATGTGCGTGTGTCCTGTGCATGTGTCATCCCACCTGTGTCCTGTGCTGCTCTGCATCAACCGATCAGCGTGTGCTATTACTATTCGGCGGCCATTCACTGTTCAAAAGCCGCTCCTCGTCCGTGATAGGCAGAAAACTCCATTTCCCAGCGGTCAGCCTATCATGGACATTCTCTCATCCTCATACCATGGACGAGGATGAGAGAATGTTCGTGATAGGTTGCTGAGAAATGGAGTTTTCTGCCTATCAGACGAGCAGGAGGCATGGCTTTTGAACAGTGAGAGGCTGCCGAATGGTATGTACCACACGCTGGCCGCCGTCTGCCTGCATGACGCACTGATCATGTAGGCAGACGGTGGTGACTCGAGTATAAGTCGAGGGGGGGGCACTTTCAGCCCATAAAAAGGGGCTGAAAATCTCGACTTATACGCGAGTATATACGGTATATGATGCAGTACTTATCAGGTCCTGTTCACCATGGTGGTCTTCATATTGGATGAACAGTCCATCATTCAAAGCATCCTATTATGAGTGGGTCACTGGTCGTAAAGTGGAGGTGGAGTAATGGTATTTAAAACATAGTCTGACCTGTTTTGCCAGACATACGTAGGCTGCTTTAGAGGCTGTTCAGGATAGAGGTCTGTCACCATGTGTCTACTTGTGGCTTAAAATGGGCGCCATGGCCTGCCGTGTATGCAACGTGAAGACGTCTGCACGTATGTTAAGCGATGACATCATCATGGCAACCGGCGTCGGCAAAAGTGAAAATGAATGAAAAATGAATCAGAGTGCACCCACCAAACCTGCCAATTGGGGGAAAAAAAATAAAGCATGACACCGTATAGTACTTCATGTTGATAAATCCCACTATAAGGGTTGACCCGATTTTTGCTCAACATAAAAAACAATACAAAAAGCAATAACAAAAATACTTGCACATGGTGACCCAACACCCCACCCCATCAAGTTATATTGTACTGGCTTAAATCATGAATATAACAAATACTACTCAATATGTTTTCTTAAATTTCTTATCCAGTACTTCAGCGAGAATCAGAGTGCACCCACCAAACCTGCCAATTGGGGGAAAAAAAATAAAGCATGACACCGTATAGTACTTCATGTTGATAAATCCCACTATAAGGGTTGACCCGATTTTTGCTCAACATAAAAAACAATACAAAAAGCAATAACAAAAATACTTGCACATGGTGACCCAACACCCCACCCCATCAAGTTATATTGTACTGGCTTAAATCATGAATATAACAAATACTACTCAATATGTTTTCTTAAATTTCTTATCCAGTACTTCAGCGAGAATCAGAGTGCACCCACCAAACCTGCCAATTGGGGGAAAAAAAATAAAGCATGACACCGTATAGTACTTCATGTTGATAAATCCCACTATAAGGGTTGACCCGATTTTTGCTCAACATAAAAAACAATACAAAAAGCAATAACAAAAATACTTGCACATGGTGACCCAACACCCCACCCCATCAAGTTATATTGTACTGGCTTAAATCATGAATATAACAAATACTACTCAATATGTTTTCTTAAATTTCTTATCCAGTACTTCAGCGAGTGGAATATAATAAACATGTATTTGACTAAAAAGGATATGGGGGGGGGAACAAAACACAGTACAGGGTATATCAGTGAATGTGTCTCAATCCATTTGATCTCCCTTTTTAATGTCACTTCTAGAAAGGGAACAAAACTGAGGCTGTCGTTCAAGCCAGGTGGTTTTGTAGCCTTCAGCTCACATTGAAACTTGGCGTCATGTTGCAAAACTAGCTGGTCAAAATTCCCTACTCTACTATCTTGGGGGACTACCTCCAAAACCCAGCATTTCAAGCAACTGGGATCTCTGTTATGTTGCAAACAGACATGTCTTGCTACCCTGTTTTCCAGAAAATAAGCCCTACCCTGAAAATAAGACCTACAAGGACTTTAACTAGGGCTTATTTGGGGGGTCGGGTTTATATTGCAGCTATCACCGACAATCACGCTAGGTCTTATTTTCGGGGAAACAGGGTATGAGATGTTATCTCATAAATGTGTTATTGGAACCGTTTACATATCAGTCTTATTGTTTTACCAATATAGAAGGAATCACGAGTTAACCGAATATAGGAAAGCAGAAAAAAAAACTGAGTGCGCCTCTATCTGAGAGTAGAGTGTTGGAAACCGCTATTGGGTAATGAATACATTTTGCACTTGCTTGTAATGGTGGTAATGTCAGCTTGTCATCTGTGGGGGTCTTGACTCCTCTAGCAGAGATCGGCCGGGAAGCTGCTGGGGGGTGAGAGAAACACTGGCGCATGGAGAAGCCAGCGGCATGGTGTGCATCCGCATCTGGGTGTCCTTGGCTTGCTTGGCACTCTTCTGATATGCAGAGTTTGGCCAGAAAACTGCTGGGCACATGCAGACTGGAGCGATGTGGCTGGGGAAGCAGAACCGCATACAACATGGTAGAGCGGCGGCTTTTGTGTCCTCGCCTGGCTTAGTAATCTCAGCTGGGATGAGGTGCTGTCACTCCATAAGGGGGCGTTGTTGCGCATTTTGGGGCTCCATCCCTTTGTCAAACCATAAGGAAAGGGGGGGTACTCTGTATCATTGAAAGCATAGGAGCTGAATGCTTCTCACCACCCTGCAGCTTCCCGGCTGATCTCTGCACAACACCAGCCGCTTGCCTGCCAATTTCTGCTAGAGATGTCAAGACCTCCACAGATGACAAGCTGCCATTTCCTCCATTACATGCAGTATTTATTCATTTCTTAAGAGAAGCATGGGATTTTTTTTTTTTGGGATTCATACTTGCCAAGGTGGATGCAGCATCAGAGCGATGCTGCAGCTGTCCCCCGGCGTCTGCCCTGAAAACCTGAGCCACTGAACACCGCCAATGGCTCAGTTCTCTCACCTCCCCAAGCAGAGAGCTTCTGACTGTGTCAGTATCTCTCTCTGCTCCTTTACGCTCATTGGAGCACTGAGCTGTGGAGGAGCGAGCAGCAGCCGTCTCAGCGGCTCGCTGAGACTGCCATCAGTCTGATTGCAGTGACGTCAGCGGAGAGCGGAATTCACTGACGGGTCACAGGAGTTCAAAACTAATTGCACTCCTGTGACCCTTAGGAGAAGCCCAGCCTAAAAAGCTTCCACCACTCTACACTCAGAGGCGCCCTCTGTATTTTTTCTGAATGCAGGCAAATATTCCTCTTTAACATTTTGAATGGAGATCCTATGTCAATACCATCCTGTTCAGATGAATTACCTCAATGCTTTGTTTTTACTTTGTTTGCAGAGTCTTCATGCTACTTTCTTGTATAGGCCAAAGATCCCTTAGTAATAGTGGAGTCTTGGAAAGTTTATTGAATCTGCTGGACAACCTTTTATCACCTCTACAGCCACATTTACCTGTTTATAGGCGTGTTGAGGGTAAGAGCCTTTTTCATGTATGGGTTAGATTGTTCATTTACTTTTTTTTTTTCTTTCCAAAATTTGACTTGCGTTTTTCACTTGAAATAATCTGCTTATGCATTTGATTTCATTTTTATGTCGTCATTGTTAGATTTAGTTTATTGCCAAGTTACTTCTAAGGCCTCAAGCACACAGGGTGTTTGCTTTGTAAGCTGCTTAAAAAACACCCCTGAAGCCACATATTGCACATGTATTTATTTGCGTCAAGCATTTGAGCGTTAATGAATTGCATTGGCCAGAAAATGTATTTATTCTGGCCATAGGAATGCATTAACATTCAAATGCGCCTAGATGCGTTCAGAGTGTTTCTACTCTCTAGCCTCATGCACATGGGTAGAAAAATACTGCTCTTAAAAGCATCTGGCTTTTTTATGGCCATGAATGCTTTTGCATGGTGCATAAACGCTGTTAAACACAACTTTGGAAGAATTTTTTATGCTAGTTCTGATGCTTTTTTTTAATTTCTGTTCTTGCCTATAAACGCTGGAAAAAGTGTCAAACGCCTGTAAATATTGCTTTTTTTTTTTTAAGCCCGGTGTACATGAGGCCTAAATGTTGGATGCAAAGCTCCATCAGTGCTGATATTTTAATGCTAAAAGCTAAAGATCTGGGATCAGGAACAAATTTTTCGTTTGTCTTCTGGAGGACACAAGCATTGTGCCACCTGCCAGACGGATTGGACATTGGCGAACAAAATATAAATTGTAGGCAAGTCCAGATATTGCCTCCTACTCCCTGTATGACATGTTTGCTAGTGTTTTCAAGAGAATGGACGTCTTTTCTTCATCGTTTGTGGAGAAAAGTCTAACCAGTCTTTTCTAGCTTTTTTTTTTCCTTTTTGATTTCTTCAGTGGCTTCAACCAAGATTTCTCACTGCTTTGCTGTTTGAGCTGGTCTCTACATAGCATCTATCTGGATCTGCCTTTCCTCAGCTTGACTTTGGAATGCCATAAAACTGGACTGGACATTTTTAGGGCTAAACTGAAATATGACATTCAGGCGCTGTTTTGCATTCCATACCTCTGTGTACAGGGTAAAATTATATCGCAGGGTGCTTTCCAGTCCAGAGCTATAGTTTTTCCTCAGCACTTGGCCCAGTTTCTGAAGAATCACTTTGCCAAGTAGGACTGGTTGGGTTGAAGCATAGGTAGCTACCTAGCTGTTGCACCACTGGACGCCTTTTGATTTTCAGCTACTGCTGTTTTTAGAGTGAAAGGGGTTAATAAAGAGCGTCTGAGATCGGTATGAAACACTGGGTGGAATGTTGAGTGCTGCTCACTCTTTTCCGCCATTCAACTTGGGGAGCACTATCCCATTGCTGTTCCTGCTTTGGAAGGCACCACATGGGACTCTTATTTCTGGGTTTTTCTCGTGCCAGCTTACAGAGGCCTGGTCACATGTGGCCACCCGATCCCCATCAGCACCAGCTGCCTGGGTTTGTGAGTACCTATACATAAGGGTGAAAGTCACACTGCTTCAGCGCACCCCAGCCAATATTCTGATGGTTCCTGGGGTGTCTATACATTATTCTCCAAGTGTGCAGATGCCTACTAGCTGAATTTCAGTGACCCTATATTTATTTATAGCATCTACAGCTTTGGAGTTTCCGTCTGTCAGATGAAACCCTACCCTGCTGCCATGGACCTCTACCAGAGTTAAGACTTGTGGCATAGTTCACCCAATTCCTTGCCTTCAGAGATTTTAGGCACCCTTCAGCACTATTTCCTGCAGAATCTACCTCTAACCTTCCCATGCCCTTTAAATAGGCTGGGCCTACAGGTGCTGTGACCAGCTTGACTTTTTGAAGAGGCTGTTTTTGAGACACCGTAGTCTCCTGTCGCCTCAGAAATACCAGAGTTAAACCTTATTGATGCAGCGCGTACTACACTGCATTTTGAGGATTAGCCTGATATCGCCAGCTCTGGGTTTTTCCGAGCTCCTATAGTTGTAACGACCTTTTTACTATATCTGCTACATTTCGATATTCCTTTATGGCAATTGGAAGTACCCTGAAGGTTTCTGTGCCGACCTTTTAAGAATTATACTAACCAGCAGTGCAGTTCCTCAAGTCCGAGTTTTCTTTGGAAGGTTCTGCCTTTTTTCTTGTGGCTGTGGTCTTATTCTGGCAACATTATTGCAGAATGGTCTAGATCTCTCAGGAATGATCTCTCCACCACTAAGTTAGACCCTTTTTCAGTTGAGCTTGGGGAACATTTGTCTTGAACTTTACACATCCAGTTGGGGTGACTTGTGTTCCATATGGATTTGATGTCTGTGCATATGCACAGATCACTCTGTTTAAAGAGGACCTTTAGTCATTTTTTTCAACTTAACATCTATTAATCTTCTGCAGTTAAAATGGTTGCAGCCAGACCCAGTGGAGGGAGATTTCTACAGCATATTTGTCAAGTACAGATTCACGGTATATATAAAATATGCAAAGTGGTTGGTGGGAAGCTTCAGAATGGCAATGTTTTTCTTACAAATTATGTGAGCAGACTGCAGTTACTCTTTTTTAAGGTGCTGGATGCTGATGCCACATCCAAAGAGTGTCTGACTTATTTGGCCTTCAAGAGATGTTGTCTCCATGGACCACACAATCGTTTTCCCAGAAAACTTCCCAGCAAGCCAGCAAAATGAAAAACACAACCTAAAAAACATGTTGCACCATCTAACAATTTTGTGTTAAAAACATAGGTTTTAGCTGCGCAACATTTGATAATGTGTGGAAACGCTAATATTTGAAAGTCTAGGTTGGAGCACATACAGCAAATAATAAATTTAAGAGCAGGTATGCGTTGATGCAGCCCGTTCCTTAAGGACAGGTATGTCTGGAGGCACTTTTTTTCTTTTCTGTTTGCACACAGATCAATGCTCCTTTTCTGATCTTCTTTGGTTATCCTCATGCCTGGACCCCTTGCTTCAAGTCCCTTGTCAGTTTGGACTCTAGAGCTGTACACCATCAGGGCCACCAATTCCTTCCTAGGATAGTTCCTGACCCTTTGGGCATGTTAGGCCCTTAGTGGTACTTGGTGCCCCTCAGCTTCCTGTTTTGCCAGTGGGACCTGCTGACCGCCTATGTCCACTGGGACCAGCTTTGTCTGTCCCCATGTGGCTAGGGTTAGTATAGTATGGACCCCTGTGTTTTTACTTATCACTTTTTTAAATTCCATCCCACATTGTGAGATATTCAGTAGACCTCGTATAAAGATTAGGTTTTGAGAAACCTATTCCCACAAAGGGCTTAATGCTGTAAAATTTGGCCAAACCTTGTTGGGCTTCAGCACTAGAAACTGTTGTCTCTAGGTGATCATAGTTCCGCACTGTAGAGGCCCATTGTTATCAGACAGCATTTAGGCCCATCGTTATTAGACAGGGAGTCCCTATAATATAACTTGCTGGAGTGATTGGTGTTAGGGGGGACCCTCTTGAAGTTCTTCTTGAAGTTTTTTTTTTTTTTTTTTTTTCCCTCCATCTTTTTTTTTTTTTTTTTTTTTTTTTTCACTTCAGCCACTTTTTCCCATATTGTGGATCTGGTTCCTGAGCAGCCTCCTGGTTTGGACTCAGTTGGACACCATCGAGGTGGTGTGTCTTCAAGAGGAAAGGGGGGAGGAGGTTGTTGCATCTGGATTGGTAATCTGTTTCCTGTGCTGTATGATGCTGTGAGTCTCGCATGCACCGTTCCCTTTAGGGGGAATCCCATGAAAACCAGTTTCAACTAGAAATCTCTGTACATGAAGAGCTTCTAAGTGTGCCTGAGACCCTGCGTGGCAGATTATGCTTGTCAGAGGAGGACCCCATGTCTGGCCGGATTGTTGGCAAGCAGAGCACACAAGTCTGATGTTGCAGGAATCCTCAAAGTATAAGAAAAGCTTTAATGACCTCGGGGGACCCCTCCACCTAGGGGTTAGGTCCTCTTTCCTTGGCTAAATTCCAGCTGATCGTAATAGGTCTTTGGGCAGTTTTTCCACTAAAATCACTGTGCTGATAAAATTTTCTTTTCCTTGCTCCATAGATGCTGACATTATGCTGGATCTTGCTGGACCATTAATTTATGACCACATCAAGTTTGTGGGTCTTTTTCCTTTTGCCTTTTTCCTATATGGAAATTTTCATGTTCCAGCTGTTTTTGGTAGGCTGTGGTTGATCAGGTTCTCGCTTGATCCAGTTTTCAGTGTGCCCTTATGCGTGGAATAGTTCCCTTCTGAGGGTAACCACCTGTTCTGGTTTTGAGTATCAGAAATATTCAGTGTCGTCCCCTCTGGATGGCACGTTCACCTTTAGGGTAGCAGGCTCAATCTCATCAGGCTCTCAGACTGCAAACCGTCCCCAATGTTGTTTTCTTGGGCCTGTCGAGGTTGTTGCTTTTGTTACCTCTTCCCAGGTTAGAATGGAATTCCTGTGTTCCTTACACAATGGATGTAGGTCTATTCTGTGTTTACATTCATGCGCTTGGTACTGCTTGCTACAAACTGAAGCAAGCTGTAGGAGTGGTTATCCTGGACTGGCCTATATTTTTGTTTTTGTTTTTTGTTTTTTTTACCCATAGTAAGTTGAAAAAAAATCCTGCTCTTCTTTTTTTTTTTTTTTTTCCCCCTTAGTTGGGAGTAACAGTTTGCCTTATGAAAGTGTGTTGTTGGGTATAAAACCTTTTTGTTTTCTGCAAAATAATCTGTGAATATTTCTGTAGGGGTCCTGGACATTCCTATGATAAGTTGGGTGGTCATGCTGGTTTCTCGTTTACTGGATTATGTTGCAACAGTAGAGGATGAAGCTGCAGCTTCAAAAAAAACCTTAAATGGAAAGGATAGAGAACGGTTCATGTCAGGTAAGGAATTCATTAGTCATTTGTACCCACATCCTGTATAGATAGTTCTTTCTTTTTTTATATTAATATAGGGAAAGTTCCTCCTATGGTGGTCCTCAGTTTCCATGATATAGACCAAGGAAGGCAGCCTTGGCACTCCAGCTGAAATGAGTGAATGTAGTTGAAACTACATATCCCATTATGCTTCTGCCCCTGGAAGTCATGCTTGTGGCTGTTGGTTATGCAATGCCTCATGGGATTTGTAGTTACTGAAGTGCTGAGGCTGCCTACCTCCTGATATTTCACTTTTTTTTATCAGTGCAGATGTTTTCATGAATGCTTATTTTTGTGTGTCTCATTATAGATAATGAATATGTTATAGTCCCCTCTGGTGATCCATGTTTTTTTTTAGTCCATTGAGAGACAAAGCATTTAAAATTTGGGTTATACTGCCATCTACAAGAGGATTGGACAGTGCAGGCAAATCTGATGCACCAGAGGGCTGCAGCTAATAATAAAAGCTCTAGGGCTGCGTGTGCCTACTGATGGCTGAAATTGCAGTAAAACAAACAAAAAGGCATCACCCACACTGTTGTAATCATATTCAGTATTTTATTATTGCAGTGTCACATCAGTAAAGTAATCCAGCGTCCTTTCCTCAAGGTGTCATAGTAAAATTATGTTTTCCCCTGCTCCAAGAGTATATGCCATTTTCTAAGTCCTCTTTAGTTCCATCGATTGTGGCTGGATCCTCTGACCTCTTGGCTGATCTTCTTACTACTGTTATGTAAGTTGTTCTGGCCCAAATCACCCTATTAATGATTTTGACCAAAAGCGCGTTCCATACCTTTTCTTGCATATTCTCTATCTGCTTTTCCCGTGGCCCTGTTGGCTTTGAAGCAATTGGCCAAAAACTGAGTTCTATGGTTCAGAGTCTCTCCACTCCTAAACCATTGAGTATGTGCCTAAGGAATCTTTTATAAGTGGGCTCACGTTGTGATATCACATCCTAAAATGAGTTGATCACCAGAAAACATAGAAATGAGGGGGCTTTTAAGTGCCCACATACGCATATTCATTAACAAAAAGCCTTATTTTATTATATCAATTTCAGAATTGATTTAAAGTATCCATAAACCTCTCACCTTGTAGAACAACCCAATCAGAACAATCAGCTGCATAAGGGAGGAGAAACCGCGGCACACTGTTCTTCCCTGGCAATAGCTGGGCAGGGTGTCAGCACAAGTCTGATCATTGCATTAGTGCAGGCTGAGTTCCAGCACAGCTAGAGATCTGACCAGGCTGTGCTCTTGTGCCTAGTGTGGTCAGTTTTTTAATAAGAAAGTGGGGGGGCTGGCAGGAACACAGGGATTTCATAAAGGAAGCAATACAAAGAGAACAGGATAATTTTTCTTTTTCAAATATTTTGAGTATTACAAGGTACAAGAAAATTCGTACATTAGTAACATATGTAGTAGTACATTAAGAATAAGAACAGGTAATTAAGCTTCACCAAGAAGAATGAGTTAGAAGCTAAATCAATTAAGATAATATTGTGATACAAGGTATTTCCAGCTGGGAACATCATGGGCTGTGATTCCAGAAGGTGTTAATAGTAAGTATTGAAAAAAAACTATTGTAATTGGATCTTAAAACAAATATAGGAAGGGGGTAGAGTTGTCAATGCTAAGATGGGTATAGTTGTTGAGGGACAGTAGGGAAGGTTGTTAGACCTCATCAGGGCCAAGTTCCAGCACTATGGCTTGCCTTATCCCGGTGAGTAGATCAGTAACTTGATCTATCCCTAGTGTTCCCTGCTGAAATTTAGCAGATTGGTAGGCAAAGAAGGAAGGGAAGATTTGGGTGTAGGGGTGGGAGAAGGGAGGAAGGAGTCTCCAGAGAGGTGCGGTGATCAAGATATCTAATTAGAGGTTAAGTATAATAGGAAGGCGAGTGTTATATGCTCTCAAGGTAGTAGTAACAAGCAATCAAAGCCCGGGGGCAGGGTAGTGTTCGACCCAAGATTTCCATACTAATTCAAATTTGGGTATGTCATCAAGAAGAATTGCTTCTGTTTTTGCGTGAATCATGGCTTGCGTCACTCTGTGTTTAATGGATATTATGCAAAGTGAGGTGGATTTCCATGCTTTTGCTATGGTTTGCTTTGCTGCCTTGGTTACAAAGGGCATACAAGTACTGATACTTTAAGTACTCGCCGATACCGATTCTCTTTTTTTTTTTTTAATGTCATGTGACTGACTAATGGGCACTGATAGGTGGCACTTGTGGGCAGGCACTGATGGGCTGCAATGAAATGCAGCACTTTCGGGCAGGCACTGATGCGCACTGAAATGCAGCTCTTGTGGGCAGGCACTCATCATTCATGTCATTTAACATCTAGTAAGTATGCTGCGATGCTCATCTTGGTACACCTTGCACTCAGCTGCAGTAAGCCAGCAGCGAACATCTTGTTACACCCAGCCCGAACTATATGGGCTGGGTGTAACAAGATGTACGCTGCTTGCTTGCTGCAGCTGCATGCAGAGTGTACCAAGATGGGCGTCGTGATGTTTACCCTCCGGAGACATGGAACGTCACTAACGTTACTGATTGTGATGGCTCCGGTCACCATTTTGAATGGAATATGCGGTGGCGCCCTGCACCCCTGCAAGCTTACCACTAGTTCCACTGCTGCCAGACCAACCTCCGCCCACGGACTTCTGGTTCCAAGTATCGGATTAGGCATCGGGAGCATTTGTGCGAGTACAGGTACTCGTGCAAATGCTCGGTATAGTTACCTGGACAACCCTAAAATTGACGATGAGTGATGTGTGGTTTGCTGGTCAGGAGTGCTACAGCTGGGTCAGGAGGTAAGGTGACATGGAACATAGTGAAGCAGGATAATTTTTCATACAAGTACATGGTATAGCAGACACATATCAGGAAAAGGAAATGTTGGGTTTACATATTTAATAAAAAAGTGCTTTTTTTATGAACAATATGTTCATGTGGGTACCAAAAAAAGTCCACTCATTTCTACGCAGCCTTCTGCTAATAAGTCTTGCTCAATAGACTGTTTCAACCCTTATTGATGCAGTACACACCACTCTGAAATTAGAGGATCAGCTTATGCCTTCTACCAGTGCTGTTTGCAGTCTTGGGTCCTTTTAAGACTCCTAAGGCTGCACAGGCTTTCCCATTGTATCTTTTCCAACTGTTTCTTGCCTTAATAAGGTGCTTTGTTCTCTGGTAGAAGATGCCCTTGTCTTTAAGCACCTAATATTCCCAACTCTGACCCTGACTGTTAAGATATGTCCATTTCTTATCTCCACTGCATTGATGTCCCTATTGAGACCCTCCAAGTTTTGGATTCCAAGGTCTGACTCCCCATTTCTGCCAAATTCTTGGACAAGCCTTTCTCTGCAAGAAGGCCCCCCCCCCCCCCCCACTTTAGGGTGGAGGATCATTAACTTTTTCCAGATACTTGGCTATGCTGATGTTTAGGTTCAGGAGGTGGTATCCTAAAGCTACAAACTGGAGTCTCTGGATCCTGCGGCGAGAGTTGGTGAGTGTTCCTGCAGTGACTAGGGCCTTTTAAGGGGGATCACATGTGGGGCTGCCTAGAGTGTTTTTCAGGCTTGGTTACTAGGGGCAGGTGATGGTGGTACTGTTCTGCTCAAAAGTTTGCATACCCCTTTGAGAACACATTTCTTTTATTTCTTATGGGATATATATTCAAGTGTAGGTCACAATCCTACAACAAAACCTAGCAACAAGTAAACAAATGAAATGACCCCTTTTCAAAAGTCTGCATACCCTTAGTTCCTAAAACTGTGTATTGCCCCCTTTAGCATCAGTGACAGTGTGCAGGCTTTTGTAATAGTTGTCTGAGGCCCAGAATTTTTGCAGGTGGTATAGCTGCCTACTTGTCTTGGCAAAATGCCTCCTGATCATACAAAGTTGTTGGTCGTCTTGCATGAGTTGCACATTGAAGATCTCCCCAGTGTGGCTTGCTGATATTAAGGTCAGGAGACTGATTGCCACTCCAGTACCGTCACCTTTTTCTGCTGTAACCACTAGAGCAGGGGTCCTCAAACTTTTTAAACAGGGCCAGTTCACTGTCCCTCTGACTGTTGGGGGGGCCGGATCACCGAAGCCTCACCAGTGCCCATCACCGCAGCCTGATCATTGCCCAACAGTGCAGCCGCAATGCAGCTGCATTGATCTAAAGTTTGTTTTAAACCATTGTAGCTTTGCCTGTATGTTTAGGGTCATTGTCCTGCTGCAAGGTGAACCTCCGTCTCAAGTATTTTACAGATCCTTAACAGGTTTTCTTCTAAGATTGCCCTTTATTTGACTCCATTAATCTTCCCATCAACTCTGACCAGCTACCCTGTCCCTGCTGAAGAAATGTATCCCCACAACATGATGCTGCCATCACCATGTTTCACAGTGGGGATGGTGTGTTTGCGTTGATGTGCAGTGTTAGTTTTCTGCCACACAGCGTTTTTGCTTTTAGGCCTAAAAGTTCAATTTTGGTCTCATCTGAACACCTTCTTCCACATGTTTGCTGTGTCCCCCACATGGCTTCTTGCAAACGGGACTTCTTATGGCTTTCTTTCAACAATGGCTTTCTTCTTGCTACTCCTTCCTTAAAGGCCAGATTTGTGGAGTGGACGGCTATTAGTTGTCCTGTGGACAGATTCTCCCACGTGAGCTGTGGATCTGTGCAGCTCTTCTAGAGTTACCATGGGTCTGCCATTGACTGCTTCTCTCATTAAAGTGGTTGTAAAAGCAGAAGGTTTTTTATCTTAATGCATTTTATGCATTAAGATGAAAAACCTTTCGTGTGCATCAGCCCCCTAATACCTGAGCCCCATCTCAATCCAGCAATGTTGCACTAGAGACTCTGCTGTCCGGGACTTTCCCTCCTCCTCATGAGGAGAGGGCCGTGCCACGGCTCCCTCTCTAAATGGACACAGAGCCTCGGCTAAGGTGCCCCCATAGCGAGGAGGGACCAAAGAGGGACAAGAAAAGAGGAGGATCTGGGGTTCTCTGTGCAGAACCACTGCACAGAGCAGGTGAGTATAACATGTTTGTTATTTTTAACAAAAAAAAAAAAACACACACTTTAATGCTCTCCTTGCCCAGCCTGTCAGTTTAGGCGGACAGCCATGTCTTAATAGGTTTGCAGTTATGCCATACACTTTCCGTTTTGGGATGATGGATTGTGTAGTGCTCGGTGAGATGTTCAAAACTTGGGATATTTTTTTTACAACCTTACCCTTGCTTTAAACTTCTCCAACTTTTTTCCCTGACCTGTCTGGTGTGTTCCTTGGCCTTCATTATGTTTGCTCACGAAGGTTCTCTAACAAACCTGAGGGCTTCACAGAACAGCTATATTTATACTGAGATTAAATTACACACAGGTGGAATCTATTTACTAATTGGGTGACTTCTGAAGGCAATTGGTTGCACTAGATTTTAGTTAGGGGTTTTAGAGTAAATGGGACTGGATACAAATGCACGCCACACTTCAGATATTTGTAAAAAAAAAAATTAAACTATTTATCGTTTTGCTTCCACCTAATTATGTGCCACCTTGTGTTGGTCTATCACATAAAATCGCAATAAAATACATTTACGCTTTTGGTTGTAACATGACAAATTGTGAAAAAATTTAAGGAGTAAGAATACTTTTTCAAGGCAGTGTGTGTGTGTGTGTGTGTGTGTGTGTGTGTGTGTGTGTGTGTGTATGTATATATATATATATATATATATATATATATATATATATATATATATATATATATATATATATATATATATATATATATATGTATGTGTATATTAATAAATATATATTAATAAATATATATATATAAATAATCCTGCACAGGAGAGCCCCGCCGTGTAGCGGTAAATCTGATCTGCTATGGGGGGGTCCTGAAGCATTAAAACATGCAAAAATGGAAGAAAAAAAATGACTGGTAGAAGGTGGAAAGCAGACTTTAAAGCAGTATTGCACCCCCCAAAAAAAATTTATATATTGCCACTTACCAAACCTTAGATGTGGTGACTGCATTCGTTTTTTGTTTTTTTTTACCTGATGATTTGATCGCTAACACCCCTACTGTATTAGTGCCCCCACTCTGGATGAAGAAGCACAGTGGCACTTTTTGACAGTCACATTGTTAATCTAGAGGAGGGGTTTGTTAGATATAGATAATTGAAGCCAAACTCAAGCAAACGTCTTTATAACCAGTTACAGCAAACTGTTTTTCTTTATCTTACATCACGGGACACAGAGCACCATAGTAATAACCATGTGGGTTATAGGCCACATTTAGGTGAGTGGACACTGGTATAACCATAAAGGAAATGGGAAGTGCCCCTCCCTATATAACCCCTCCCAGACCGGGAGTACCTCAGTTTTTGCCAGTGTCTAAGGTGTTGGTCACGGTTGATGAAATGCTAAGAGAGCTCCGCTAAGCAATCCCTGACGGGATCAAGGAGCTGTGCAGATGGATCCATCTAAAGGACTGGGGGACCCGGTCCTTGAAGGTCTGACATGACACGGCCCGCCGTTATTGGTGAAGGCTGGATCTGTCTGTGATTTCCAACAGTCCTGCGGCGGGATCAGGTAAGTCAGAAAGATTAGAAGATATATAGAGATATATAGATAGATAGAGATATATATATCTAATGTGTGTATATATTCACTTGGTCTTTCTAACATGAGTATGTGAGGCCTTACCTATGTTTGCCACTAGAGGGTGTTAAAGCAACATACCTGGCTTCCAACATTCCAGGCTTCCCCTGTTGTGCTCAGTGTCAGCAAAGGCTCTGTCAGCCATCAGAGGGGTTTGGGGGGACCATCCATAGTTTCAGGAGGTCAGGTCCCCCCCTGCACAGAGAGGAGCGCCAGGAAAGGAGATTTTTTTTTTAAAAGGGGCGGAGTTCCGTAATGCGGGGGGCGCGTGGCTTAGACACCAGCGGAGTGCGCGTGAGACATGGCACAGGCGCAAGGCTCACTGGCTTTAAAAGGTTTGCATTCTGGAAGCGTCTGGCTGACAGAGGGACACAAAGCAACCAAGTGGCATGTAAGCTGTATAGGGGTGTGGATGCAGGCATTTTCAAGGGGCATGTTTTACTCCGCATTGAGACTGAGAACTTATAGCAGCATGTTATGTAATTGCTAGACTACAGCTTGGCAGTAGATGCACTTTGTTTAGTACCTCTGCTTTTTGTGCTTAGGACTATGTCTTCCCGCAGGAAGGGTAATTTATCAGGGGGGAGTGCAAAGTCGCTGCGGTCAGAGCCTGAGGCTCCTAGACGCATGGCTGCAGTGCCATCCTCCCCTGGAGCATCTGGCGAATCTGAGCCATCTTGTCTCACAGGCATGGTGGCTACCTCCAACGTCCCAGCCTCTGCATACGTCACTAAGGACTATTTTGGCTTTAGCTCTGGCTAGTTTGGAAGAGAAAATAGCTGAGATGTTGGCGTCTTCCTCCCAGGAGGTGAGAAAACACGACAGATCCCCTTCTCCTGCTCTTGACCTTCCAGTATTGGAGCAACAATGGGCAGATGATATTGGGGTATCATTGAGAGAAGGAGGTTCAGATGACTCCTCTTCTGAGGATTCAGTGTCTGAAAAACCTTTCTCAATTAGCAATTGCAGAAATTGCTCATCCAATCCCTTACGGACTTGGTTCATTCTGTATATAAGGTGCTTCCTGCAGAGGTGGAGGATGTTTCCTTCTCCTCCTTGGAGACCCAACAGGGTTCTCATGCTTTCCCTATGCACCCATTACTGGAGCAACTGATTTATGCTGATTGGGATCACCCAGATAAGTAGTTTTCTCCTCCTAAAAGATTTTCAATTCTTTACCCAATGGAGAAAAAGTTTTCAAAGAGATGGAATTTGCCAGCGGTAGATGCTGCTATCTTCTCTGTGAACAGGAGTTTAACTTGTCCAGTGGCGTGTCCAAGTGTACAAGTATTTTGTGATCCAGCTGATAAGAAGTTGGAATCTCTACTTAAGGCCTCATTTGCTGTAGCTAGTGCGGTATTACAACCTGCAGTGGCAGCAATAAGCATCTGTCAATCCCTTCGGGATGAATTCAAGCAGGTTATTAAAGTTCCTGCTCAAACTGAAGAAGCCCAAAGTTTAGCTGAGTTACCTAGAACCCTATACTTTGCTGTGTACGCTATTAAGGATTCTACCCATCAGGCGCCTCGCACTCATGTTGATACATATGCGCAGGATTCTGTGGCTAAAGAACTGGTCAGCCGAGTTACAATGCAAGAAGCTTTTGGCTTGGTTTCCATTTCATGGAGAGAGGTTGTTTGGGGAAGATTTGGATAAGTATATCCAAAAGATTTCGGGGGGGTAAAAGTACCCTTCTGCCAGTTAAAGAATAGACGGCCTTTTTTTAAACCTTCTCCTCCGATGTCTGGGGCAACAGCCTCCAGGCAGTCTCGATGGCCTCCACCTTTAGGGGCAAAGTGTAAGCCACATAACCAGACACAAGGCTACAAAAAGCCCTGGAGTCAGAAGTCCACAAAACCATAATCCTAAGGCTTCCTTGTGAAGGGGCGCCCCCGTTCGATCGAGTGGGGGAAGACTGCAGTTGTTTTCAGAAACTTGGCAAGAGGAAATCCAAGACAAGTGGGTCCTCTCTGTAGTAGCCCTGGGCTAGAAACTAGAGTTCCAAGAGTTTCCACCATCGCGTTTTCGAAGATCAAACGTTCCCAAGGACCCAGTAAAGAAAGTCCTTTATTTCTGGCACTGGGCCAATTACTGTATCAGGGAGTAATAGAGGTTTCCTCAGCAGAGAGGGACATGGGGTTTTATTCAAATCTCTTTATGGCACCAAAACCAGATGGAGATGTCAGACCCATTCTAGATCTCAGGAATCTGAATCACTTCCTAAACGTTCGCTCCTTTCGAATGAAGTCCATTCGGTCAGTTTCCACCCTACGGGGAGGAAGAGGTTCTAGCATCCATAGGTATCAAGGATGCGTATTTACATATGCCAATATTTCCTGCTCACTGGAGGTTTCTGCAGTTTGCGGTAGAGCAGCACCAATTTCAGTTTGTGGCCTTGCCGTTCGAGTTGGCCACTGCTCCCCGACCGTTTACTTAAGTGTTAGCCCCAGTACTAGCGAGACTAAGGGGCCAGGGTATAGCAATAATAGCGTACTTAGACAACCTGCTACTGGTAGATCAGTCAATAGCAGGGTTAAATCGGGGGTGTCCAGAACAATCCGTTATCTGAGACATCTGGGTTGGATTCTCAATCTAGAGAAATCATCCTTACATCTGGTAAGAAGGCTGCAGTATTTTGGGCCTGGTCATAGACACAACCCAGGAGAGGGTGTTCTTGCCTCAAACTAATGTCAACGCTCTAAGAGCTGGTCCAGGCGGTCAAGGCAAAGAAGGGTCCTTCCATTAACCTTTGTATGAGGTTACTAGGGAAGATGGTAGCTCCCTTGGAAGCAGTTCCCTATGCCCAGTTTCATTAAGGACTGTTGCAACACAGTATTCTGTCTGCTTGGAACAAACAGATCCAAGCCTTGGATTATCCAATGAATCTGGCTCCAAAGGTACACCAGAATCTCAATTGGTGGTTGATAACCAGGAATTTATAGAAGGGGAAATCCTTCATTCCAGTTTCCTGGAAAGTAGTAACAATGGATGCCAGCCTATGGGGCTGGGGAGCAGTTCTAGAAGAGACCACTAAAGGGAAGTGGTCAGTCTGAGAAGACCTTGCCCATCAATATCCTAGAGATTCGGGCAGTACGTCTGGCTCTAATAGCATGGACGACCAGGTTGCGGTATTCTCCTGTCAGGATACAATCCGACAATGCCACAGCAGTGGCCTATATCAATCACCAAGGGGGCACCAGTAGCCACGCAGCCCAAAGGGAGGTAGACCATATTCTGTCTTGGTCAGAGAAACATGTTCCTGGTCTGTCTTCAGCTTACATTCCAGGAGTGGAAAACTGGCAGGCAAATTTTCTGAGCCATCAACAGTTGTTGCTGGGAGAATGGTCTCTACATCCTGATGTCTTTTTGGCCATATGCCAAAGATGGGGGATGCCGGACGTAGATCTATTGGCATTCAGGTTCAACAAGAAGTTAAACAACTTTGTGGTGAGAACAAGTTTTCACTGATTTATGCATTCCCTCCAGTTCAGCTGCGTCCACGGCTGCTTCACAGGTTCAGGGAAGAAGGAAAGCCGGTAATCCTAGTGGCCTCGGCATGGCGCAGAAGACCCTGGTATGCAGCGATCATGTGAATGGCAGTAGGGTAGTCTTTGACTCTTTCAACTCGTCCAGACCTACTGTTGCAGGGACCGGTATTCCATCCTGCCTTACAAACGCTAAATGTGGATATTGAAGCCCACAGTCTAAAAAATCAGGGGCTTTTAGGTTCGGTAGTAACCACCCTGATGCCAGAAAGCCGGCATCCAGGACCATTTATTACAGGTTCTGGAAGGCCTATGTCACTTGGTGTGAAACCATGGGTTGGCATCCTCGTAAGTATGTCATAGGCCTTTCTACAATTAGGAGTAGAAATGAAGCTGGCCTTGTACAATCAAGGGTCAGGTTTTGGCCTTGGCAGTGTTTTTCCAAAGGCCGCTTGCTTCGCATTCTTTAGTTTGGCATTCATACAAGAAAAATTATTACACTCTCTCGATGTAGTGAGAGCAGTTAAAGCCTATCTGAAAGCGACTGCTCAGATACGAAAAACTGATGTTTCCCAAGGCGTCTTTCAGGACAGCACCTGAGAGATAGCGACTCCACCCACCGGAAACAGGAAACACCTTCTTCCTCCAAACTTTAAAGGGAGGCGCCTCCCTACCATACCTCAGTTTTTGTGTTTCCTCCGGCCCGGAGGGAACATCTTTTTGAAGGGGAGTCAAGGTCTCTCAGATGCTCCTGGGAGACAGGGCTTCCTTTCTTTTTTTCCTCCTTTAGCAGACCCGCTGTCCTCCCGGCCTACCCAAGCCTTTGCAGCGGTAGCAATCGGGCTCCTCTTCCCCTCCTGGTGCTTGGTGAGAGCCGTAGACCCGGTGATCCGCGCGGTCGTAGGAGCGGCGGTGCGCGTGCGCCGCCGCCATGTTTTTTGGCCGGCAGGCGCGGCGGAAATGACAAGGCAGGTCACTGGGTCAGCAGAAGCGTCATTTCCGGCGTGGATGCAAGGGGGGAGGAGGGAGGACAGGTACTGGCGCCTACTTCCGCTTCCGGTCCGGTGCAGATGCACTATGGGAGTCCGGAAGCGGCATATGAAGCCACAAGTGAGGAGCTGCATACCAGAGATGGAGGACTCAGCGTCTGAAGCGGTGGGGACAGGCACAGGCGCCAGTAAAGCTCAGGTAGGAGCAGCAGTTTAAGTCTGCCTTTCTTCCTTTTCCTGGGTTTGGTCTATTTTCTTTTTTCTTACCCCCTAGTGGCAAGGGGCCTGTCTTGGCACTAGAGGCTGATTGGTTTCTTCTTAGTGCACCTGTGGGTGATTCTTGTGTAGCTGAGACCGGGTCTCACTAAAAGGTCCCCTGGTTTTTTTCCCTTTTTTGTTTTTTCTCTCACAGGCTAAAAGCTCTGACCCAAAGAAGAGATGTCCTTCTTGCAGGGCCAAAATGGGAGAAATTTGGAAAAAAGTCTTATGCAGTACATGCATCATCACTTTCTTTAGTTAAGGAGGAATCAGCTTCGGTTTGTGATGATCTGGTTGCCTCTGTAAAGAAGGAACTGCCATCCACTTCTGAGGCTTCCCAGGGTTCTATTTCTTTCCCCATGGTAGAAGCTTTACCTGAAGGCCCCTCTATCAGGGAAGAGCAGTCCCCTACTCCTTCCGTTAAAGATTCGGAGGAGGAGGGTGAGGAAGCGGAGGTGGCTCCTTCCAAATTTAAGCTTTCCCTAGAGGAGGTAGACGGACTCCTTAAGGCTATCCATGTTACACTTGGCTTAAGTGAGGAAAAGAAGGAGTTATCTCTTCATGACCGCATGTATGCAGGGTTAAATGAGCCTAAGGGGCGAACATTTCCGGTTCATTCAGTCATTTCTGACGCCATTACTAAAGAATGACAAGATCCAGAGAAAAAGCCCTTTTTTTCCAGAGCCCACAAAAGGCGCTTCCTTTTTGAGGAGGACCCTTCTGCGGTGTGGAATAAGGTGCCCTGGTTGGATGCGGCCTTTTCACAGGTCTCAAGATCCACAGACCTGTCTTTTGAAGACATGGGTGTTCTAAGGGATCCAAACGCATGGATCTTTTGCTCAAGAGATCATGGCAATCAATCATGAGCAATTTAAAACCAGCAATGGCCACAACCTGTGTAGCCAGGAATCTGGAATACTGGGTGAACCAACTTAGATCTCATATAGTGGCAGATTCCCCCAAGCAGGAGATCTTAGATTCCTTTCCTACCCTGATTTCTGCGGTTGCTTATATTGCTGATGCTTCGGCTGAAGCTATCAAAATGTCAGCTAGGTCTGCAGCTTCAGCAAATGCTGCGAGAAGAGCTTTATGGCTAAAAACCTGGCCAGGTGATACAGTTTCAAAGAGTAAACTCAACAGCAACAGCAGGAAAATAAGTTTCAGGGCAGGAGAAAAAATTGGTCCGCGCAAAAGGCGAAGGGCAAAGGCGGAATTCTCTTCCGTCCTCCTTCACAGGCCGAAAACGCACAATGACTCATCTCTGCGGGTCGGCGGAAGATTATGAGAGTTTCTTCCACAGTGGTCAGTGATAACTACTAATCAGTTTATTCTGACCACTCTCTCGCAGGGTTATACTCTCGAGTTTTCCAGAAGCCCCCCAAGAAGGTTTCTGGTAACAAATGCTCCTCGAGATCCAATAAGGGCCCTGGCCATGAAATCCTCTCTGGAGGAACTGATGCAACAGGGTGTAGTAATCCCAGTGCCACCAGAGGAATGGCACGAGGGCTTCTATTCACATGTCTTCCTGGTAAAAAAACCAACAGGAAGATTTCGTTTAATTCTAAATTTAAAACCACTAAACAGAGCCATCAAATACAGAAGGTTCAAGATGGACTCAATTTTCCCCGCCAGAAATCTTCTGATTCCAGGTTGTTTCATGGCGTCAGTGGATCTAAAGGATGCATACCTGCATATTCCAATCTCATCCCAGTCCCAGAGGTTTCTCAGGTTGGCGGTAAGGTTGGAAGGCAGAATTCAGCATCTGCAATTCAGAGCCCTACCTTTCGGGCTATCATCCGCACCCCGAATTTTTACCAAAGTAATGGCAGAGGCCCTAGCTCCGCTGCGTCTTCAGGGAATCGCAGTAATTCTTTACTTAGACGATCTGCTATTTTTCGCCCCCTCAAGGGAGGAATTGAGGAGCAATTTAAGCAGAGCATGCAGCCATCTGGAGTCTCTAGGTTGGATCCTAAATCTCCAAAAATCTTCCCTGGAACCATCTCAGGAGATTCGGTTTCTAGGGTATATAATAAATTCGGTAAGCCAAAAAATTTTTCTTCCTTCAGAGAAGAAAGGAAAAATCCAGGATACAGTGTCTTCTTTGCAGACCAACCAGCAGCTGACGGTAAGATTGGTCATGTCAGCCCTGGGTGTTCTGACTTCGTCAAAGCCAGCTGTTCAGTGGGCAAGACTACACTTCAGACATCTGCAGGCTTTTCTTCTGAGATCTTGGGATCACAATTTGGAATCCCTAGACTCAGAGGTAAGAGTTCCAACCCAAGTGAAGAGGTCACTATGGTGGTGGAAAAGGCAGGATATCCTATCGGAGGGGTTAGTCTGGGCCTTTCCAATCGAAAAAAGGCTGACAACCGATGCCAGTTCCTGGGGTTGGGGAGCCCACCTAGAAAAGGGTTTCACTCAAGGAAACTGGTCCAGGAAAGAGGCGACCAAGTCCTCAAACTGGAGAGAGCTCAAGGCGATCGACTTGGCTCTGAAGTCATTTGCTCAGGGGCTTCGGGCCCAGCATGTTCAAATACTAACAGACAATGCCACGGCCGTGGCTTACATAAACAGGCAGGGAGGTACAAGGAGCAAATCGCTGCAAGTACTAGCCATGAGCATTCTCCGTTGGGCAGAAGGACACTTGCTGTCTTTATCAGCAGTCCATCTAAAGGGATCCCTGAACGGGGTGGCGGATTTCCTGAGCAGAAACCCCATTCGGGAAGCAGAATGGTCGCTGAACCCAGAGGTTTTCGCCATGATTGTCGAGAAGTGGGGGCTGCCAGAGGTGGACCTGTTCGCCTCAAAGGAGAATGCCTTGGTTCTGCAATTTTTTTCCCTAAGCAATCACGACGGGTCACTAGGAACAGATGCCTTGGCGTATCCATGGAGATTCCATCTCTGCTACGCTTTCCCCCCATTCCAGTTAATTCCCTTAGTGTTAAGAAAAAATCAAAGGGAAACTGTACCGGTTGTCCTAATCACGCCTTTTTGGCCAAGAAGGGCTTGGTTTTCAACCATTCTGAAAATGGCGGTCAGGCCTTATTGGCATCTGCCCCTCAGGCACGATTTACTATTTCAGGGACCAGTAAATCACCCAGAGGTAGCCACTTTGGCGCTCACAGCCTGGTATCTGAAGAGCAGCTCTTAAGGAGCAAAGGTTTTTCCAACCGGTTAATCTCAACGCTATTATCCAGTAGGAAAAGGGTGACTAGAAATATCTATTCCAAGGTCTGGAAGGTTTACAATACATGGTGTAATTCATCTGACCAGGACCCAGGGAGTCTTGTTACCATTCTGGAGTTTTTACAGGTTGGTGCTGACAAGGGACTAGCAGTTAGTACCTTGAAGGTACAGGTGGCTGCGCTAGCAGTGTTCCTAGAAAGATCTGTGGCCTCAGATCCGTTGGTAACCAGATTTTTCAGATCCCTTACGAGATCCAGACCAGCACCACTTAAGTTGTTTCCCAAATGGGATCTGTCGATAGTCCTCCAGGCTCTAACAAGGAGTCCCTTTGAACCTTTGGAAGAAGCGCCACTCAGATATCTCACTTTTAAGTCTGTGTTTCTGATTGCCATGGTCTCTGCATGCAGGATCAGTGAGCCTAATGCTTTATCAGTTAAGAAACCCTATTTATCTATCTTCCCAGATAGGGTTATACTTAGAACAGATCAGAAATTCTTACCAAAGGTAGCTTCAGTACAAAATCGTGTTCAGGACATTGTACTTCCGACCTTCTGCCCCAACCCAGTAGGGGAGAAGGAGACTTGTTTTCACATGTTGGATGTTAGAAGAGTTTTGTTATGTTACTTGGAAAGGACAAAGCTCTTTAGACGTTCAGATTCTCTGTTTGTGCTATTTTCAGGCAACAAGAAAGGTTGCCAGGCTTCTAAAATCTCTTTAGCAAGGTGGCTGAAGCTAGCCATTTCAGAGGCTTATTCGCATGCAGGTGTGTCTCCTCCAGCAGAAATTTCTGCACACTCAACAAGAGCATTAGCGGCCACTTGGGCAGAGAGAGCTGGTGCCACCCCTGAACAAATCTGCAAGGCGGCAACATGGTCGAGTTTTCACACATTCGTGAAACATTACAGGCTGGACCTCACATCTGCTAATGATCAGGCGTTTGGCAGAAAGGTCCTGCAAGCTGTTGTCCCGCCCTAAGGGGGTAAGTCTCTGTTATCCTCTCAGGTGCTGTCCTGAAAGACGCCTTGGGAAAAACCAAGTTAGACTTACCGGTAACTTGTTTTCCAGAAGTCTTTCAGGACAGCAACATCCCGCCCTATTGTATTGTATATACTATGCTGTGACTAACGTATGTGTTTATGTGTTCCAGCCGGGGCCGGAGGTCTTCTCTACTACAACTGAGGTATGGTAGGGAGGCGCCTCCCTTTAAAGTTTGGAGGAAGAAGGTGTTTCCTGTTTCCGGTGGGTGGAGTCGCTATCTCTCAGGTGCTGTCCTGAAAGACTTCTGGAAAACAAGTTACCGGTAAGTCTAACTTGGTTTTTTGTTTGTGTTGTCGGAAGGCCCTAGAAAGGGTCAGGCAGCATCGAAATCCACTGTTGCCAAGTGGATTCGTCAGGTGATTAGTCAGGCTTATGGCCTGAAAAGAAGGGTTGCTCCCTTTTAAGATTAATGCGCACTCTAACCCGGGCAGTCAGTGCTTCATAGGCAGTGCATAACCAAGCCTCTGTGGCTCAGATTTGCAGGGCCGTTACTTGGTCGTCAGTACATACATTTACAAGATTTTACCAAATGGATGTAAGATGGCAGGAGGACACCACCTTTGGGCGCAGTGTGCTGCAGGCAGCAGTATAGGTCCTCACGCCTGGCTGCGGCTGTTTGCTTCGTGTCTCTCTCCCCTCAGGTGGCATTGCTTTGGGACATCCCACATAGTTATTACTATGGTGCTCTGTGTCCTGTGATGTACGATAAAGAAAATAGGATTTTTATAACAGCTTACCTGTAAAATCCTTTTCTTGGAGTACATCATGGGACACAGAGGTCCCTCCCCTCTTATTGGGATATGTGTATATATTGCTTTGCTACAAAAACTGTGGTACCCCCAGTATGGTAGGGGCACTTCCTGTTTCCTTTTTGGTTATACCAGTGTCCATTCACCTAAAGGTGGCCTACAACCCACATAGTTATTACTATGGTGCTCTGTGTCCCGTGATGTATTCCAAGAAAAGGATTTTATAGGTAAGCTGTTATAAAAAATCCTATTTTTTTTTTCCCCTTTTGGAATAAAGGTTTTACTGTACATGGGTAAATAAAAGCTGATCATTGTAAGCACCCTTGCCAGTGTTAAATGGTTTGTCTCAACCCTGTAACTGCTCCATCTGCGGAATACCTTGTTCTTTTGAAAAACACCTTACGGGTGACTTACGGGCAGGATTACCAGGTAAAAATAAAGGAAAGAGCCTAAAAAAGAAAAGCCACAACATCTAAGGATCGGTAAGCTGCAATAAGTTTACTTTTGGATTTAATGCCGCTTAAATTTCAAGCAGCTGTGTTTAACTCATTGTCATCAGTCGCATCATTTTGATTTTAAGTTGTTTAAAATGAGATAACATCTTTGCATCTCTCAGAATGAGATTTAAATCTTCAATGATGAGATTTTTTTTGTTGTTTTGTGTGTGTGTCTTTTAATTGTATATTCCTTTGCGTAGGGAACCAGTGGAGTTTCATTAACAATAACCTGCACACACAGTCTCTAAACAGATCGTCTAAGGGAAGCAGCAGTTTGGATAGGCTGTACTCCAGGAAGATCAGGAAACAGTTGGTTCACCACAAACAGGTAATCTGTATGGTGTGGAACATATTAGAATGTCATGTAAAAGTACAGAATTTTATAACGTTTGGTCCTTTTCAAAAAGTAATTTGTATGGCTTGACACGTCTATTGATACAATGATTTTTTACAAAAGTTATCTGTTGCTGGTAAATATATGCTCATGCATGTTTTCTTATCTTTGGAATCTTTAAAGTCAAACTGTGTCTGGGTTATGAACATTTTACTTTTTAAATATTCTTGGCAAACAGTGTTTAAAAAAATAACTCCCTAACTTATCCTCCAAATTTGCAGTTGAAACGTACATTTTACTTTCACTATTCTTCTAGGGCTCAGCTTCCCCTCCTACCGATCTGGCAGACATCCATACTTCTAATCTCTATAGTCTATGGGAGATCACTGTCCATAGTTCTGAATGTCCATAGCCTGACCAGAGTTCTATCTTAAAGCGGAGTTCCACACAAAAATAGAACTTCCACTTTTCGGAAACCCCCCCCCCTCCGGTGTCGCATTTGGCACCTTTCAGGGGGAAGGGGGGTGCAGATACGTGTATAATACAGGTGGTATTTGCACCCACTCCTGGGCATAGACCCCCGCGGGGGGTCTATGCCACTTCCACTTCCCCTAACAGCACACACACACACACACACACACACACACACACACACACACACACACACACACACACACACACACACACACACACACACACACACACACACACACACACACACTTCCTGATAACCTTATCGAAGATGGTGGTGGCAGCAGCATCTGAGGGACGGTTCGGCCTCGGGTGCTGACATCGCGGGCGCCCTGGACTGGTGAGTGTCCTAATTTAAAAGTCAGCAGCTGCAGTAATTGTAGCTGCTGACTTTAAAAAAAATAAAAATTTGGCGGACCTCCGCTTTAAGATATATTTAAAGTGTATTTACGTTTTTGCAGCTAAATTTGGATACCAACTACTTTATAGTTGTTACATGTTCATAGTCACATAGCATAACTTTTAAAATATTCAAAATGGCAGATTTAACCTTTTTTTTTTTTTTTTTTTTTTTTTTTTTTTAGAGGCTTTTTTTCTGGGATCTAGCATTGAAAAATCCTACTCGAGTCTCTTGAATGAGGAGGCTATCTTTGCTATAATTAGCTCTGTCTGTACTGTACTGGTAGATCCCCATAATCCATTCTATCCATTTGATCATGGCCTGTCTTATCAAAGGGTTAAATATTTTAGAAGCTTCTCTATTGTATGTTAACTGCTTGCTGTCCGCCCACAGTATATTTACGTTAGCTAGCACAGGCACACTGGGACACAGCGGATCACGATGCTTGGTACCCAGCCACTGTGAGCATCATTGTGAGTTGTCACTGTGAGTACTTGGTACTATCACAGCACCCTGTACCATTCGAGTAGCTGTAGAATAGTAAGCAAAAAATATTTTAAATGTTAACAGGGCGTCACCCAAGTGCAGCTGGCCATTTTAGTGTTGACAACACCTAAAAATAAACAGAAATTAGGCGCTACTCCTTTAAATGGATGAAGATGTGTAAAAATGTACACGCCATAAAATTATCATCAAACTAGTAATATGCAATAAAGAAAAATTGTCCAAAGAGTCACATAATGTCAATGCAAAAAGTAAAAGTAAATCCAAACAAAATATGATCTGATGTTCCTACCTTTGATCCAAATGATGTGCTCCACCACGTGTTTACTTAACAATCCAGACTTCTTTAGCCAATCAGGCCTGCCAAGCCTCTCAATTTACAACCACCAGCAGGGAGAAGAGATGTGTCCATAACATCACATGCTTTGAGCAGGTATACTCTCATAGTTGACACATATACACTCAGAGTGTTTTCATATTGCAGTAATTATTAAAAATAGAAAGATCAATCTATTATTATACAAGATTTATATAGTGCCACAGTTTGTGCAGCGCTTTACAATATAAAATATATACACTCACATAAGATTGTGCCTAGAAGGCACCAACACACAGGGCATTGTATCGACTAGCTCCTCTCAATTCCTGAGCCGTGAGAAGAACCCTGAAGTGAAAATGACAGTCAAGCCTCAATACATTTCCTAAACTTGAGTTTTCAGGAAGATTAGCCGCTGCCATCTTATTGGAGTCTTAAGTACCCTATAAACTAATCTAATTGGATGATGTGACTAATGCCTTAGAACTTGCCTTAACAGCATAAACACCAAGAATTGTGACCAGCCAGCTAGGTGTGTTGGGTTCCTCCAGCAGCAAAAGTTGTTAAATGTGAAAAAACTAATATCAAAATATAGGATTAGATATAAAAAAAGTCTAAAGGACAAGATAAAATTTCTTACACTATACCCAATCTTAACCATGTATGAGAGACATGGCTAACTGAAAATACTGTAATATATACCATTAGACCTTAGGGTAAATGGAATCTTAAAAAAAAAATGAATAGTATATAAAACTAATTATATGTGTATACACATGTAGTTTTAATAAACGAAGATCAATGAGACGTCCAACAGTAAGTAATATTTCATGAATGGAAAGCCATTCATGAAAGTTAAAACTATTGCTTATAACAGCGATCTTCACTGTTATAAGCAATAACAGTGTAGTAAAAAAAGAAAAAAAATCCCTGATCACCTCCCAGAGTAGTACAGTTTTAACTAGTCTGACAGGATGTAAAAAAGAAGAAAAAGTTAAGGATTCAAAAATAGAATAAAATTTGTGAGCAATCATCTCGAATTGCTCCAAAGTCGCGCGTGCACCAATTATGGAACTGCGCTGCAATTGGGTCGCAGGGTGCTTTTGTACCATGCAATCTAGTGCGGTTTAATGCACTGTTTGCGACCTGGGTTTGGGGTGGTGTTACGATTGAACTGACACCCACTGCAAATTGCAAGAGCAGTGTGATTTTAATGCAGTGCAGGAAACACGCACAGATCATGGTGTTTCCTGCACCTCATTAGTGTGAACCTAGGCTTATATTTTTATAATAACCACCTAATTTGGGAGTGTTGGCATAAGTGTCTTTTTTCAGCATTCTTGTGGCCGTGCAAATGCTTCCCTGATGTTGATTTGGAATAAAGATGTCTGTACTAGATGACGCCGATATGAGTTTATTATTTCATGTAATAAATTAACTTTTCCTCTAGCAACTCAACTTACTGAAGGCAAAACAGAAGGCTTTAGTAGAGCAGATTGAAAAGGAGAAAATACAGAGCAACAAGGGATCATCTTACAAGCTTTTGGTGGAACAGGCAAAACTTAAACAAGCCACTTCTAAGGTGAAGAAATAACAAACCAATTTTTATACAATGGGGGTATTTGAAGATTTTCTTACAAGTCTCTGCCATGTGTTCTAGACATAGAACTGAACCTAAACTTTTATTTACATGTCAGTTTATTCAAAGCAATTTGCTCTTCTGAGAGGAAGACATGTCTCAAAAAGCTAAGACAGCCAATAGATGAGTCCAGTTTTTTTTTTTTTGTTCAGTGGGTTAAACAAAAAAAACTGATTTGATTCTCCCATCCACACACTTAATGTGGATGGGGGAATCCACCCCGCTGAGCTATTGTATTCTGACAGAGTGGTAGATTGTCTTCTGTACAACCTCCCTGCCCATACATGAGTTGAAATTCAGCCAGTCCTGACTGGCCAAATTTCGATCCATGTATGTCTGGCACAGCCATAACCCACCCCTTATCAATCTTTACAACATGCATTCATGCATTCTCATGTTTTTTCTCCTTTCTAGCCTGTATTGTTTCATACAGTTACATAGTAGGCGAAGTGCATCAAATCCAACCTATGTGTGTGATTATATGTCAGTATTACATTGTATATCCCTGTATGTTGTGGTGGTTTAGGTGCTTATCTAATAGTTTTTTGAAACTATCGATGTTCCCCGCTGAAACCACCACCTGTGGAAGGGAACTCCACATCCTTGCCACTCTTACAGTAAAGAACCCGCTACGCAGTTTAAGGTTAAACCTCTTTTCTTATTATAGTGAGTGGCCATGTGTCAGCTTTTAGTGCTGTCACACTTTGAATGTAAATTGCGCGGTCATGCTACACTGTAACCATGTGAAATTATCACTTTCTTTACACAAATAGAGCTTTCTTTTGGTGGTATTTAATCACTCCTTGGTTTATTTTTTCCTAAAAAAAAAAAAAAAATAAGTAAAAAATAATAAGTAATTTTTCTCCTTCACTGATGGGCTGCACTGATGGGCACTGACGGGCTGTTCGGGTGGGCATTGATGGGCTTCACTGGCTGGCATGACTAATGGCCACTGATTTCTGGCAGTGGTAGGCACTGATTGCTGTCACTGGTGGGCACTAATTGTAAGCAGGGCACTGATGCCCTGATTACATACCTAGCTGTTCCCTGTGAGGAGATGCTGCTGATCGGCTCTCCTCTCACTCTGTCAGTGTGAGGTGCGGAGCGCCGATTACCGACATCTCTGTATTTACATGTGACCTGCCGTGATTGGACACAGCCGATCACATGGTTAAAGAGCCAAGGCTCTTTAAACAGATCGGGGGTCACGCCATGTCCTAGCAACCAACATGGGACGAGTGAGAGCGGTCATTCTGGGAGGCCGTCATATGACGACCACCCAGAACGAGAGCCGCACCGCCCAGCCGTCTTTGACGGTTGGCAGACCGCGAATGGTTAAACTCCCTTCTGTGGAAAAGTTTTATTTCTGTTGTACAAACGCACAGTACCCAATGTTTTGGTAAAATATAAGAATATGTGTTGTGTAAATAAATACTAAACATATCGAGATTTAAAAATGCGCATGTCTGCAAAACGACAAACTAGGATACAAAGTGTCTATAGGCAACACTTTAAAAGCCTTTGCAGGTTATTCGTTTAGAGTTAGATGTGTGGTTTGGTGTTAAAAATATTGCTCTTTGACGTTTGCGACGATACCTCAAATGTGTGCATGCTCCTTTGCATTTGCACGTAAGCACAGGGTAATGTGGTGTTTTTGTTTTTTATTTTTTTGTATTTAAACTTTTTTACTTTTTGCATTCAACTGTTACTTTCACAAGGGATGAACAAAACTTCTTGTGGTACCCCTGGGCAGTGACAGGTACTCTTTATGGAGCTATCAGTGGTCTATTAGACCCCTGATCCCTCTCTGCCCTCCAAGGCAGCTGCTCAAACTATGATCTTCCTGTATGCCTTCTGAGTGTGTTTGGGTGGCTGTAATAAGACCATTCCAGAATCATGACTGCAGCCGTGATCCTGGTATGATCGCTTCCCATCCAGGATGTAAATCTATGTATGTGTATACAGTACATATGCTAGGAAATCTTTAAAGCCATGTCCTTGCATTCAACATTGCCTG
The DNA here is from genome assembly GCA_037952925.1 of Lithobates clamitans. NCBI lineage: Eukaryota > Metazoa > Chordata > Amphibia > Anura > Ranidae > Lithobates > Lithobates clamitans. Next base: position 4,309,104 of record JBBGZY010001134.1, read on the forward strand.
CTTATTTTATATTTTTTTAAGAGCAATTCTCTTTAGCAGCCTGCCTTCAAAGTGCACCAACCCTGGGACCAGACACTAGTTCTTGCTGTATATTTACCAGGGTGACCAGTCTCCACCATGCCCTACTGTAGTCTTAGAATAGATCATGCTGCTGTAATTGTGAGGGCTTAATTTGACTTGTGTGCATTTCTGTTGAAAAAAGGCATCTTCTACTCATGCATACACCCAGCTCTGACCATCTCTTACTGCTGTGCAGCTCTACCTACCCACTCACCTTGTGTGTTTCTCTAGAGCGCAGACATTTGTCAGGTATGCAGACTGATCTAAGGTCTGTTTTAGCATAATCAAAATATCATTGCTCTACCTAATAAGTTCTGGCTGTCTATTAGGGGCATCTGGTGTTTTTTTCAGTTTTGTTTTTTTTGTTTTTTAAGCTCATGAATGCAGCTGCATGTTTTAATGTGGCCATGCACATGCAGGCATTTATGAGCGTATTTGAGCTCAGCGTTCACTGGCATACAAAAATGCCCAAAAGCTGATTTTTGCAAAGGAGCTTATGAAAACTCACAAATTTATTCTAGTGGCTAGAATAAATGATTTATTCTAGCTGATAGAATGACTTTGCACTCATAAGAAGCAACGTTAGAACTAATTTTTTTTTTTCTGCCTAGTGGAGCATAAAATCATTGCAGTGTTGAATAATAGTTGCAGTTAAACGTGCATCTATGGTTATACAGCTTCAATATTGGCCAGCTGTAGCCAAGCTCTACAGATATTTGAAACTTTAGCTGGGCATGTCCTCGCTTCAGAGATCCATTTATCTTTTATTCTACCTCCTACCCCAGTAAGTTTGCTAGGCTGGTTGGAGTGTGTAGTTTGTATTTTTTTTATTTTTTGTGGAATAGTACAGGCTTCAACTGGTATCTTTAATTTTAGTTGTGGTAGGATTTTATGATTTTCTCTTTTTTTGGTATTCTAATATGTTGAGCATGTTATAATATTGTTCAGCAACTTTTCCGTTTTTTCCTCATACAGCACTTTAAAGATTTGATACGATTGCGTCGAAATGCGGAATGGCCCCGATCTGCTCAAGACACTGAAGTATCTGCAACAAAAGAGAGCCCAGAAATTGAACCACTGCCTTTCACTTTGGCACATGAGCGATGTATTTCTGTTGTACAGAAGCTTGCTCTCTTCCTCCTATCAATGGACTTCACTTGCCATGCTGACTTACTTCTGTTTGTCTGCAAGGTACCAGCACTGTTTTATTTAAAGGTTTCTTGCTTTCATGTGACATTCTTTTTCTGATGACTGCTTTTTTTTGTTTTTCATTTTCCCGATATCCTTTACAAGAGTGCTGAGGCCTGTACAGCATGAGTGAGTCCTGTATTTATGCAGATGGTGCTGCGTGCATCAACAGCAGCCACATGTAAGCACTACACCACAAATGAGAGGGTACTGTCTAATAAAGATCTCAATATATAAGGCTATATATAATGAACGACCAATTCTTAAGTGAAAGATTACATTTAAAACAAAGGCCTTATTCAAAAAAACGCAGGTATATATGCAGATGGCGCTGCATAAAAAGTCTGTTTTACTCTATAGGGAAGCAGTAATGCAGACACAGCCGTACATCCTGATTTGACAGGTGTTCATGGGTGGGTTTGCAACCCCAAATGCAGACAGTGCATTGGGGGCTACACACCCGCCCATGCACACCTGTCAAGGTAAGATGTGCGGCTGTGTTTGTACTGCTGCTGCTTCCCCATAGAGTAAAATGGGCCTCATGCCTGCTCCCCTAGCTGCATAAATACATGGCTCATTCACACTTTACAGGCCACAGTGTTTGTTGCATTAGGGCCTTTGATTTAAATGTTATCTTAGCTTAAAGTAGAATTACACCCATTTTCTAAACCTATTCTAAAACAATGTACAGGAAAGATGTCTATACTAACCTATTCTAAGGGTGTTCTAGTCTGGAGACATGATTGGGTCACAGCGCCATCTTCCGTGTAGAGAAGGGACAGTTCACAATGGATGACCCATACTAAGCCTATTGTGGAAGTCCTCACCCAGGCTCTGCAGCATTTGTCGGCCATCTCTCTCCTTCACTGAAGCTGGCTGCTGCAGAGATCGTGTGACCAGACCAGGGCACCATCAGAATAGCTAAGTATTAGACCTCTTTCCTTTTACAGGGTAGTTTGAGTAGGCTTAGGATGGGGGGGGGGGGTTGGAACAGGTTTGGGTATAGTTAGTTTGACTGAAATTCTGCTTTAAGATTTGATGATAGTTCAACACAGCCTTACATATTGAGCTCTTTAAATTATTTGACAGTCTGCTTTTTTTGGTGGTGTAGTGCTTACATGTGATTTCTGTTAATGATTTTAAAACACTTTCCCTAAATGTGAAAGCTTGTAAAAGTGTGGCATAATAAAATGTACTATGCAAGGTATCAAGCAATTAGAGCTTGTGGCTTTAGAATAACTATCTAAAGTCTCCTATCTTAACAGTTTACAAAACAGCAGGTCATATAAAAATGTATAAAAGAAAGTCTAAACCTTAACTGGATGTCATTTTAGTTTGCTAAAGGACTGTATATCATGGACAATTGCCATTTTTTGAATTCAATATTTTTACCCTAAATTATGGTATTAAATGCGGGTAGTTCAGGATGTTTAGAACAACCTACCTGTTGAGTGAATGCTGTTTTGGAATCAAAGGGTGGTCACAGAAAATATTGCTTTGATTTGGATTTCTCTTTGGTTCGTTTACTTTACATTTTGTTAACTGATAAAAATAAACTATTGACAATTCTATTTCTGAAAGCACTTTTTAAATGCAGCATTTTTTCACACCTGCCTAAAACTTTTGCACAGCAGTGTGTCACATTGCCATTGAAAGAATATGGCCTTTATGCAGCCATCCCCATCCAGTTCCCCAAAACAGTACACCTCTTCTCCTACTCTCATTTCTCTATCTGAGTTAAATCCCGATTATGCCGGTCCTAGAACACAAACACAGAAGGGAATAATGAGAATCTTGAGGCAATTTTGGAGGAATCTGCTGAAGATTTTTCTATCCCAAATTTTGGAAGAGGGAGTTTCACACAACATGCTTGATAACCTTGAAAAGTTCATTGTCTCGATTTTTTTCCTAAAATCTTTGAATACTATCCAGTGGAAACAGAGCTTTAAAAGTGGATTTTTCCTGTAGCTAATCCTGCTGCCTCTGCCCTTAGCAAAAAATTCACTGTACCTATTGAATATGTTCCTTCTTTCAAAGGATCTGTAGATAGAAAGTTTGGGACTTTTCAGAAGACTCTTTAAGCCTTGCAGGTCCATCTCTGCAACCAGCTCACTATTTCAATATGTCAAACTGCAGCTTACTGGCCTAAGACAATCACACAGCAATTGCTGCAATTCCCAGAATTGCTAATCTCCATTCACATGCACAGAACTTTATGCCTAAAAGATTGTACAGTTGAAGCTGCCTGCAAGAGGTGCCTCAAACCGATGTCTTTTCATGGAAGAATTCTGTTTGGTGAAACCCTTAACCAATTTATCAAAAATATCATAGGTGGGAGGATATTGTTTCCACTGTAGAAGGTCACAAAACCCCTCTCCTTTAGAGGCCCATAAAGCCTCTAAATACAGAGCACTTGTCTGCTCTAAACAGGCCACCACATGCCTTCCGCAAAGGCCTCTTCACAATGAAGGGGTTCCCTCACACCTAATGGACTTTCAGAGGAGTTGTTGTATCATTACTGCCACAAGACAGGTTCAAAGGATTCCATTCAAACCTGGTCATGGTACCAAAGCCCAGTGGGAGTATTTGTCCTATTCTGGACTTAAAACCCTGCCACTAATTCTTTGAAAATCCAAAATTTTGCATGTAATCTACAAGATAACTGCCTCAGACAAGGGGATACATGGCATCTGTGGACATCCCAGTATACCTATTCACATATTGCTATTTACCCACCTCATCAGTGCTTTCTGCTCTTTGCAGTGGCAGACAAACACTTCTAGTATTTCACACTACCCTATGGCCTATCCTCTGATCCCAGAGTGTTCAGAGGTCTTGGCATATTAACTGAGCACTCCTCAGAACTTACGGCCTCCAAATCAGACTATGTGACCTTCTGAAGGAGTCCCCTAATGCAGCTATTAGGAAATGGCCACAAAACAAATCAACTGCTCCAGGACTTTGGACACCCCCATAAGTGTGCTGTCATTCAATGCCACAGCTGTGACCTACATCAGCCATCAAGGGGGCTTCAGGAGTCTGGCTGCCTTGAAGATAGCAAATCGGAAAATCATATGGATATTGGCTTACTGCGATCCACATCCAGGGTGAAGACAACTGGAAAGCAGATCTCAGCTGCCATGGCCTGGATCAAGGGAAATTGGCCCTTCATCCCAGATAGCTTCAATCTGATATGCCAAAAATTGGGGATTCCAGGTGTGAACATCCTAATGTCTAGATACAGACCTACAGCAGCTCCCGATATGCACACACTCTGACTTCTACAGACAATCCCCTGACCTCTTCCCAAGAGGACATATCTGCTATCTCAAAGCCCTGTATTTTGTGCTGTCTCTCTGGCTTTAACATACCTTTTAACCAAGGCATTTAAGGATAGAGGGAGTGATTTCTACCTTGCTAAAAGCAAGAAAAGCTTTTTTTTCCAGGAAGATCTATTATTGCTTTGGGAAATAACTTTCACTTGGTTTGAACGCAAGCACTTCAGTGTCAGAGATTACTCTGCAACTTACTGCAACGTAATCTAGCCTTCCTACAAACAGGTCTTCTTTTGTGGACGCCAAATTTCATGGTACTGCAGTACCATGCAGTTTGGTGTAGTGCATTTTTAAAGTAGTGCTCGGCTTATCCTCTCAATCAAGGCGTGCGGTTAGAGGTGCACAGTAATATTACACCCTAAATATGGCTGGAACATGTTCGTAAAGTTTAACCTAGCTATTAAGCTTTGCATATGGACACAAAGATTAGCAGTACATTAACTGCAAAAGGACTATATCCTAGGAATATTGTATTTGTCACTGGGAAAATATCTCCAATTCTTAATGGGGAGCAATGAAATCATTTTATGTGAGGACATTGTAAGCATACAGATCTATATTGGGCCAAATTTATAAAGCAATATTATGGCCTTACTGCAGCTGTACACCTACAAATTGTGCTCTGCTTGCTTTAAGACTCTAAAGCAGGGGTCTCAAACTGTTGGCCCTCCCATCTGTTGCTGAACTACAATTGCCATAAGGCATTGCAAGGCTGACTTTTACAAGCATGACTCCCACAAGCAGAGGCATAATGGACTTGTAGTTCTGCAACAGCTGAAGGGCCGCCTGTTTGAGACCCCTGCTCTAAAACGAGCAGTTCTCTGCAGTGTTAAGCAGAGAGAACACAGTGAGACAACACTGGGTCAACACAACCAACATTTTATAAATTGGATGCAAAATGTATAAGATATTAATTTTATATTTGTAGTGCTATCAATTATGAGTTCTGAGCAGGAATACTCCTGCCAAGCAAGGGTGGATTTGGAGAACAGTAACATAGGTTGAGAAAGTCCATCTAGTTCAACCAAAAAAAAAATACAATCCCAAATATACAATCCTTCACCCACAGTTGATCCAGAGGAAGGTGAAAAACCCCAGCAAAGCATGCTCCAATTTGCTACAGTAGGGGGAAAAATTCCTTCCTGATCCCACAAGGCAATCGGATTTTCCTTGGATCAACTTTACCTATAAATGTTAGTACCCAGTTATATTTTGTACTTTTAAGAAAGAATCCAGTTCTTTTTTAAAGCAATCTGATGAACCTGCCAGAACCACCTCTGGAGGGAGTCTATTACACATTTTCACAGCTCTTACTGTGAAGAAACCTTTCCATATTTGGAGATGAAATCTTTTTTCCTCTAGACATAGAGTCCCCCCTTGTCCTCTGTGATGACCTTAAAGTGAATAACTCAACACCAAGTTCACTATATGGACCTCTTATGTATTTGTACATGTTGATCCTATCTCCTCTTCTCAAGAGAGAATAGATTCAGGTCCTCGAATCTTTCTAGCTGAGCTCCCCCTTGCCTCTTATTAGTTTGTTTGCACTTCTCTGCACTTCCCTAATATCCTTTTTGAGAACTCGTGCCCAAAACTGAACTGCATATTCCAGATGAGATCTTATCAATGATTTGCACAGGGGAAAAATTCTCTCTCTCTCTCCGGAGTCCATACCTCTCAATACAAGAAAGGACTTTGCTTGCTTTGGAAACCGCAGCTTGGCATTGCATGCTTTTATTGAGCTTATGATCTACCAAAACCCCCAGATCCTTCTCCACCATTGATTCCCCCAGTTGTATTCCCCCTAGTATGTTTGATGCATGCATGCATATTCTTAGCCCCCAAGTGCATAACTTTACATTTATCAACATTAAACCTCATTTGCCACTTAGTTGACTTAGTTGACCAATTAGTGCGTTGAGGTCGGCTTGTAAATTGGAGACATCATGTAAGGATGTTATTCCACTGCATAGCTTAGTGTCATCTGCAAAGACAGAAATGTTACTTTTAATCCTTGACCCTATATCATTTATAAAGATATTAAACATAAAGGGTCCCAGCACTGAACCTTGGGGTATACCACTGATATCCTTAGACCATTCAGAGTAAGAATCATTAACCACTATTCTGTGAATTCTGTCTTTTAGCCAGTTTTCTATCCATTTACAAATTGATCTTTACAAGTCTGTAGACTTTACCTTAGTCAAATGCTTTTGCAAAATCCAGATATACCAGGTCTACAGCCACCCCTCTGTCCAAGAAATATTGTTAGAGGGCAGAGACAGTTAACCCTTAGCACCGCATCCCTTTTTAAATTGTAAAGAAAGAAGGGGGTTGGGGTATTGGATACCCCTGGGATTTTAATGGTGCTTTTCAAAATTTCAGTAGATCAATATAGAAAAATGAATATTAAATCAAAAGGAAAAAAGAAACACAATGTATGCAAAATGCCCAACTGACTAAAAGTAATCTTTTGATTCAAAATCTTTAATAGTTTACAAATAGTACAAAACATCAGCTAAAAACAAGTACAATTTTGAACAATCACGGTCAATCGAGAAAATATATAAAATTAGAAACCACTTTGCGATACCAATCTCAACATGTTTCGCTCAACACATGAGCTTCATCAGGAGTTTTTTGGTACAGATGTGGCATACAAGCCCAAATAGGTTTGAAGATGAGTAGTAAACAATATAGATTGTAAATGTATATAAAGTTCCGTGGCTCAAATACCAATAAATTGCATGCGTCTCACCCGTCTAGGACCTCCCAAAACCGTTTTTTGGTCCACAGAGGGGCCCAAGTGTAGAGTAACTTATAAGTTGAATCAAAGAGTGAATGTTCAGGGCTAAAATAGCCGTATAAACAAAATCATGAAGGAGAGCAAAGCTCCAGTTTCACCACAAGGTGGCACTCCAAGTTGACAACCCCTTAGGAGTCAGACCAAAGAATCCATGTATAACACTGCCCCAATACACTGAGAGGTGGGGTGGATGTGTACGGAAGGGGAGAGCGGCACATACCTCCCCTTGCAGCCTCAGAGCCACTGTGTCTCTGAGGCTGCAAGGGGAGGTATGTGCCGCTCTCCCCTTCCGTACACATCCACCCCACCTCTCAGTGTATTGGGGCAGTGTTATACATGGATTCTTTGGTCTGACTCCTAAGGGGTTGTCAACTTGGAGTGCCACCTTGTGGTGAAACTGGAGCTTTGCTCTCCTTCATGATTTTGTTTATACGGCTATTTTAGCCCTGAACATTCACTCTTTGATTCAACTTATAAGTTACTCTACACTTGGGCCCCTCTGTGGACCAAAAAAACGGTTTTGGGAGGTCCTAGACGGGTGAGACACATGCAATTTATTGGTATTTGAGCCACGGAACTTTATATACATTTACAATCTATATTGTTTACTACTCATCTTCAAACCTATTTGGGCTTGTATGCCACATCTGTACCAAAAAACTCCTGATGAAGCTCATGTGTTGAGCGAAACATGTTGAGATTGGTATCGCAAAGTGGTTTCTAATTTTATATATTTTCTCGATTGACCGTGATTGTTCAAAATTGTACTTGTTTTTAGCTGATGTTTTGTACTATTTGTAAACTATTAAAGATTTTGAATCAAAAGATTACTTTTAGTCAGTTGGGCATTTTGCATACATTGTGTTTCTTTTTTCCTTTTGATTTAATATTCATTTTTCTATATTGATCTACTGAAATTTTGAAAAGCACCATTAAAATCCCAGGGGTATCCAATACCCCAACCCCCTTCTTTCTTTACCCCTCTGTCCAAGGTTTTATTTATCTCCTCATAAAAAGAAATGTGAGCCGGATTTTTTTTTTTTTTAAAACCTCCTTTTTAACATTTCAGTTCTGTTCAGTCTTTTGGGTCTCAACCTGTTAGATTAGATTGCTTAAATGTTATCTTCAGTCTGCTCAGAGTGTTAAGCCTTAGTATATAATTACTGAACCTTTTTATACTTTTTTTTTAAATATTTTTTTCCAAATATGTTATCTTATATGCACTTTTCTTTACAGGTACTTGCTAGGATAGCCAATGCTACCCGTCCCACCATACATTTGTGTGAAGTAGTGAATGAGCAGCAGTTGGAAAGGCTTTTGTTATTGCTGGTTGGTACAGACTTCAACAGAGGAGACATCTCTTGGGGTGGTGCCTGGGCACAATACTCTCTGACCTGCATGCTCCAGGATATTTTGGCAGGTACAGTAGTCATGTTTTTTAGCTGATTTCTCGTTTCCCTTTTGCATTACTACTGCATAGTTGAAGAGGTAAATGCATACATATAAATACATTTTGTTTTTTTTAAATGGTCAATAGTATTTGTCCTAGAGTGGCATTTACATATGACCCCTGTGTGATCAATTGTTTAAAAATGCTTAGTTTTACTTAAAATATCAAATTCTATTGCTGTCATTTTATTTGGCAGGAGAGCTGTTGGCCCCTATAGCAGCTGAAGCCCTTGACGAAGGTGCCATGGGAGAGGAAGCTGGTGCCTCAGCTGGAGACTCAGATGATTCCTTACAACAGTCCTCTGTCATACCATTGGTGGAAACCGTAGATGAGCCTTTAACACCCGACATCACAGGTAGACAGCTTATAAACAGGATAATGTTTATAAAATGATGTGTGTAGTATCTCTGCATTATATATATATATATATATATATATATATATATATATATATATATATATATATATATATATATATATATATGTATATATATATGTATATATATATATATATATATATATATATATATATATATATATATATGTATATATATATGTATGTGTGTTAGCTTTATTTTGAACACGTTAAGTTGTATTGATATTTAGGTAGGTTGTTTATCATTTTTAATATTTTTATTACTATTTTTTTTGTTAGATATTATTTTACAGCAGGATTGTCTGACAAATATGGCTTACATTAATAATTCTGCCACTCTATCGCATGATGTATGTGTTTTATGCAATTTCCTGTAAGCGCAGATAGAATTGTACACTTCTTAAAACTGGAAGTTGTTGCAGTCTGCCATTGCAGTGTAAATTGTCCAATAATAGTTATGGCTGACCAATAATAAAGTGGAACCACTGAATAAGCAAAACTTTTTTTTTTTTTTTTAAGTAAGGTAGGGTTAAAACCCCTGCTGGTTTATATTTTTGAGTTGGGATATTTATCCTAATTTCCTGTCCCTTAGCCAAAACGGGAAGTTAGGACATCCCTGCAAATTAAAGTAATCCTTTGGGGACCCCCATGTCCACCAGAAATAGTGTCCCAATTAGAAGATTTTCCCTCTATTACTTTTCTGGGGACTAGTGATTTGCTTTTGTTTTCAATGCTAATTGTAAACAGGACAAATGGAGCGGTGAATCTCCCTAACCGGGTGCGCAGACAGATGTTATCTGTCTCTACTCTGTTCAAAACTAAAGAAAAAGTTTTACCTTTAGTTATACTTGAAGCCTTGAGATTAGTATTTTGTTAACACTTTACATGTTACTTAATTCAAAGTATGAAAGTACAGCCTTAAAATTGCCAGTAAACGCCCTCATGGCCCAGATTTTTAGTTGGCAGTCGTCAAAATTAACTGCTTGGCAGTATTAAAGCTGTTTTCATCACCCAAAGGTGCTCCTCCTCTATCATCTTTGGATAAAGATAAAGAAATTGACCTTGAATTACTGCAAGACCTGATGGAAGTTGATATTGATCCTTTAGATATTGATTTGGAGAAAGATCCCCTCGCTGCCAAAGTCTTCAAGGTAGGGCATGTAACTGTTATGAAAGATTTTTTTAAATTTCTGCATGGTTTCATATTCATGACCATAGTCATTTTGGTGCCTAGTAAAAATGTATGGTTTGGGTCTGTTCATTTATACAATTCTTTTTAGTTTTACAAACCTGAAACCTGTTAAATTGAACAGTGGGTTTTGCAGTTGCTGACTTTTTACAAACTGCAAGATGCTAGGCTGTAATCCTTTTTTTAAGGCTTTATTTGTTAGTAAATAAGGCATTTCCCTGTTCTGCCTAGCAACATGACATGGATCTTATGCTCCCAGTGATCGGGAGCAGTGATCTCTGTCATGTTCTAGTGAGCCCATCCCCCCTACAGTTAGAACACGCCCAGGGAACACAGTTAACCCCTCCATCGCCTGTCCGATCTATCCACTGCAACGGCGCAGTCACAATTAAAATCACGGATCGCCACCAAAAAAAATAAATAAAAATTCCATAAATCTATCCCCTATTTTGTAGACGTGATAACTTTTGCGCAAACCAATCAATATACGCTTATTGCGTCCCCCCCCCCCCCCCCCCCAAAAAAAAATATGTAGAAGAGTATATATCCACCTAAACTGAGGAAGAAATTTTTTTTTTTTTTTTTTTATATATTTTTTGGGGGATATTTATTATAGCAAAAAGTAAAAAAAATATTGCTTTTTTTTTCTCAAAATGTTTGCACTTTTTTTGTTTAAAGAGCAAAAAATCAAAACCGCAGAGATGATCAAATACCACCAAAAGAAAGCTCTATTTGTGGGGGAAAAAGGACGTCAATTTTGTTAGGGTACAATGTCACGCGACCGCGCAATTGTCAGTTAAAGCAGCACAGTGCTGTATCACAAAAAAGGGCTTGGTCAGGAAGGGGGTAAATCCTTCCGTGGCTGAAGTGGTTAAAACACATTGACCGAGCTTATGTATCTGTGGTGACATGTTCACTTTAAGTCAATCTGTACTGCATGTCATACAGTCACAGTAAACAATTGTATGGCTTTAAAAGCTACCCCTGGTCAAAACATATATTTAAATTTTTAATGGGCCCCAGTGAGCTGAAATCTGTTAGTTCCCTTGCTAACATGTTAATCCATGCATCAGTCCTATGCACATTTTGAAATCTCATGATTCTTTATACAGCCTGTTGGAGGTAAATGTTCTGCCTATAGGAGGTAAATGCCCTAACTAAAGGTACTTGGGAAAATTTCAGGTCCAGTCTTCCTTGGTTAGCTTAGGTTTTTGTCTTTTATGCTTGGGCTTTATGAAAACCTTTTTTTTCTTTTTTTTTTTTTTTTTTTTTTTTTTTATCGGTTTACAAAAATTACAAAGAACATAAACTGCAACAAAAACTTACAGATATGTGGATCTTATGGTGCCAACCATAACACCAAAGAAGAAAGGAAAGGCACAAATGTCTAAAACACATACTTTTTGTAAAACGTAACCTTTACATGCAAGCATATGAGCTGGTCTAAGAGCCAAGCAGCATTTCCAACAACAATCCATGCAATTGGTGCTGATTGCTTGGACTTTTTTTTTTTTTTTATAGTAGTTGGGCCTGCTTCTGGTGCCTCTCCCAGTAAGGTGCATCTGTTTTTCTGGCCTTTTATGGTCCATTTATCCGGATCTTTTTGGACCTTTTTTGAACTTCACACATGACTTAAAGGGCAGTCCAGGGAGAAGTTCCACCACTTCACCACCAATTTTCTTTTTTCCTATTTCTCTTATTTTCGTCTGGGCTACTCAGAATATTATCCCATTGGTTGCAGTGCTGTTCACACATGGTATCTTCGGCTCTCCATATGGTCTCCCGATGAACCAGTTGCAAAATGCGTCGAGACCGTTGCGCACATTCCTGTACCACCGGCCCTTTAATTGTTATATCGCTATGTTTCCAGTTTTATGGTATTTGTTTTTATGATTGTCTGGGCTGCTTATATGCTTGCACGTTAAATGTTATGTCTTACAGCCTTATAACAACATATTGTAATAAAATTTTGCGTTTTTAGACATTTGTGTCCTTCCTTCCTTCTTTGGGGTTATGGTTGGCACCGTAAATTCCACATATCCATGTTTTTGTTTTGGTTGCAGTTTAATATTTGGATGTGCTGCCATATATAGTGTTCTGCGTTCTTCATCCCTTATTTTTGCTAAAAACAAAAGGACATCATCCATATAAAATGTCCATAAGAGTAGCAATAGACATAACTAGCAATATATATACAATATGTCCAACGCTTCTATAAAGTTTGAACAATAGCACAGTACAACCCCTAGAGTTCACACGTGCATCAATACCCTGTTTTTGTGGCATTTATTCAGCATTTGTTTAGCCTGTCATGAATATTACAATGGCACCACTGGTGTTGCACAGTGACAATGCAGTATTGGGACTTGAGACTAAGTACTTAAAGCGGAGTTGCACACAAAAGTGGAACTTCCGCTTATATGCTTCCTTCCCCCTCCGGTGTCATATATGGCACCTTTTTTGGGGTGGGGGGAACCCATTTTTGACAGGTTCCCTTCCCCACTTCTGAGAAATGGGCAGCGGCCTGACCTCCTGGAAGTTTGGCCCCCCTCCTCCTTCCTTGCCGCCGGGCCAATTAGTGCAGTAGGATACCAGCGGCTTCACTACCTGGTTCCCTTACCAGGAATGGTGGCAGCAGCACCCGGGAGTCGATCCTAAGATCAGCTGGGGTGCCAACAACGCAGACTCCCTCTACAGGCAAGTGTCCTAATATTAAAAGAGCTGCTACAGTATTTGTAGCTGCTGACTTTAAATTTTTTTTCACCCAGGCTGGACCTCCTCTTTAATTTTTGCTTAAAGATGTATCTGGATTCCTCTTCAATGAGGATATTCTTTTGCTTTCACATTGTCCTCTTAAGGCTCCAAAGGTGGCAACCCTCCATTTTGTTGATGTACTTCAGGCAGCAACAGCATTCATCTAAAAATCAAACTCTTGCCTGAGGAAACTAAGATGGCTTTTCCTGTCATGCTATCCATTAATGCCAGGTAGATTCAGCAGTTAATTTCTTGTGGCTCTATACTCTGATGGGGGAAGAAAGCCGCCTCATTTCCTTTAAACTTAGTGTGCCTAGCAGTATCTCTTTATCTTTAAATCAATAAAACAAGTGTACTTCTACACCAATGTTTAAGGAACTTGTTCTCCAATATTTAAATCAATTTTCTTCATCAATATCCACTCAACTAATATGTATCTTTGAATGCTGATTGCACCATTTGTGCATATGTGAGGCTACCTAAAAAAACATTGACAGTTTTTGTGACTGAGAGCATGTTTGGTAAACACTGATCTGCACACTGTAAACATTGGTAGCATATTGGTACCAATTGAACAACGTATTTCAGGCTAATACCACAATGTGCTGTAACCAGACACTGAATGTGTAGCATGCCCCATGACACCAATATTTTGACTCATCATAGAGTTATGACTGACCTGGCAGGCTTTGACTAATGTTGTGTTTGTGGCTATTTATATGTTGTTTGAGATGTCTTGTTTATATCCAATCTGAGATTTCTCCTCTTTTCACCAAAAGCCAATCAGTAGCACTTGGTATGATTATTGGGGCGCTGACTATGGCACTTACAATTACAACCCTTACATCGGAGGCGTTGGAATTCCGGTGGCTAAACCAGCAGCCACTATTGAAAAGAATGGTACACAGACAGTGACAGTATCGGTATCTCAAGGTAAGCCTATTCTATTAATTTGTGTTTTCATAGCATTGTCAATGTTGTCCAAAAGTAAATATTTCCTGCTGGTTTTAGTTGTATACCAAAATGTGATCCCAGGTATACTTTTTTATAGAGATGATTTTTATGTGATTATCAAATGTCTATCTAGGTATATAATCTGAATAAGTAAAAAAAAGTGGACACTTGGTAACTTTTTAACTGAACAGTTTTTCGTTTGTTTTTTTTTCATTCTGATAGACTCCTGGTAATATTACTTTTTTTTTTTTTTTTTTTGTGTGTTTTTTAATTTGTCAACTTTTATTTCTATTTCCGGATGTTTTTCTTTGTTTTTTTTTTTTTTTTTTAAATAATCCTCTTTAACAATTTTTATTCACAGCTCTGGATGCTCGTTTGGAGGTTGGCCTTGAGCAGCAAGCAGAATTAATGTTGAAGATGATGTCCACACTTGAAGCAGATTCCATTCTACAAGCACTGACCAATTCATCTCCAACATGTATGCATATAACTGTTATAACTTTGCACTGTGTGTGTGTGTGTGTGTGTATGTATGTATGTATGTATGTATATATATATATATATATATATATATATATATATATATATACACACACTGATATTATAGCATCCTAGCAGAATATGCTTACTTTATTAGATATCTTTGATGTACAAACCTATCTTATTCGCTGCAACTCCACATTTTGTTATGTTTCAGCCTTATTCCAAAATGGATTAAATTCATTATTTTCTACAAACCATATTTGATAATGACAACGTGAATCATGTTTGTTTAAAATCTTTTCAAATCTATTAAAAAAACAAACAAATCCCATGTATTTTAGTATTCACAGCCTTCGCTCAGTACTTTTGCTTGAGGCACCTTTGGCATCAATTACAGCCTTAAGCATTTCTGAGTATGGTTCTACAAGCTTGGCACACCTATTTTTGGGCAGTTTCTCCCATTCTTCTTTGCAGGACCTCAAGCTCCATCAGATTGCTATTCAGGCCAAAGAGTTCAATCTTTCATCAGATAATTTTTTTCACATGGTCTGAGAGTCCTTCAGGTGCCTTTTGGCAAACTCCAGACGGGCTGTCCTGCCTTTTACTGAGGCGTGGCTTCCTTCTGGCCTGATTGGTGGAGTGCTGCAGAGATGGTTGTTCTAATAGAAGGTTCTCCTCTCTCAACATAGAAAAGCTGGAGCTCTGTCAGGGTGACCATGGGGTTCTTGGTCACCTCCCTGACTAAGGCTCCTCTCCCTCATTCGCTCAGTGTGGCCAGGCCGTCCCGTGCTAGGAAGAGTCCTGGTGGCTCCAAACATCTTCTATTTACGGATGATGAAAGCCACTGCGCTCATTGCTGTAGATATTTTTCTGTACCTTTCCCCAGATCTGTGCCTTGATAAAATCCTGTCTTGAAGGTCTACAGACTATTTCTTGGACTTCATGGCTTGGTTTCTGCTTTGACGTGCACTGTTAACTGAGACCTTATTAAACAGGCTTGTGCCTTTACAAATCCTGTCCATTCAACTGATTTTACCACAGGTGGACTCCAATCAAGTCGTAGAAACATCTCAAGGATGATCAGTGAAAACAGGATGCACCTGAGCTCAATTTTGAGTGTCATGGCAAAGTGGTGGATGCTTATGTACATGGGATTTTCATTTTTTTTTTTTATACTAAATTTGCAAAGATTTCAAATAAACTTCTTTCATGTTGTCATTATGGGGTATTTGTAGAATTTTGAGGAAAATGAGTTTCATCCATTTTGGAATAAGGCTGTAACATAACAAAATGTAGGAAAAGTAAAGCCCTGTGAATACTTTCCAGATACACTATATAGGCCAATTACACAAAATAAACTGCAATGCAATATACAGTTTTCTTGCAATGCATGATTGAGTTGCTTAAAGTGGATTGAATTAAGTTAGCCTTCTGTAAAGTCTACAGATTAAAGTAAGCCTTTCATTATACAATTTTCTTTCATTCAACCACAGGTTGAACGGAAGTGTTCCCTCTCGTTGTGCTATTAAATTCGGACAACAATTTGGTTTCGTAAACCAAAAAAAGACAGGTTGGTTGTACTGAAGTCATTTGATGAATCACTTCTGTACAGCCAGCCTGCCCATAAAAGAAATCGAAATACTGCCAGTCCCTGCTGAACCAGCCACATTTTGATCAGTTTATGGCCGGCCTAACCCTGTGCACACATTATCTGTTTTTAGAGATATTATTTTGCTGAATCATTATTAATAGTAGGACCTGATGTTTGAATATAGTGTTCTTTCTTTTTCTTAGTATCCCAGCCTTCCAGTGGTACAGACGACTCATTGTTACGTGGGCTAAATGCAGCCAGTCAGACAAGCCAGCTTATTGTTCAGTCATCTTCCATTCCTATGCTGAGTGCCTGTTTCAACAAGCTGTTTTCTATGCTGCAAGTGCATCATGTTCAGGTAGAGAACCTTTCATTACATACATTTTGAATTGATTTGTTGCATCTACTGCAAATCCTTTCTCTCACTATGATTACAGCTACTAAAAATTCTAATGATAGAAATTACTTTCTAAAGCTAGCCACTTTCATGGTCTGTTAATCTTGCTAGCGTTGGCAAGTACCATAGGATTTTCTATTAGTTGGCTTTGCCTTGAGGTATCTGGTTTCATTTGAGCATATTTTTATTTTTTTAATTGTACAGCACACTACAAAGGCTTGAATATGCACAGATCCTGTGTAATAGTACGGTTCTGTCAGGTGACTGAATACTCGAAAGCTTCTGTGGACATGACCCATCCCTATAACCCTACCCCAATCCATGGGTCCTCCGTTTTTTGCTAGTATGATGGACCTGCTCTCCTTTACCTTGGAAACTACTCTTGGCTTAACTAATTTGTTTTCTCCTCTAATTATTCTATCAACTCTTCGCTGCCTTCTAATAACAATAGAAACAGCGCATCCTCTGTAAAACCTTGGGAACCATACTTGGACTTTATGCCGTGGTGTGCTCTGTAATGTTGCTTTGGGCACCGGATACTGTGTGAACACTCACCCTGGCACTTTGTGCAGTGCATGAAGTCAGATGCAGGGTGTTATACAGGTCAGGGCTTGTGGTCAATTCCTGTGGAAACCGGACCCTGAAGACTTCCTTCTAGGGGTATGCCTACAGAAGCCTGGACAGATAAGAGAGGGTCGCACTGTATCTCTGAGCATTACTGTAGAAAACCGGGATTGTTTGGAATGTATTCACTTTTACGGAGCAAAAGTTTCATGCTTGGTGCTAAAATTCAACCACTTATAGCAGGGGTCTCCAAACTATGGCTGTCCAGCTGTTGCGGAACTACACGTCCCATGAGGCATTGTAAAACTGAACACTGCCAATCGCTCCGTTTTGACAGCTCCCTGAGCAGAAAGCTGCAGACTGTCAGTCACAGCTCTCTGCTCTGCTCCCTCCTCTCTCATTGGAGGTTTGTGGCGGGGGTGGCTGGCTCAGGCTCTGAATGGCTGTCACAGGGGGCACAGACCTGGCAAATTTATGGGTTTAACTGGAGATTTCAAGCCTTTTTATTTAAAATTATTCAATTTGCCCAAGGACAGTCTGATTTGCAGAATACCCAGAACCAAAGATTCTGTTCAACTTCAACTTCCCAAATTTCACATGGAATCAGCAAGGTCAATTATTGCATCTGAGACGACGAGAATACTTGGCATCCATAGACATCCGAGATGCCTTTCTGCATGTTTTCATTTATCCACCTCATCAGTACTTCGTAGTAGGAGACAATACCGTCCAGTTTGTTGCACAACCATTTGGCGTAGCCTCTGCTCCCGGAGTATTCACAAAGGCACTTGCACCTCTTCTTGCTCTTCCAAGAACTCAGGACATCCAAGCCACGGGTTTATTCAGCCTTCTGCTTAAGCACTCCTCTCCTTTCCATCTGTTTGCAAGTGTCCACAGGACAGTTCAGATGCTTGAGACTTACCGTCTGGTTATCAACTTCCAAAAATGTGCTCTCCAGCCTTCTAATTACCTTGAGTATTAGGGTATGATCCTAGACACATGTTAGGGCAGAGAAAAAATACTTTCCCTGAGCTAATGCTTGGAGGTTCAGGTCAAAAGAATACCCTTCTGTGAAAATCCCCATGAGTGTTTGAAGTCTCATCATAGCTTCCTTTCAGGCTGTGTAATTCCCCCAATTTCATTTGAGTGCTCCTCAACACATCATCTTGTTGACCTAGAACTAGCATGCTCCTTCTCTCAACCTAGCCATGCACCTGTTCAGTCAAGCATAAAATTCCCTAGTTTGGGGGATCTCCAGCCCAGCCATGACTTTGGGTGTCCAAAGGTGCAGGGCCAATTGTTCTGAGCTCCAGGACTTCCCCAATCTAAACATTCAGATAATGCCACAGCTGTGGCCTACATCAAGCGCCACAGAGGCACCAGAAGTCATGCAGCCTTGAAGGAAACAATCCAGATTGTCTCCTGGATGGAGACACTGTTCAACTATCTCTGCTGTCCAGGAGTTGAAAACTGCCCCCCCCCCCACCCCCTTTTACGGCAGGTGGTGGACGTCTATTGGTCTTTGTGTCTGCCTGGACCTAGTAAGTCAGACATGAGTGGGTCTGAAGCATGATGTCCAGAGGCTACTACTTAGTTTTGATAACCCCCCCCTCCTCCCCCCCCCCCCGGTTTTTTGCATGCTTTTTGGTTTAACACAAAAAGCGTTTTTACTTTGCAACCCAGGAAAGGCTGTCGTCCCAAGGGGTTATCTTTACCCATACCCGAGTTCCTCAGGGAGCAATCAGCTCAGTTGTGGACATGAAATGGCCAGCAGACATTAGAACTCCTACAAATGTTTGGGTGCTAAACCTTCAGAAGTCCACCTCAGTTCTGTACTTGGGCTTGGTACTCATTATGTCTGTGGTAAAGGTACTGCTTCTGCAAGAACAATTCCTCGTTTCCAGTCTTGGGGAATCCCTGAGGTCATTGGAAAGTTCCTTGATTCGGACCTGCATGAAAGTGCTGGGAGGTGGGTCGGTATCTTTTGGTTCGGTTCCCTATGCCCATTTTCAGGCCAGAGTTTTTTTAGAGTGGACACTAAAACATGAAAAGGGTACCCAGTCCTTGAAGGTCCTCAAGTGACAGGAACCCGCCGTGGTGGGTGAAGATTGGGCTCTTAGTTTCTAAGGCTGCCCTGTGCCTGGACCAGTAAGTGAATTGTGGGGTACCCCCCAGTGATTGCAACAATCAGTCAAGCTAGCTAGAGGCTGGACACCTGTGTGCGGTGGCCACAGGGGGGGGGGGGTTGGGGTAGCTGTGGGCGTTTGCAAAGAGTACCATTTTTTTTTTTTCTTGCCTGGCTGTTTATTACTTTAAATTATGGTGCGCCATTGCGCATCTTGGTTTGCCATGGCGCATGTGTGTTCGCCAAAATGCTCAGCAGTTTGCAGCTTGGCGACCATGGCGCACGCGGCTTCAGTAACGACCCGGTGCACAGCCAGCTTATTTAAGCTGTGTATGCCAAGCATGCATTGCTTCCAGAAGACAGCTGGGGGACACAAAGCTGGCTCTCAACCAGGCATTTTCAGTAGGTCATTTCTCCTTACCCAGGTCATGTGAGTCACCAGGTGTTGCTTGGCAGGCTAAGGTGCTTAGCAGGATTGTTGCATAGGGGCTTAGTGAGCCCCATTAAGGGGACTCCCTTCTTGGGTATGTAAATACTAAACCGTTAACGCTTCAGGGAAAGGCACACCTGTGTTGTCAACTCCTGAGGAGCCTAGTCTTATCCCTAGTGTTGTATCCCCTGAGGGACCAGAGGCTTCCCTGAGCTGGTGCGCCTGTCTGGTATTGTGCCTACATTCAACACAGCTGCTTCACCCTTGATCACCAAGGATGAACTGTCCTCAGCCCTAGCCGGCTAACCGCACAGTATTGCTGGCATGATTGCCTCCATCCCTCGGGGTGGTAAGAAGTGGGACAGATTCCCCTCCCCTGAGCCTCCAAGTTTGGAGCAGGAATGGGTTGAGATTGGGGAAGTGCTAAATGCCAGGGATTCTGTAGAGGGCCCGACAGATGAGTCTGCTTCTAAGCAATCTGGGCCAGATGATGTCCAGTTGGTGTCTGCCTCTGTCGCAGAGGCATTTCATCCAGACTCTTACCAAAATGGTTCGTTCTGCCTTTAAGTTGCCTCCTGCAGAGGTTTCTGAGCCCCCCTGGTCCTCTTTGGGGTCTCCGAGGCCTCCCCAGGCCATACTGGCTTTCCCCTTGCACCCACTTTTGGAACAGGCGGTGTATGCTGCTTGGGAACATCCTGACATTGAGAACATCCTGACAGGATCAGGTCTGGCGGCCTGACAGGCCTAACCAAGAGGATGATCCTGCTGAAAGCAAAGCAGATTTACCTTGAGTGCTGTGTTTTGCTGTTGATACTTTAACCACTTGACAACTGGGCACTTAAACCCCCCTCCTGCCCAGACCTATTTTCAGCTTTCAGCGCGGTCACACTTTGAATGACAATTACTCAGTCATGTAATACTGTACCCAAATGAATTTTTTGTCCTTTTTTTCATACAAATAGAGATTTCTTTTGATGGTATTTGATCACCTCCTGGGTTTTTTATTTTTTGCGCTATAAATGAAAAAAGACCAAAAATTTTGAAAAAAAAACAAATTTTTCTTAGTTTATGTGATAAAATTTTGCAAATTATTAATTTTTCTTCAGAAATTTTGGCCACAATTTATACTGCTACATATCTTTGGTAAAAGTAACCAAAATTAGTGGATATTATTTGGTCTGTGTGAAAGTTAGAGAGTCTACAAGCTGTGGTGCAAATCATAAAAAATTAATCACACCTGATGTACTGGTGGCCTATCTAATTTCTTTGCGACCCGAACAAGCCAGGAAAGTACACATACCCCCCAAATGACCCCTTTTTTTGAAAGTAGACATTCCAAGGTATTTAGTAAGATGCATTGTGAGGTTTTTGATGATGTCATTTTTTCCCCACAATTCTTTGCAAAATGAAGATTTTTCTTTTTTTCCCTCCCACAAAATTGTCATTGTAATAGGTTATTTTTCTCACATGGCATGTGTATACCACAAATGACGCCCCAAAATACATTCTGCTACTCCTGAGTATGGCGATACCACATGTGTGAGACTTTTACACAGCCTGGCCACATACAGAGGCCCAACATTGAAATAGCACCATCAGGCATTCTAGGAGCATAAATTACACATCTCATTTCTCAACCACCTATTACACTTTTGAAGGCCCTGGAGCACCAGGACAATGGAAATGCCCACAAAGTGACCCCATTTTGGAAAGCTAACACCCCAACGTATCTTCTATGAGGCATAATGAGTCTTTTGAACGGTTCATTTTTTTTCCAAAAGTTTTTGGAAAATGTGGGGGAAAAAAATGAAAACGCATTTTTTTACGCAAAGTTGTGCATTTATAAGATATTTCCAACACATAACATGTACATAGCAAAAATGACACCCCAAAATACATTCTGCTACTCCTCCTGAGTATGGCGATACCACATGTGTGACTTTTACACAGCCTGGCCACATACAGAGGCCCCAACATGCAAGGAACACCGTCAGGTGTTCTTCACATACCAAGAATTACACCCCAAAATACATTATGCTGAGCAAAGAGTAAACAAAAGATTACCTGTGGTTGTAGTAGTGCAGTTGTACACAGGAGGATAGCACTGGTCCAGGCAGCAGGCAGGGACTTGGTCAGCAAAAGCAAATGCAATTTTCCAGGCAACAGGCAGGAATACTGTCCATAGTCAGTACAGGCAGCAGGCAGGGATACTGTCCATATAGTCCAGGGTCAGTGCAGGCAGAGATTGTCAGCAGTGCCAATATATTGGTCATGGTAGTAGGCAGGTCCATGTGGTGTGGTCAGTTCATGCAACAGGCAGAGGCATAATGGCATAGGTCCTACAGGCAGTAGGCAGAAGTAGGGCCTCGTTCAGGACAGAATGGGGACAGGGGTAGAGGCTTCTCCCACCCAAATCTCTTTGAAGCCTCCGAGTCTCCAGACCCTAATCTAGGAATGAGAAAGCAAATGAAATTGTTTTCTTCATCCAGAAAAACAATTCTGAAGCCCCTCACATATGTGAGACCCCTGTGTTCTGAATCCCACTAGTCCACTGGCAGGGTACAAGATCAGTCCAAGAGGCAGGCAAGAGGCATGGTCAAACAGTCCAGGGTCGTTTCCAGATCAGGCAGATGTATGTACAGAATCGGTAGGCAGAAGCGTGGTCGAATAACAAGCCAGGGTCAGTTACAGAGCAAGCAGAGGCATAAGGGGTGTGAAGGTAAATGGCAGGAAGTGAGGGTTATGTTTACCAAACTTCACTAATAATTTAGTGAAGTATGGTAATGGCAGAAACAGTCAACTATGCAGAGGCTTGGTTGGGAAGGACATTGGGGACAATGATAAGTGGTGTCTCTTCTCACCCCTCGTTTGGAGCACACCTGGCATTTTTCTGACGTTTTTGGCCTGTTGGTCTGGGAAGGATTTTATCGGGAAAGTGGCGTTCAGAGAGTCTGCTAATTACATCGGATCTAATGTTTTCTGGTGGGCCATTCGGTATATAAGGGCAGTGGTGATTTCCTCCTGGTAGCCAAAGAAGGGTTTAGGTCTGTCAGTGGAGTTGCGATAAATTACATAGGTGTTGTATATGGCCAAATAAATAAATCAAAACTTTTTTATACCACTGGTATGTTCTTCTAGTGGAAAGGTAGGGTTCGAGCATCTGGTCGTTGAAGTCGACACCCCCCATATACATGTTGTATTCATGGATACATGTTGGCTTTTGAATTGGGCCATTCCTCCTGGTGATCTCATCAAATGTATTGTTGTGGATCGACAAAAGCGTGTAGAGGTCCCTTCTGTCCCTCCACTTCACAGCCAGAATTTCCTCATTCCGTAAGCTCGCCGCCTCCCCTCTTAACTTCTTGTTGACGAGGCTTTGAGGAAAGCCCTTCCGGTTCGTCCTTACGGTGCCGCATGCTGGAGTCTTCTTTCTGTGAAGGTTTCGGAACAGGGGCAAACCAGAATAAAAATTGTCCACATACAGATGGTAGCCTTTCTCCAGGAGTGGGTTTAATTTGTACATCTTCACCCCATAGCGGGCCCTTTTGGTGGGAATAAATTGTTTTAAGCCCAGCCTGCCAGAAAATTTGATAAGGGACTCACCCACACATATGTGTTGGTCTGGGGTAAACAACTGGGGGAAGATTTCAAAAAAATTTATATGGGGCCGAATTTTAAAAAGCTTGTCAAAATTTGGGTGATTTCGGGGAGGGCACTGGGTATTGTCGTTATATTGTAGGAGTCTCATAATCATGAGATATCTGGTCCTGGTCATTATTGAGGAAAAGATGGGCATCTAGTAGATGGGGAGGGTAGACCAATACGAACGTAATTCATTTTTTCTGTTTAGTGCCATACAGAATGTGAGGCCCAAAAAAATGTTAAACTCCTCCACTGTTAGGGCTCTCCACTCGTAGGGACGGGCATAATAGGAGGTTGGGTTACTTGCTATAAATTGTTGGGCATATAGGTTGCACTGGGCCACAATTGATGCAAGCATGTCCTCACTAAAAATAAGGTGGAAAAAGTATCGGGGAAAAATTTTCTGTGTCCACCTGGACTCCTGGCTGGGCAGTGAAAGGGGGAACGTTAGCTTTTCCTGAATTAGGAGGCAGCCACAAGGGGTTTTGAAGGGAATAGGCAAGGCTGGCATGGGACCTAACCCTTTGCGACTGAGGTGACACCCCACTGGTACATGGCCTTTGCCGAGGTACTGCGGTGCTGGTGGATGGCGCTGCGATGCTGGTGGATGGCACTGCCTCCTCACCAGTACGCCTTCGTCTGGCAGGTGGACTCTCATCCTCCTCTGAGGCTGTCAGTGTACCACTGGCTAGGACAGGCTTGTAGTCCACGTCAGACTCAGAATATGAAAATGAGGAGGAATCCGAAGCGGAGAGCTCCCCGTTGCTCTCGTCGCCTGCAAGAATATTGTATGCCTCCTCAGCTGAATATAATCTTCTAGCCATTGTTGGTGATGACAGAAGGCACTGATGATAGCTGGCACTCTTACGTGACACTGATACGTGACACTGATTGGTGACACTGATACGTGGCACTGGTGACACTGATACGTGGCACTGGTGACACTGATACGTGGCACTGGTGACACTGATACGTGGCACTGGTGACACTGATACGTGGCACTGGTGACACTGATACGTGGCACTGGTGACACTGATACGATTGGCCATTTTCAACGATCTGTGACTGGCTGTGTCCAAGGGACATGGCCAGCACAAAACGTCCCCGATGCGCGCCCGCGGGAGCGCGCATCGCGGAAGTAAACAGGACGTCCAGGGACGCCCACCCGGCAGATAGCGTCCGCGCTGCAGACGTCTTTCCGCCATAGCGTGGGCGCGAAGTGGTTAAAGGATTCAATACAGCAGGTTTCTCGTTTTGGCTCTCCTGTCTGTACACATGGGCAGACTTTTGTGACTTAAGAACTGGTCAGTCGAGCTTCCTTGTAAGAAGTTTTTGGCAGGGTTGCTGTTTCATGGGGAACGTTTGTTTGGTGATTTGGAAAAAAATATCTAAAAGATTACTGGAGGGAAGAGTTTTCTACTTCCTATGAAGAGAAAGACTAGGCCTCCCCTCGTTTAAAACCTCAGGGACCACTTCCTCAAGGTGTCTCAGCGCCAAGTTAGTTCCGCCGCCAACAGGGCGCTAGAGCCAGGGGCAAGCCCCGGGGCCAGAAGAAACCCTGTGTCCAAAACTCTAATAAACCCAGCACCAAGCCCTCCTTTTGAGGGGATGCCCCCACTCTATCGGGTGAAGGGAAGGCTGCTGCACTTTGCGGAGATTTGGAGAACAGTGGTTCAGGACAAGTGAGTCACCTCGACAGTATCCCACGGTTACAAGCTGAAATTACGGGGGGGTTTCCCCCTCAGAGCTTTCTAAGACCCAGTGTTTCCTCGGATCCTTCAAAGAGAAACTTATTGTTTCAGGCACTAACTAGATCATTTAGTGCATCAATGAGTGATTTTACAGGTTCCTGTATCCGAAAGGGGCACGGTTTAATTCAAACCTGTTTATGGTTCAAAAACCAAACGGGGGCATCAGCCCCTTTTTGGATCTAAGATCCCTGAACCAGTATCTAATAATCCAGTCCTTTCGAATGGAGT
The DNA here is from genome assembly GCA_037952925.1 of Lithobates clamitans. NCBI lineage: Eukaryota > Metazoa > Chordata > Amphibia > Anura > Ranidae > Lithobates > Lithobates clamitans. Next base: position 4,334,427 of record JBBGZY010001134.1, read on the forward strand.
CTGCTCAGTAGTAGCCTCACTCCAGATGGGATCATTTCTAACCTCCATCGATATCAAGGACTCTTATATTTACACGTACCTATCTTTCAACCTCATCAGAGGTTCCTGCGATTTGCAGTAGAGGAATGTAGTTTTCAGTTTGTGGCTCTGCCCTTCGGGCTTGCCACAGCTCCCCGGGTGTTCACAGGGGTACTAGCACCAGAACTGGGTCTTTTAAGAGCCCAGGTGATCTTGGCACTCTTATCTGGAAGACCACCTCAGAGATCACTCACTACAGGCTCTAGAACAGAGCATAGCCTGCACAGTGCGGTATTTGGAAAGCTTGGGGCTGGGTCATAAATATTAAAAAGTCAGCCTAGAGACCAGCTCAAAGTCCACGTATTTAGGTCTGATCCTAGATACAGTCCAGGCAAGGGTATTTTTGCCATCCGTAAGGATCTGTGCCCTGAAGGATCAGGTGCATCAGATAAGGGGCACCAGACTACACTCCATTCGGCTCTGTATGAGTCTTCTAGGAAGGATAGTGTCCTCCTTAGAGACAGTGCCCTATGCCCAGTTCCATTCCAGGCCTATACAACAGGAGAGGGCAAGCCCTGGATTACCCCATAATCTTATCTCCTCGGGCACGCTTAAGCCTAAGCTGGTGGTTGCAGGATCAGAATTTGCGAAAGGGAAGATCCTTCCTCCCAGTATCTTGGAGAGTACTGACCACAGATGCCAGTCTCTCGGGCTGGGGGGCCACCCTAGAAGGGGCTCACAGCTCAGGGGAAGATGGTCAAGGACAGAACGCAAACTGCCCATCAACATCCTGGAGTTGGGGGCAGTACGTCTGGTTGGTCCTGGATGGTGGAGCTTCAGGACTGCCCTATCAGGGTTCAGTCCGACAATGCCACTGGAGGGCGATACCAAGAGTCGTTCAGCTCTGAAGGAGGTGAACCACATACTAGCCTGGGCAGAGGGACATGTGCAAATTCTATCGGCGGTCCATATCCCGGGAGTAGAGAACTGGAAGGCAGAGTATAACATCTGGACCATTCCCCCTGGCAGATCTGCTGGCGGCTGAGATAATCTGCCTTCCAGTTCTCTACCCAAAGGTGTTCCAGGAAATTTACTACACGCATTTGGTGTTCATTATAGTTGTGGCTGGTGTGTTCGAGGGGTTCCCGGGGACAAGATTACTCAGCAGTACATTTGGTTTTCTGGATTGTGAGGGGAGGTGGCTACCTTGGATATATTACAAATTGGGGCGTTAAATACTTTTACGTGGGGACTTCTCAGTGTGTCCGCTCCATATCTGCCCCTCATCCTTTCCCCTCAAACCCCCCCCCTCCTCCTCCTCCTCTGCTTATTTCTATTCGCCTGCCATCTACTGCACTGATTTCCATACTTGACTATCTTGACGGGACTACCTACCCCTCCACAACCATCCTGTATTTTTCCTTTTTGCCCTGGTTTTAGCTGTGAGCTTATACTCCATACATTCCACATTACGTATCCTTCTGATACTCCTGAAGAATCGCAAGGCTCGTAACATATAGAGCTAAGTTCAAGTCTGTATCACTTCACTGCAATATAGCTGTACTCCTGGATTAATTGCGACAATGTTATGATATCTATAGGATTCCATGTAGTTGTAAATAAGTTATATACAGTTGTAAATTGAATTAGTATTTGACTTATTAATGTGGAGTTTAATATTATAAGAAATCTTCTATGTTCATTTAATATATATATATATATTTTTGTACATCTTGTTTGGTCGTGCCTAAAAAGTCTAAGCCCGTTGTTTTTTTTTTTTTTTTTTCTTCAAAAAATCTTTTCTTCTCTAGTTCCATTAAATTGGCCAGCGTTGGGGATGGCCAGATGTCGATCTATCGGCATCCAGGTTCAAAAACAAGCTACATCAGTTTGTGTCCCGAACAAGGCATCCTCTGGCAATCGGAGCAGATGCTCTCGTAGTTCAATGAAGTTAGTACTCCCTGGTTTGTGCTTTCCCCCCCCGATCCCTCTCCTTCCACATTTGTTGCGCAGGATTCGGAGAGAGGGGGCTCCAGTCATTCTGGTGGCACCAGCCTGGCCCAGAAGGCCCTGGTTCCCAGGGGTTGTCAGATTGGCAATAGATGGGCCATGGACGCTTCCACACCACCCCGATCTACTGTCTCAAGGTCCTATATTACAGCCCAATTTACAGTCACTTAATTTGATGGCATGGCTATTGAAGCCAGGGTGTTGAGGGATCGTGGCATCTCGGATCCAGTGGTGTCTACCCTAGTGAATGCTAGGAAAGCAGTCACTAGGAAGATCTATCGTAAGGTCTGGAAGACTTATATTGCTTGGTGTGAAGCCAGAAAATGGCATCCTTGGAAATAAATGATTTCGAGAATTCTCTTTCCTACAGTAGGCTGTGGAAATCAGATTGGATTTGAGTACAATCGGAGATCAGATTTCGCCCCTGTCAGTATTTTTCCAAAGGCCTTTAGCCTTCCATTTGCTGGTCCGAACCTTTTTGCAGGGGGCAACTCCTTTGCTTCCCCCATTAGGTCACCTATGTGTCCTTGGGACTTTAAATTTGGTGCTGTCTGTGTTACAGAAAACACTATTTGAGCCTATCAAGGAAATTCCACTAGTCTTGCTGTCACTCAAGGTAGCCTTCCTGATGGCCGTCACCTCGGCTAGAAGGGTGTGGGAGTTGGCAGCCCTTTCGTGCAAGGAACCATACTTCATCTTTCACCACGACAGGGTCGTGTTACGACCTGTTCCATCCTTTTTGCCAAAGGTGGTGTCGGCCTTTCATTTATATCAGGACATTGTTTTGCCTTTTTTCTCTCAGCCTCATTCAGGGGAAGCGAGACGACTGCTTTCCTTGGACGTTGTCTGGGCAGTCAGAATTTATTTGTCCAGATCTGTGGAGATCCAAGGTCATTCAGGCCTATGGTCTGAAATGTAAGGCTCCTCCCTTTAGGGTGAGAGATCATGCTACCAGGGGTGAAGGAACCTCCTGGGCTTTTTGCCATTGGGTATCTGTGGCTCAGATTTGTAAGGCTGCTACCTGGTCTTCAGTGCATAGGTTCACACAATTTTATCAAGTGGATGTTCGAGCAGCTTAGTATTCGGCTTTCGGCCGCAGTGTACTGCGGGCTGCTGTATCAGGTCTGGTGGCTATTGTTTAGCAGGGTGTCTGCCTCCTCTCAAGGCTCATCACATAGTAAGGGCTTCCGATGGACCGTCTCACAACAACCAAGAACCTCGGACCAATAAGTGCAGCGTTAATAGTACTGGTAAATACTTGTAAATTAATAACTCGCATGGGAAGAAATGGTTTTTATGTAATCTGTGAATAGTCGGCTCATGCATCTGTGATGGGAAGCCTCTAATTACAACTTACAGCCTGGAAAGTACAGACATCGGGCTGGGTGACCACTTAGATGAGGAAGTGGAAAACGACAAGATGGTGAAGAGCCTCTTGTCAAATGCAGAGCAGACATGAAGTTCTGTCATCTGGATGTCAGGGTGCGGAGATATGCATTTCAGGGCTGCCCAAGCCTGTTTCTCTTGTTTTCCAATTTCTCATCTAAGCTGTCGTCCAGCCTGATGTCTGTACTTTCCAGGCTGTAAGTTGTAGGAAGAGGCTCCCCATCCCAGATGCATGAGCTGACCACTCACAAATTAAATACTAAAAGTGCCATCTTTTTTTCCCATGTGAGTTACTAATTTACAAGTATTTCTCAGTACTATTAATGCTGCACTTATTTTGGTGCCCACCGGTGTGTTCCCTTGGTCCTGCAGGTGCATCCATCCACCCAGTACTCCTATATTGGTCTGAGGTTCCCTTTTGTTGTGAGACTGTCCATCTGAAGCCCTTACTACATACCTCCCAACTTTTGAACTTCAGAATGAGGGATACTTAAGGTAAGATGTGACTGGCATCGTGCTACACTCACCATGACAAATGTGGGTGTGGTCTAATTTAACAGCGGGAGGGGCTTAATGGTTACAGAGTTTAGGAGAGTGCTAGATACAGAGTGCAGGGTTCTGGTGTGGGTGGTGTGCCAGAGTGCAGGGTTCTGACGTGATGCTGCTATAGGAGCCATGAGGGAGAGCTGTTACTTTTAAGTTCACTTCAGAAGCCATGCTGTGAGTGCAGGACTGCCACATGTCTGAAAAACACCCTGGTCAGCAATGTGTACTCGCGGGCTGTTTCCCTATTCGCTGATTTCTTGACAAAGGGGCGGGTTTTAGTAGCAGTCCCGCCCATCCCCGACATCAAAGCTTGAATTTGACAGCTGCACAATTTTTTTGGCTAATCCCTGGCTGTGCTTGACATTCATGCTTAAACTGGAACTTAATAGATGATTAACAGATGGAGTGATGCGAGACAAAGTCCCTGTATAGCGGGACAGAGGTATAAATGCGGGACAGTCCCGCCAAGTCTGGGGCTATGTTATTATGTGACGAGCCTGATTTTAACTGTCACATTGTGAGTTGCCATTTGTCTTTTCACCACAATAAATCTGTTAATATACTACACTCAGATTGAGCACTGCTGTTCTTCTTATCTGGTTGCCTAGAGATACTTCAGTCTCTTCAGGGGTGCTGCATCTAGTGCAATGAAATTAGCAGAAAGTTACCCTGAATGCTCCAAGTGGTTTCCATGAACTTTTTGCTGTTCTGCATAGACGTTTATGTACACACAAACACCTTGTTTAGATATCGCAATGCTGCCATTGTTCAAAATACTGTAAAATGTTAGTTTAAAACCTATTGCATGTCTAATAAGATGTGTTTTTTTTGTTTTTCTTTTTTTTTAAAGCTTGAGTCACTCCTACAGTTATGGCTCACATTGAGCCTGAATTCTAGCTCGAATGGAGGGAAGGAAAGTGGTGGTGAGCTGTTCTTGTATAATGCCAACAGAATACCAGTCATCAATGTAAATCAAGGTAACTGAGTAGATTGGATTTTTTTTTCTTCTGTATCATTCTTGCTAATGCTAAATTTTTTGTTTTACTGCTTTTCTTTTTTTTTTTTTTTTTTTGCTTTACAAATAAAATGGAAACTGTTTTAGAAAGGTCCAGTTGCTAGGTTATTAGCTACAAGTGTAAAGAAAAACCTATAAGTTTTTAAGGGGCCACATTGTTATATTCATCCCTGAGAAAAAGGCCATGAAACATTGTATAAAGCATTCACCTGAAAGATTCCGTAAGCAACCTAATGAGACTTCAACAGATGAACTGGCTGCAAGCTGCATAGGCCACATTCGGCCCATAAGATACCACTTTGACACGCATGTATTAAAATGTTTACTAATCTCTATTTTCATGTATGACTTGTAGAGCAGCTAATGAAACAAAATTATTTCCAGTACTCTTGCAATTAAAACAATAATGCTCTCAAAAGAAACATAAGTGAAAACTGCACTGTCACATTATTTTTGTGGCTTGTGGAGAAATGCCCTTTACTTTGATGGACTGCACAAGTAACTCATGTTACAGTGGTGGTCAATGTCTTTCCAGTATGACATTTTGGCAAGGAACTATGCGTGCACTGTAAAATGAGATCCAAATGCTACTGTTCAAGGAACCCCCTTCCAACCACTGAGCAATACTATCACATTTATGATGCAGAGACTTTCAAGTGAGGGCAAACTACTGCAGGAAAAAAGTACAGACCCTACTGATCTTATCATACTGTATATTTGTTTCAATTTGTTGGGTAAATGTTTCTGTAAACCGTTTTACTTGAGACGTGCTTATTTCTTTTCTTGTATAGCAGCATAAGCATTATTTTATGGACCAAGAATGACTTCTTGGTGGTTTTCTTTACTACATTTTTTGTGTTCTAGTGCTATAAATCAAACGGGCTGTAAATACGTCAATGTCATGTTATCTTTGCCTGTCATTGTTTTAAAAAAAATGTTGATACGTAAACCTTTCTTTATTTTCTATTGCTTTTCAGCATCCATTACAAGCTTTTTAACAGTCTTGGCCTGGCATCCAAATACCTTGCTGCGGACATGGTGCCTTGTGCTTCACAGCCTCACGCTAATGACAAACATGCAGCTGAACTGTAAGTAAACATTTGTTTCTAGAAGGCTGCTTTCATGCAAATGATAGATCTTTTTACCTGAGAAACAGTGCTCCCCACCCTTTTGCAGTATTTATTTTAAGCAGTTTGTGTCTTGCATTGTCATTAAATGTACTTTCATGCATTATCTGTTGGCCAGAGAAGTACAGTATATACAGTATTTCTATAAGGCTGCCTAAAGTGGAGATGGATGTAAAATGGTGCTTATTCATTTCTAAACAAATGTTACTTTGCCAACTTTAGTGACACTAGGCTTCCTCGTCATACATATTGACAGATGAGCGCTGAAGTGGCTGCGTGTAACACAATTTTTCCAAAAAAATATACACGCATTTTCTTAACACTGTATCCTGATATAATGAATGTGATCATTACAAATTGCTAGACATAAAAGGTTGTAGGCGTTCATTATAATAAAATTGTGTGAGGAGTCCTGAAGTTGGCACTGCATACACTTAATGTGCACCTATGTCCTCAACACCTTTGTGTTGCATTAACGCACTGTTAATGTGTTGTGGTGGCAGAAGCAGTGCAGTATAAGGTAACGCACTGCTGCATAATGTGGTGCTCTGCAGTGATAGAGAGGATTAGGTCAAATTTTCAGGAGTCTGGGGTGCGGTAGCAGCCCTTTCAAAAGAGTTTTACTACCTAAATGCAGAGCACAGTAAAAGTGTGAAGAGGCCCTTAAAGCCGTGTTAATGGCATCCCAGTCTTTGTCCGTAGTGTTCAATATTCAGTTGGCCCACCAGTTGGCTATACCAGTTCAACTCTTCTGGGAAGGCTGTCCACAAGGTTTTGGAGTGTGTCTATGGAGTGTGTCTATGCGAATGTTTGACCATTTTTCCTGAAGAGCAGCGAAGGTGTCGGCGTACCAAGACATTTTGGACAATTTCATGCTCCCAACTTTGTGGGAACAGCTTGGGGATGGCCCCTTCCTGTTCCAACAGGACTCCACACCAGTAGAGCAAGGTCCATACGTTTGACAATATAGTGTAGTGCCAAAACAAATGTAACGCACTTATATTTGGTAGTGTCTAAGCCCACCAGTTGGCTATACCAGTTCAACTCTTCTGGGAAGGCTGTCCACAAGGTTTTGGAGTGTGTCTATGGAGTGTGTCTATGCGAATGTTTGACCATTTTTCCTGAAGAGCAGCGAAGGTGTCGGCGTACCAAGACATTTTGGACAATTTCATGCTCCCAACTTTGTGGGAACAGCTTGGGGATGGCCCCTTCCTGTTCCAACAGGACTCCACACCAGTAGAGCAAGGTCCATACGTTTGACAATATAGTGTAGTGCCAAAACAAATGTAACGCACTTATATTTGGTAGTGTCTAAGCCGACACTGAGTCACGGCTCATAAACCTCTAGAGCTCTGTCGGCTCCAGCTATATAACCTGGCTGTGAGTAGACAGGCTGTGTGGGATGATGTCGCTCCATAGAGGCTCTGCACTACGAGTGGCTCCTGATGCTGCAGCTGACGTTGAGGTGTTACAGAGGTCAGTTAGGCCCCATTCACATCTAGATTTTTACAAACACTTTTTATGTATGTTTTTTGTTGTGACGCACATAGGGCAGCTTATTTTAATACCTGCCCTACACATGCCGCAAAATAGCTCATGAACTTTTTTTTTTTTCCCTGCATTCAGTTTTATACATTTTTTAACCACATGTTTTTGCACGTGTCAAAACAAATATCTGTTTGACGCGTTTTGGGTGCTATTAACAATGAATGGCACCGCAAACGCAACGCTTGTTATTAGTGCAAAAATTAGCAGTTTTGCATGCATTTACCAAATGTGTGAATGGAGCCTAATTAATTTTTTGAAAACTTTTTAACTGCTTGTTAATGTGATTACCCTACTGTCCGTAGTCTGGGCATGCACATTTTAAAACCGCTTGCATATCCTGTAATGTACCAGTGTACCTTACCCAAGATTTACCATTGTTTTTTTGAAGTATGTTTTGTTTATATTCCCAGGCTTTCTTGTCTCAGTTCATTTATAATGAGTATATTAACATTTTACATACTGTGATTTGAATGGCTAAGTGTATTGCATTTCTACAGTAACTCCGAGGTCTTAGCATAGATGTTTGTTTATAAATAAATATGTTCCTCTGTGCATTAGCTGGACCCAGCAGCACTATTGGAGCTCAGGAAAATACTGCACAGTTACTGGTATCCGATCCAAATCTCCTCCATGTCCTTGTGAAATTCCTCTCAGGAACAAACCCTCATGGGACCAACCAGCACAGTCCCCAGGTGATATTTATAGTGTACTTTAGCTTCTGTAATGCAGTGTTTTATATATATTTTTTATATTCTTATAACTGTTTGTTTTTATTTATCATTTCTTTTACGTTTTTTTTTTTTTTCTTTTTTCTCGGTTTGCCTTTCATTGCTGCTGATATTCTGCAGCTGCTGTAAGCCACATCTTGTACCATAGTATTGAAAAAAAAGCCTTTTTTCTCATGCAGGTTGGACCTACAGCTACTCAGGCAATGCAGGAGTTTTTGACACGATTACAAGTTCACCTCTCAGCTACCAGTCCTCAGATGTTTAGTGAATTTTTGTTAAAGCTCGTACACATACTTTCAACAGAAAGGTACTTGTTGCTAAGCTTAATTAGATTTTATTATGAGTTTCTGTTCTTCTGTAATATTTACTAGAATATACAAATCATTTGTTTTTTTTCCTCTTGTAGAGGTGCTTTTCAGACTGGACAAGGACCACTGGATGCTCAGGTGAAACTCCTAGAATTCACTCTGGAACAGAATTTTGAGGTGGTCTCTGTCAGCACTATCTCAGCAGTCATTGAATCCGTTACCTTTCTTGTTCATCACTATATCACCTGTTCTGACAAAGTTGTGTCCCGGAGTGGATCTGACAGCTCTGTTGGGGCTAGGGCTTGTTTTGGAGGCCTTTTTGCAAATATCATTAGACCTGGTGATGCCAAAGCAGTTTGTGGAGAAATGACGAGAGATCAGCTGATGTTTGACTTGTTAAAACTGGTTAATATATTGGTTCAGCTGCCACTGTCAAGCAACAAAGAGTTCAGCGCTCGCGCACCTGTCGTGAGCAGCACAACAGACAGCGTTTCTGATGAGGAGAAAGTCTATGGAGGAAAAGACTCGAGCAGTAACTCTTCTACTATACAAAGCACTACCACATATGTGGCAGATTTGGTGCTAGCCAACCAACAAATCATGAGCCAGATCCTCTCAGCCCTTGGTCAGTGTAACAGCAGTGCAATGGCCATGATTATTGGTAAGTATATTGGCCTCATTGTAAACCAAATTAATATTTGTTGGCTTGTTGCACTTGTGTAGTGTACTTTCTATGAACTAGCAATCAGATAAAGTGTTCAAACCCACCTTAATGTTTTAATGTTATGAAGGCATAGGCTTTCCAAGTGTTGTAGTTAGTTATTTTAATTCTGTATCTTCTGTGAACAGTTTTAGCCAACCATTTGGCTATAGCATTGTTCATTTAGAGGCTTGTGAATAATTTAAGTCTGTGTAATTGACTTGAAGCTTGAGCAAGGGAGCCACATTTGGCTCCCCCTCCCTTGGACAGTTCAGTACCTGTCTAAAACTGTAGCTTTGACGCCAAAAAGAATACACTCAATCCTTGTCTTTTTATACTTGTCTTATCAAAGCATTGTTACATTCCAACTCCAGTCCAAATAAATAGCGATATGTCTGGTTTTTTTTTTTGGGGGGGGGGTTTGCTGTCCTTGACAACAATTGGATAATTTTTTCCCTCACTTCATGCCCTGATGACATGCGTTACTGAAATAGTCCATAGTGAAAAATGTCTTCAAGCATTGTCAAGGGTTCTGACTTTCTCTACTATATTCAAAAATCAAGAAATACATTTGGGCTTTAACTATAAGCGTCTTTTCATACTGGTTTCAGATGTTGTGTTTTTTTTTTTTTTTGTTTTTTTTCAGGTGCAAGTGGTTTACATTTAACCAAACATGAAAACTTTCATGGAGGGCTAGATGCCATTTCAGTTGGAGATGGGCTCTTCACCATTTTAACAACTCTTAGCAAGAAGGCTAGTACAGTTCAAGTGATGCTGCAGCCAATTTTAACTTATATGGCATGTGGATATATGGGAAGACAGGTAAATGGACATTTTCTCCTTAATAGATTAAAAGCACATTTTCCTTTTTATATATGGTTTATTTATATAAATGCATTTTCCCTTTTAAAGAAATATAATTTTGATCTTTGGCTTTTTTCCACTTTATAAATCATAGTTTATTTAATGTTCCATAAAAGAGAATTGCAGGCAGATGAATTCAGTCTGCAAGAGGAAGGGGCCACACTAGGAGCCTGTCAGGCTCTGCAGCATGCTGTCTGCTTCTGGGACTTCTGCTAACTGGGAGAGAGAGCTAGGCATTTTTTACCAATGTTCTTGGCCCAGCTTTGCTACTGTTAAAGTGGTTTTAAAGAACTTGCCCATACTATCTAGTTGCTTAAGTCCATGTTTTAATAGTATATAAATTTAAAGTGTATACAAAGTCGAAGTCTTTTTCTTTTTTTTCCCCTAGTTTTCAATAGAATGGTGAGGGAGGGGTCTTGTCTTGGTGACTGTTGTCACTTGGATGGAAAGTGATTGGAAATCTTAACTGTTAGGCTCGGTTCACACTGCAGCGATGCAGGAACCCTGCGAATCCAGTGCGCGTTCCCACATCGCATTCATCTTGCAAGCAGTTCACACTGCCCTATGCGAACTGTTGGGAGTGTCAATACAAAGTTAACACTCTCATTTCAGTTCGCATATCGCAGTGCTAACTGTCAATTTGGACAGGAATTAAATTGCACCGGTGTGCAACACCCATTCTATCTCTTTCTGGTGCAGACCAAAAAAAGGGTCCTGTGCAAGTTTTTGCGCTATAAACAAAAGAAGAGCGACAATTTTGAAAAAAAAACATAATATTTTTTACCTTTTGCTATAATACATATCCCGATAGTTTTTTTTTTCCCTCAGTTTAGGCCGATATGTATTCTTCTAAATATTTTTGGTAAAAAAAATCGCAATAAGCGTATATTGATTGGTTTGCGCAAAAGTTATAGCCTCTACAATATACGGGATAGATTTATGGCATTTTTATTTATTTTTAACTTACTAGTAATGGCGACAATCTGCGTTTTTTTTTCGTGACTGTGACATATCGGACACTTTTGACACATTTTTGGGACCATTCACATTTATACAGCGATCAGTGCTATAAAATTGCACTGATTACTGTGTAAATGTGACTGGCAGGGAAGGGGTTAACACTAGGGGGTAATTGATGGGTTAATTGTTTCCTAGGAAGTGATTTTTAACTGCAGGGGGCGAGGACTCACGGGAGGAAACCGATCGGTGTTCCTCTGTACTGGGAACACACCATTGGTCTCCTCTCACCTGACAGGACGTGGATCTGTGTGTGTACGCACACTGAACCACAGTCCTGTGTTCATAGGCAATCGTGGGTGCCTGGCAGACATCGCGGGCACGTGCACCGGTCCCAAGCAGCGCGGTGGGCGTGCGCGCCCCCTAGACGGCCGGGAAGCCCAGGACGTCATACGACGCCCCCCCAGGATGGGAGATCCTTCCTGCGGATGTCATATTACTATAGCTGGGTAATTAATTTGTTAAAGCATACAAGAACTTTAAAACAAGCCACCACGCGCCTCTGGTTGTACTGTGGAATAATTCTAAAAAATCCTCAACAGACTACAGTTTTAGTTGTTTAACAGCTTAGAAACACCTGCTGTGTAGTATTTTCAAGGTCTTGCAAGCAAAAAGCAGTTAAGCCAGTCCACGCATAACCCCTGCCGGTCTGCCTCTGCCTGTCTGCCTCTGCCTCTGCCTGTCTGCCTCTGCCTCTGCCTGTCTGCCTCTGCCTCTGCCGGTCTGCCTCTGCCGGTCTGCCTCTGCCTCTGCCGGTCTGCCTCTGCCTCTGCCGGTCTGCCTCTGCCGGTCTGCCTCTGCCGGTCTGCCTCTGCCGGTCTGCCTCTGCCGGTCTGCCTCTGCCGGTCTGCCTCTGCCGGTCTGCCTCTGCCGGTCTGCCTCTGCCGGTCTGCCTCTGCCGGTCTGCCTCTGTTTTTTGATAATGTCTTAGCCGGATGGATACTTTTTTTCTATTCTCTGCTGTGGAAAATCTCAATTTTTTTTTTTTTTTTTCCTACAGTATTTTCCTGTTCAATCAAGATATTGTATACCACATATTTTTTTTTTCTTTGGTAACCTCAGTCAAGAACTATAATTTCAAACTAAGCTGCTTGATCTTGTCTCTTCATAGCAGCTATCACTGATCCTCAGCAATGTTTTGGAGGCGGTACCCAGATCCTGCTGGACTGAAGAGCACAGAGCTTTAGGTCTAGCCTGGAATGGAACACCAGGGTGCTGGACTCTTCCAATGGTGCTTTATAGGCTTTATTGTACTTTTGAAGCCACAGGGTCCTTCAGGTCCTGAGCTGTGGAACTTCCTTAGCTGCAATCCACTTTGAACACACTCGCTATGAGAAAAAACTATGGCGAAGATCAGCCTGGTGAGTTCTTTTTGGACTCTGAGCTCTGCATTGAGGCACTTTCCAGGCCTTCAGTTTTTACTCAGCCACAGAGCATAGTTTCATGGCAAGAACAAAGGCAGGGCCCCTGGTGTGACCCATTGTCGATCTACTCATAAAATAGCCTGCCAGGCTGAAACACAAAGTCTCTTACTCTGTATAACTTTGGAAACCATTCCTGCATGCAACTACACTGGGGTTTTGAGGGTTATTGGGTCTGTGACCTTCCCTCCCTTAGCTCTCTTTCATAGCGCTATTCACACCTCATTAGCTACATAGCTCGCCTTCCTACTGTAGAGCCATGGCACAGCTCACCCAGTGACTCAGTCACTGACCCACATATATTGAGTATGTAACATGTTCCAGCTCCTGCTGCTAGTTTCCCTATTCCCTCTTTCAGAGTGAGTGGATGGGGAATCTACTCCCTGCACCTGCTGATACAATTTAAAAGAAGTGGAAAAACACTGCGCTGGGTTGGTAAATGAAGCAGCTACATACAATGTGACAAACAAAAATATAAAATCTATAAAAAATGTAGCGCATAAAAAATGTTATGTGATCGTCACAAACACCTCAAATCTATAAACCAGGTGTAGTGGAATATCACAAAGAATGGGGTGGGGATGAGGTGAAGTCAATGTAAGTAAAACCAAAGAGAAGTGAAAGTCTCCAAATGAATTTTTTTTTTAACCCCATTATGTTACTAAACGTCTTAGACCTGGTTCACAACTATGTTTTTTGGTGCTTTTTGCAGAAACGCTCTACAGTTCATTTACATGGTTTCCTATGGGACACATTCACATGTATGCTTTTTTTATGTAATGCGTTTTTGCAGCAATTTATGTTTGTTTTTTTAATCTGCCCAACAAATTGGCCAAAAAAAAAATGCAAAAACGCAAATCGCAGCAAAATCGTGTGCAAAAATCAAAACGCACAGCAAAAAGCACTGCAGAAACAGATCAAAAGCAAACTGCATAGGTGTGAACTGGGCCTTATGCTGGTCACACGGATCAATTTTCAGACGAGAATATTAAAAATCTTTGTACATTCACTGAATGAAAGAATGTTTGAAATTTTCACTTATTTTTAACATTCTGTTTTTAAAATCAATGTCATTTCTGAACGAAAACCACATAGAGTGTCTGAAAATTCCTTTGACCAAGAAGTTTTCTATTTCCAAATTTTCCCGTAACTCTGGTTGAAAATGAATGTCGATTTGACCACACTATCAGAAAATCGAACGAACGTTCTTAAAATGACTTTTTTTTTTTTTAAAAGGAAGACATTGTTTTTTAAATAAAAAAAATTTGATTTCTGATTCTGATGTTATTAACCATATTCACCCTTTAATAGTATATACAGTATATCTCTCCCCTCTCTATCTCTTTTGCTCCCTAACCATATAGTTGTTTGTTTATATTTACCACTGCATAGAGATATTTAAGAATAAATTGCCTTTTTTTAAAACTACATATTAACTAAATTATACACCACACTATCTTTTAAGGTTATTAACCGATTAATCAAAATAATCGGCCTACTAATCGATTATTAAAATCGTTAGTTGCAGCCCTAGTTGGCCGATTATTGTTTCGATTAATCTGTTAATAACCTTAAAAGTGTGGTGTATAATTTAGTTAATATGTAAAGTATAAAAAAAGGCAATTTATTCTTAAATATCTCTACATGCAGTGGTAAATATAAATAACCATGGTTAGGGAGTAAAATCTTTAATCCACTCTGAGAATAATGGACAGAAGAGATATACTGTATATACCGTTAGAGGTTGAATCTAGTAAATATCAGACTCAGAGATTATAATTTTTTCAAATAAAAATAAGTTAGATTGTTTTGCAGATTTTCAAACAGAACTGTAACACATTGTATGCGGGCCATACAAAAACAATGTCTTCATTTTAAGAATGTTCGTTCAATTTTCCAATTGTTAGTGGGGTCAAATCGACGTTTGTGTTCAACCACAGTGACGGGAAAATTTAGAAATAGAAAACTTCTTGGTCAAAGGAATTTTTAGACCGTGTATTTGGTTTTCGTTCAGAAATAACATTCGTTTTAAAACAGAATGTTAAAAGCAAGTGAAAATTTTAAAGAACATTCTTTCATTTAGCGAATGTACAAAGATTTTTCGTATGAATATTCTTGTCTGAAAATTGATCTGTGTGGCCAGCATAAGGCTCGGTACAAACCTATGCAGTTTGCTTTTGATCTGTTTCTGCTGTGCGTTTTGTTTTTTTGCGCACAGGGTTTTGCTGCGATTTGTGTGTTTGCATTTTTTTATGCCTTTTTTTGGCCACTTTGTTGGGCAGATTTAAAAAAACACAAATTGCTGCAAAAACGCATTACATGCTGTTCTGCAGCTTCTCCGTTGAAGTATATTAAACCAAAAAAAGCACCGTTTTTGCATTGAAAAAAGTCCCCGACCCTTTACAAATACGCAGCAACTGAAAAAAGTATAGCTGTGAACGTTAAATAGTGCGTTTCTGTAAAAAGCACATAGGTGTAAAACAGGCCTAGGATGTTTAGTAACGTAACGGGATTAAAAGAAAAAAAAAGATCCCTTTTATAGTACAAAAAGAGCAAATAATCGCTAATGTAAGGGGTTAATTTTTTTTTTTACTGTGCAAGAGTGAAAGTAATATTTACAGTAGCGATTCTTTGCTTTTTTTTGTACTCTAAAGGGCTATTTTTTTTAACCCCATTATGTTACTGGCCGATTAATCGATTATGAAAATAGTAATCGATTAATTTCATAATCAGTTGTCGATTAATCGATTAGTTATTTCGGCCCTAGTTCATTCACAAGCCCTGCTGCATTTAACAGACAGCTTGAATGAAGGTACAGCCAGCAAGCTGCGGAGCTTCTCTGCAGAAGCCTGACATTGCGCCCCTGATCACGGGTGCAATGCTTTCCAGGTTTCTGCAGGAAAAAAATAAATATTAATTTCTGTAAAAATATGTGCATTTATTATTCTTTCTTAAAAGGTGAACTCATCCTTAAAGGCAGGGATATACAACATGCAGCCCAAGATGGCTATGAACGCGGTCCCAACACAAGGGAATAGCATCATTATTGACACCAATCAGATTTGGCTTTTTGTTTCTCCACTTTTTTGTGTCATACCAATACGCATAAAGGAAATAAATGTGAGAATGCCTAAACATTTGTAATTGCAACAATTTTCTTGGAGAAAGGGTGCCAATATTTTTGGCCATGACTGTAAATCAGTGCGTGTTGGAAACCAGGATGACCAATAATTAAATAATTAAGGCGCCTCCAGAATGTGTATCAAGCTACTAGTGTCCTGGGAGCATTTGGGACAGTTGGGAGACACGACTCAACCCCAGGAGAACAGCTTTTGGGTTGTGTAATGTACCCTATGCAAAATAAATGGCTAGGTTTGTTTGTGAATTGGGGGGGGGGGGGACCTCAGGAATCCTTTCCTGTCCCTTGACCTTCATCCTAAGGTATCAAAATCTGGTTCCATTTTTGTATACAGTTCAACTGGAATTTGGAACTGGCAGCTACCAACAAGGCAGAGTATACGTCTCCATTCAAATCCTTTTTTGGTTGAGGAGCGGGGAACCACCATTGTGAGAATCGAGGAGGGGCTATATGCTAATGATGGCGTACTTTGAGACAGGTTTTGCAGAAGTGTGTCTCTTGCATTCCAAAAGTGGCGCATCATGAGCCAGATTCAAGTACAAGTTCTGGACAGGTATATGTGTTTGGTGCATTTTTTACCACTTTTGGAATGCATGAGAGACTTTATCTTAATGAAATCCAGGGACTGTGTCTTTATCATACAGTTGAAGAAATAAAATGCCTGAATTTTTCCAACATTCAGATTCCTCAATCTTGTTTAATTCAGAGAGATTAGGGTTGTTTCATATTGGCATATATTGCGTATGCTCTTTATGTTCAGTTATAGTTAAAGAAGGAAATAGAGAATTAGTGGTGTCTCCCAAAAATAAACATGTTATCTGCATATACCGCTAGCTTGTCCTCACTAAGGGATCTACAGAATCCCACGATATCTGCTGATTGTCTAATGGCTGCGGTAAGTGGCTGGAGAGCCAGTGCAAATAGGAGGGGGGAGAGACAGCCTTGCCGTGTACCACCATGGGGAGAGAATGGGTCTGAATTAACTCCATTAACTTGGACACAGGTCATAGGGGCCGAGTATAAAATTCTAACACCCTCTTAATACATTTTATAAAATGAGCACCAAATTCAACTTTTAAAGGGTTGATCATATAAAGTTCCATTCTATGCTATCAAAAACCTTGGCTGTATCTATTGAGCAATTAGCCTTATTACCGAGATTGGCAGTAGGAGCTTGTAGATTGAGGGACAAGCTTAGACCTAATTGGTTTGAAACCAGATTTGTTTGGGTGCAGCAGTTTGCCAATAAGTTTAGATAAACTCCTTGCACCTAACATCTGACGTGAGTATTGAAATCTGACGATAAGATTCTGGGGATAAGGGATTTTTATCTGGTTTTAAAAGTACCATTTTAAATTGCCTCATTCATGGATTGTGAAAGTGTGCCAGTACCGTTATGTCTCATTAAATACGGTCAGGAGAAGAACCTCCCCAAAAGGTTTGTAAATCGCCTATGGTAAACCATCAGCTCCTGGGCCTTATTGGTGATACTGGAGAGTGCAATTTGAAGCTCCTCTAGTGTAATATGATCTAAAAAATCCTGGTCATTTTCAGAGAGAGTAGGTAGTGCTATGGAGCTCATGAAATGCTGTAAAACAGTATCCACATACAAGACCTTATTACTATATAAATATTTATAGAAAAAAAATACTGGCTGTGGCAGGTGAAGTATGAGCTCTACTGTCATTACTATCACGTAATTCCCCAATTTATGTCAGAGGCCGTTGAGATCGAACAATGATGAACCTTTTCTGCTCAGCTTTTTAATAGAGAGGCATGATACAACCAGGCAGATTGATGCCCTTGTGAAAGGGGTTTGGGAGGTATCTAATTTCAGCTTGAGTAACTGCTGCATTTCCTAGCTTCCCACTTTCTGGAATCCTTAATTTTTGAGATGTGCGCAATGAGGGTACCCCGTAGAATGACCTTTAATGAGTCCCAGACTATGAATGAATGTGCATAATGTTTACTTGCAGGAACTCTTGTAGGGGGCTTGCACTATGCTGTCAAGGGAGGGGAGAAGGTTCGACCAAAAAGGATTAACTTTCCAGTATCCTTTGGTGTATGGAGCTGTTGAGGTCATAAGGATTATTGGAGAGTGATCCAATAGCCCCTAAGAGTATTCAGTGTATGGAATAACTGTAAAAGGGGAATTTCTAAATGCTAAGTTGATGCTCTGTGTACCAAAAATTTCTCCGTGGGGTGTTTCAACCTCCCAATATCAGTGAGATCTATTTCTTGACTTTATAAAGTGAAAGGAGTAAATGTATTAAAGTTTTGATTAGTAGCATTATATTAATCCAGGACTGGATTCAGGTAATTAGAATCCCCTAGAACCAACAAGGGGAGTTCAGGCTTATCAGGTAGGAAGTGCAACAGGCCCCAGAGTACCGTAGGCGACTATGAAAGAGGAATATAAATACTGGCTAGAATACATGTTTGCTTAAATAAAACACAATCTAAAAAAAAAATAACCCATTTGGTCCTCCTTGGCCTGTCTGCAGGTAAAATCCCCACTGTTAGCAATGAGTATGGACACTCCTCTGGAGTAGGTAGTGTATGTAGAATGACATTTAGGTTGGTATAAGATTTCGTTTCAAGTAGTAACCTATATTGGAATAAAGTTGTTTCTCCTGCTGGCATACCACAGAGGGAGAAAAAATATAAGAAAAAGTCCAGAGGATCGCTGCACATAAATGTATATAGTGTACACACATTCGCTGGGTACAAAGTGGAGTGGGACATGTCTATCTGCCGTAGGCACGTAACAAGTACTGCGCTCACGGATTCTGTACCTTGACAGCTCTGAGAAAAAAATGACCGCTTCCATCCCGCAACTCAGATCAGTGTGTGTGTGTGTTTTATATACATTATATACATTTTATTATATTATATACATTTTAAGTGCAGCGATCCTCTGGACTTTTTCTTATATTTTGGTCAGTGGGATGACCAGATCGCACTGCACTAATTGAAGACTGGGTTCGGCTTTCCTCTACTTTGAAAAAAAAAAAAAAAAATATAATAATAATAAAATATATATATATATATATATATATATATATATATATATATATATATATATATATATATATATATATATATATATTTATATTTTATTATTATTATTATATTTTTTTTTTTTTTCAAAGTAGAGGAAAGCCGAACCCAGTCTTCAATTAGTGCAGTGCGATCTGGTCATCCCACTGACCAAAATATAAGAAAAAATCCAGAGGATCGCTGCACTTAAAATGTCTATGTCTTTATTTAACCAAAGTTCAAACAAACATTACATAATGTGTAAGTTCATTACGTTTCGGGTTCACAAGCTTACGCCCTTCTTAAGATCAAACACACATGGCTTAAATACCATCATTTCACACATTTGGAATCAATTATGTGATTAGTAATTGATCGAATGCAAACTAAATCCTTTTCTTGTACATCCTTATATCACAGGTGGGGAAATGGTTAGCCAAAGGTAGAATCCTCCCATATTTCAACAGAAGCCTTCAACATGTTAAATCTGTCAGAGAAACATGTACATAATGTATCACCATCTAGACATCACATTGAATGAATTATCACCTAAATGAACAGATATAAATTCAGATCTATATTCAACCCCTTGGAGGCAATCATATCAAGAAAATGAATCCAATATACTTCTTGCTTTTTTAAAATAGATTCTCGGTTACCACCCCTCCTATTCTTATTAATCCCCTCCAGCACCATGAATTTTAATTGAGAAATCGAGTGTCCTTTCTCAAAAAAAATGTCCCGCTAAAGGCAACTGTAAAAATTTTTGTCTCTGAAATATTTATGTCTTGCTATCCTATCAGAGACAAATTGGTACAGTTGCCTTTAGCGAGACATTTTTTGGAGAAAGGATACTCTGAAGAAGGGCGTAAGCTTGTGAGCCCGAAACGTAATGAACTTACACATTATGTAATGTTAGTTTAAACTTTGGTTCAATAAAGAAATTTTAAGTGCAGCGATGCTCTGGAATTTTTCTATTTATTTGGACACAGACACTGTATGCCACCAAAATAAAATTAAAACAAAACAATCCAAATTAAATAAGTGCAGACTTTCAGCTTTAATTCAAGGGTGTGAACATAATTATCAAGTGCAAATTTTAGGAACTGCAACCATTTCATTTTTATACAGTCCCCCAATTTGCAGGGTCTCAAATCTATTTGGACAAATTAATATAATCAAATAAAATGTTCATTTTTAATACTTTTTTTGAGAATCCTTTACTGGCAATGACTGCCTGAAGTCTGAAACCCATGGACATTACCAAAGACTGGGTTTCCCCCTTTCTGATGCTTTGCCAGGCTCTAACTGCAGCTGTCTTCGGTTGTTCTTTGTGGGTCTTTTTGCTTTTAGTTTTGCCTTCAGCAAGTGAAATGCAGGCTCAATTGGGTTGAGATCAGGTGATTGACTCTGCCATTGCAGAATACTCCACCACTTTTCCTTCAAAAGCTCCTGAGTTGCTTTCGCAGTGTGTTTTAGATCTTTAGACGGCGCTTCACAGTTCAGATGGACAATCAACTTTGCTGCATTTGGCTGAATCTGGGCTGACAGTATATCTCTAAACACTGCAGAATCCATCTGGCTGCTTCTGTCTTCTGTCACATCATCAATAAACACCAATGACTCAATTAGGGCTGCAACTAATGATTATTTTCATAATCGATTAGTTGGTCGATTATTGTTTCGATTAATCGATTAATCGGTTAATAACCTTAATAAAAAGTGGGGTGTATAATTTAGTTGATATGTAAAGTTTAAAAAAAAGGCAATTTATTCCTAAATATCTCTATGCAGTGGTAATTATAAAACAACCAACTATATGGTTAGGGAGCAAAATATCGAATCCACTCTGAGAATAACAGACAGAAGAGATCTACTGTATATACACTATTAGAGGGGAGATATACTGTATATACTATTAGAGGGGAGATATACTGTATATACTATTAGAGGAGAGATATACTGTATATACTATTAGAAGAGACATACTGTTTTTTGGCCAATTTGTTATTTGGCAGATTAAAAAACAAATTGCTGCAAAAACGTTTTACATACTTTTCTGCAGCTTCTCCATTGAAGTATATTGAACCAAAAAAGCACCGCTTCGCGTTAAAAAAAAAAAAGTCCTTGACCCTTTCCAAATACGCAGCGACTGAAAAAAAGCACAGATGTGAACGTGTCCCATAGGAAACCATGTTAAATGAACTGTAGTGTGTTTCTGCAAAAAGCACCAAAAAACACATAGATGTGAACCAGGTCTAAGACGTTTAGTAACATAATGGGGTTAAAAAAACTAAGACGAGCCCTTTATAGTACAAAAAAAAGCAAATAATCGCTACTGTAAGGGTTTCATTCTTTTACTGTAGAACTGTGAAAGTAATATTTACAGTAAATATTTGCTCTTTTTGTACTATAAAGGGCTCATTTTATTTTTTTTTAACCCTATTATGTTACTGGCTGATTAATCGATTATGAAAATAGTAATCAATTAATTTCACAATCGATTAGTTGTCGATTAATCGATTAGTTGTTTCAGCCCTAGACTCAATGCCACTGGAAGTCATGTATGCTCATGCCTTCACGCTGCCTACACCATGTTTTACAGATGACTTTTTATGCTTTGGATCATGAGCTTTTCCAAGTCTTCTCCACACTTTTTTTCCCCATTTTTCTGGTAGAGATTAATCTTGGTTTCATGCATCCAAAGGATGCTTTTCCAGAACTGGATTGGCTTTTTTAGAGGTTTTTTGGCAGTCTAATCCTGGCTTTTCTATTCTTCAGGCTTATTAATGGTTTGCACCTTGTGGTGAACCCTCTGTATTTGCTCTTGTAAAGTCTTTTCTTGATTGTAGACTTTGACAATGATACGCCGACCTCCTGGAGAGTGTCTTTCACTTGTCTAAATGTTTTGAATGGGCTTTTTTTTTTTTTACCATAAAGAGGATCCCGCGATCATCCACCACTGTTGTCTTCTGTAGACATCCAGGCCCTTTTATGTTACTGAGCTCGCCAATGCGTTCCTCTAACTCAGAAGGTACCAAATTGTTGATTTGGGCACTCCCAATGTTGCTCCTATCTCTCTGATGGATTTGTTTCATTTTTGAAGGCTTACAGTGGCCTGTTTCACTTGCATGGACAGCTCCTATTAACGCATGATGTAGGTTCACAGCAATAGATTCCAAATGCAAATACCACACTTGTCATCAACTCCAGACCCTTTACCTGCTTAATTGATGAAGAAATAACGGAGTAGCCCACACCTGGCCATGAAACCGCTTTTGATTCAATTGTCCAATTACTTTTGGACCCTTGAAAAAGGGGGGGCTATTCTTAAGAGCTATAATTCTTAAACCCTACCTCCGATTTGGATGTACATACCCTCAAATTAAACCTGAGTGTGCACCTTCATTACTTTTCATATCCGTTTTATAACTATAGCTTGAATATGTTTTGGTAAATACTTGAAAACATATAAAATTGCCTGTGTCCAAATATATATGGACTGTGTTTGTCTATAGATAGATTAGATGTATATATATGTGTGTGTGTGTGTGTATATGTGTGTATATATATATATATATATATATATATATATATATATATATATATATATATATATATATATATATATATATATATATATATATATATAATCTCTTGAAATGAGCAGTTTTTCTTTTATCAAGCTGTATTTACTCAGTGCAACCTAAAACATCCAAGTGAAAGATAAATAGAACACCAACATGTCACACAAAAAATTCAACAATCACTGAGTTGGAAATAGGACCACCCCCGTCCTAAAAATGACTTGTAAACTCAAACCGGTATCACTAATCACCTTTTCAATGGCAAAAAAAGCTTTTTTAAATTTCAACTGTGATCAGCTGTGGTCATTTTGATTAGCTCAGCATTAAAAGAGCATTTCAGTCCCTGGTAGTACAACTAAAGCAAACAATCAACTATGGGTGTCAAGGCCCTGTCAAAAGATATCCGGGATAAAGTAGTGGACGACCAATAGTTAGGAGATGGATAAAAAAAAATTCAAAGGCTTTATCAATTCCTAGTAGCACAGTGAAGTCGATTAAGAATTTGAAGGTATTTGGTACAACACAGACCCTCCCTGGATCAAGATGTTGCTCCAAACTGGATGAAGTTTGAAAGAGCCAAGAGGAAACTGGTCAGAGAGGCTACCAAGAAGCTTACAGCAACTCTGAAGCAGTTGCAGGAATTTGACAAACGGTGGTCATTGTGTGCATGTCACAGCAATATCACAAGTTCTCCATAAATGTGGCTTGTTTGGGAGGATTGCAAAAAAGACCACATGCAGTCACAACTGAGCTTTGCCAAAACGCACCTTGAAGATTCTGAGGCCACATGGAAAAAAGTGTCATGGTCAGATGAGCCTAAAATCAAATGATTTGGCCTCAACACTGAACAATGTTTTGTGGAAATCCAATACAGCTCACCATCCAAATTACCACCATTCCTACAGTAAAGCTTGGAGGTGATAATCTGTTGTGGGGGTGTTTCTCTACAGCAGGAACTGGAGCACTTGTCAGGCTAGAAGGAAGAATGGATGGGGCAAAATACCAACAAATTCTTGAAGAAAATCTGCTGCCAGAAAGTTGCCTGGAGAAGGTGGTTTACCTTCCAGCATGACAATGACTCAAAGCACACAGCAAACATTACCACATAGTGGTTGGAGAAAAAGGTGAATGGCCTAGTCAGCCCAGACTTAAACTCCATTGAAAATCTGTGGAATTACTTGAAGATTGCAGTCCACAAATGGTCACCATCAAATTCAACTGAACTTGAGCAGTTCTGCAAAGAGTGGGCAAATATTGCAAAGTCTAGATGTGCAAAGTTAGTAGAGACATATCTCAACAGACTAAAGGCTGTAATTAAAGCAAAAGGTGGTTCAACACAATACTGACACAAGGGGGTGATCCTTTTCCAACTCTGATTCTGTTTTTTATTTATTTTTTTCTGACATGTTAGTGTGACATCTTTCATTTGGATGTTATAAGCTGCACTGAGTAAATACAGTGGGATAAAACAAAGTAGGGCTGCAACTAACGATTATTTTCATAATAGATTAGTTGGCCGATTGTTTTGATTAATCGGTTAATAACCTTAAAAAAAAGTGTTGTGTATAATTTAGTTAATATGTAGTTTTAAAAAAAAGGCAATTTATTCTTAAATATCTCTATGCAGTGGTAAATATAAATAACCAACTATATGGTTAGGGAGCAAAATATCTAATCCACTCTGAGAATAACAGACAGAAGAGATATACTGTATATACTATTAGAGGAGAGATATACTGTATATACTATTAGATGAGATCTACTGTATATACTATTCTTGGTCAAAGGAATTTTCAGACAGTCTTTGTGGTTTTTGTTCATAAATGACATTGATTTTAAAAACAGAATGTTAAAAATAAGTGAAAATTTCAAACATTCTTTCATTCAGTGAATATACAAAGATTTTTCGTCTGAATATTCTCGTCTGAAAATTGATCCATGTGGCCAGCATAAGGCTTAGTTCACACCTATGCAGTTTGCTTTTGATCTGTTTCTGCAGTGCTTTTTGTTGTGCGTTTTGATTTTTGCACACATGATTTTGCTGCGATTTGCGTTTTTGCATATTTTTTTTTGGCCAATTTGTTGGGCAGATTAAAAAAACACAAACACAAATTGCTGCAAACATGCATTACATGCTTTTCTGCAGCTTCTCCAGTAAAGTATATTGAACCAAAAAAGCACTGTTTTGCGTTAAACAAAAGTCCCTGACCCTTTCCAAATACGCAGCAGCTGAAAAAAGCATAGATGTGAATGTGTCCCATAGGAAACCATGTAAATGAACTGTGGTGCGTTTCTGCAAAAAGCACCAAAAAACATAGTTGTGAACCAGGTCAAAGACGTTTAGTAACATAATGGGGTTAAAAAAAAAAACCTAAAATTAGCCCTTTATTGTACAAAAAAAGCAGATAATCGCTACTGTAAGGGGTTCCTTTTTTACTGTAGAACTGTGAAAGTAATATTTACAGTAGTGATTATTCTTTTTGTACTATAAAAGGCTAATTTTAGTTTTTTTTTAACCCCATTATGTTACTGGCCGATTAATCGAATATGAAAATTGTAATCGATTAATTTCATAATCGATTAGTTGTCGATTAATCGATTAGTTGTTTCAGCCCTAAAACAAAGCCTGTGTCTTTCTTCATTTAGACTGCAAAAGCAACAAGTTGTGATTATTTTAAAGGTGGGTGGTTCTTTTCTATAACCACTGTGTGTGTGTTTGTGTGTGTGTTACATAGGTTAAAAAAAGTCCATCTATTTAAAGAAAGCAAAAAAATACAATCTCATATACACAATCCTATACCCAGAGCTGATTCAGAGGAAGGCAAAACCCCCAACTTTACCTATAAATGTTAGTACCCAGTTATATTATGTACATTTAGGAAATAATCCAGGCCTTTTTTAAAGCAATCTACTGAGCTTTCCAGAACCACCCCTGGAGGTAGTCTGTTCCACATTTTCACAGCTCTTAGAGCCCTTTCACACTGGGGCGGTTTGCAGGCGCTATTGCGCTAATAATAGCGTCTGCAAACCGACCCGAAAGTGCCGCTGCTTTCACACTGGAGTGATGTGCTGGCAGGACGGTAAAAAAAATCCTGCCAGCAGCATCTTCAGAGCGGTGAAGGAGCGGTGTGTATACCGCTCCTGCCCATTGAAATCAATGGGACGGTGCGGCTATACCGCCGGCAAAGCGCCTCTGCAGAGGCGCTTTGCAGTGGTATTTAACCCTTTCATGGCCGCTAGCGGGGGGCAAAACCGCCCCGCTAGCGGCCGCATACCGACGGTAAAACGCCGCTAATAATAGCGGCGTTTTACCGCCTACGCCGCCCCAGTGTGAAAGGGCTCTTACTGTGAAGAAACCTTTCCGTATTAGGAGATGAATATATACTATATGGATCACTTATGTATTTGTACATGTTGATCATATCCCCCTTAATCTTCTCTTCTGTTAAGAGGGAATAGATTCAGTTCCTCTAATCTTTGCTCATTGCTGAGCTCCTCCATGTCTCTTATTACTTTGCCCCTCTCTGCACTTTCTCCAGTTCCCTGATATCCTTTTTTTTAGAACTGGTGCCCAAAACTGAACTGCATATTCCAGATGAGGTCTTACAAATGATTTGTACAGGGGCACAATGCTATCTTTCTGGAGTCCATACCTCTCTTAATACTCTTAGCCCCCAAGTGCATAACTTTAATTTTTATCAACATTAAACCTCATTTGCCACTTAGTTGCTCAATTAGACATTGCATTGAGGTCAGCTTGTAAATTGGAGACATCTTGTAAGGATGTTATTCCACTGCATTGCTTGGTGTCATCTGCAAAGACAGAAATGTTTCTTTTTGATCCCAGACCCTATATAATTTATAAAGTTATTAAAAAGTAAGGGTCCCAGCACTGAACCTTGGGGTACACCACTGATCACCTTAGATCATTCCGAGTAAGAGTCATTAACCACTACTCTTTGCATTCTGTCTTTTAGCCATTTTTCTATCCATTTACAAATTGATCTTTTCAAGCCTGTAGACTGTACCTTGTAAATGAGCCTTGTGTGGCAAACTGTGTCAAACACTCTTGCAAAATCCAGGTATACCACGTCCACAGCCACCCCCTCTGTCCAAGGTTTTACTTACCTCATAATAAGAAATTCTGTTGGCTTGATAACTTCTGCCTTTCATGAATCCATTCTGTCTGTTGCTTAAAACATTTTTTCCAGCAAGAACTAGTCTATGTGGTTTTTATTTAACTCTCCAGTATCTCTCTGACTATAGAAGTTAAACTAACAGGTCTATAATTACTTGGTAAAGACTTTGATTCCCCCCCCCCCCCTTTTTTTCTTTTTCAAGAAAATATTTCTTCATTTTTACAAATACATTAATATAGTCAATTTATCTCAAAAATATGTTCATATTACACTTCTTCCCATAACTTTGTGTATATTTACCCTACCGTTACACTAAAACACAGAACATTTTATTGTTACTCTTTGACAATTCTATTTTATAGTTTCAATTCCTATTCAAAATTCAGAGAGAGCCTATATATTCTCAATATTTCTTTCTGTATTGCTAATTTCCTCATATTACTTTTTTTATCACTCCATCGTAATGATTATTTTCTTTAATTATAGTTCCTATATTTTCTTAAATGTCTTAATATTTCCTCTTTTAATATATATAGATCTTTCTTTCCAGATTGTATCATCTACTTCTTTTATCCATTCCTTATGTTTTGGTGGGTTTATTGCTAACCATTTTCTCGCTATTAACTTTCGGGCCAAGAACAAACACCTAAATATTGCCATGTGTTTATTTTTTTACATCTGTATCCCTTATACCTCTCAAGATACATATCACTGGATTCGGCTCAAAATTAACACCAAAAACCATTTCCATGGTGCCAATAACCTTCCCCCCTTCCCAGTATCTATGCAGCTTTCAACATCTCCACATCATATGGATAAGATCTCCCCTTGAATCCCCGCACCTTGGACATTTAGTATCGGGCCTTCGCCCAAATAACTTTTGGGGGTATAGTATGTTCTATGAAATGGCAACAAATGCGAAGTCCTTTGCGATGGGGATACGGATACCAACAGTCCAGCATCTAATATATCTCTCCCAAATCTTCTACCCATCTACGTCTGCAAGGGAGTTCTTATTTCCCATTTGTCGCCACTTCACATGTGTTTGCATATATTTCCGATATCAATCCCTTAGCCGAACTCACATCGACTACTTTACACAGAGCAGTAATCGCACTCCACTCCAGCGTCTTGGAATACCATATTACCCTCTAAGTTCTTGAAATGGTATAAGTTGTTCCACTATATAATTGGATTACTCGCACCAAACCACACTTTTCCCAATCCTTACTCCTCTCTATATTTTCAAACTCTTGTATGTTTGTATTATCCCATATGGGTGAGAATTGTGTATCCCCAATTTTCCAACATTTCCCTAACTGTCTTCCAAAATTTATTAATCATTAGAAAGGTAGGGGAGGTGAGTATAAAAGATTCAGCTTCTAAGGCCTCTATTATTGTTTTATGGTTTGTTCCCTCAAGCATAATATTTTTCATTCAAATCACTTCTTCCGGGAAGATTACAACCCTTCAACTGTTGCAATTGCGCTGCCATGAAGTAACTTCAGGGGTGTGGCAATGCCAATCCCCTTTATTCTTTGGCTGTTGCAATACCCACAATCCTATCCTGGCTTGTGTTTTTTTTTTTTCTCCATATTCTCTAAAAATTACCTCTTTTTTTTTTTTTAAACGATTGTTTCGGTCTCCAAGTTAGCGGGTTATGTAATATGTACAAGAGTTTCAGCATCCAGATCCCTTTTTTTAAATATGGGCACCGCATTGGCCCTACGCCAATCCAGTGGTACCATTCTCCAGTCATTAACGAGTCCCTAAAAATTAGAAACAATGGCTTTGAAATGACAGAGCTCAATTCTTTTAGGATCCGTGCGTAGATGCCATCTGGTCCAGGTGCTTTATCCACCTTTATTCTGTCTAAATATTTCTGGACAATAACACTTTTGAGCCATTGTGGATCATTTGGGGCTGTGTCACTACCACCCCCATTATGGACATGATCTCCCCCATGCTCCTTTGTATACACAGAGCTGAAGAAAGTATTTAATTTGCCTTCTTTGTCCCCAGTCACCCACTGTAGATTATTTTGTAAAGAGCCTACATGCTCAGACCTGACCTTTTTACTAATAATATATTTGAAGAATTTTTGGGGGTTTGTCCTATCTTTCGCAATCTGTCTTTCGTTTAGAATTTTTGCGCCCTTGATTTCCTTTTTGCATACTCTGTTATATTCTTTGTAATATTTAAATGATGATAGCGTACAATGCACTTTTTTATTATTTATAGCCATTTTAACTTTGGCCATGAGCCACATAGGTTGTATTTTTAGCCTTTTAAACTTCTTGCCCATGGGAATATACTTTGCAGTGAGTTTACATACAGTCATATTGAAGAGTTACCATTTCTGTTCTGTGTCCATTGATGCCAATATTCCCTCCCAGTCTAAGTCCTGGAGAGCAGCCCTCATCCTTGGAAAATTTGCTCTCTTTGCTCTGTTTTTATATTACCCGTATGTGTTTGTTGCTAACATTAAGCACTTCCGTTATCCTGACTGAACGTCGTATGACTTTAAGGATAACAGGCAGTGCGCCCGCGCGGCGATCGGTGGTGCGGCATGTCAGTCTGACACACCGCAACACCGATCTCTGTAAAGAGTCTGACAGAGACTCTTTACCACACGATCAGCTTTGTCCAATCACAGCTGATCAGTGTAAACAGGAAGAGCCGTGTATCTGCTTTTTCTCACTAGCGTATTTACAGACGCGAGTAGAGGAAAGCCGATCGGCTGCTCTCCTGATGGGGTCCCCCCCCGAGGATCGCCACCAGGGATGCTAATCTGTGCCCATCAGTAATGGTTTCCAGTGCTCCTTTACAATTATGTCCATCGGTGCCACCCATAAGTACCCATCAGTGCGGCCTTCCAGTGCCCATCAGTGAAGGAGAAAACTTGCGTATTTACAAAATGTTATAACAGAAACAAAGAAATGTATTTGTGTTAAAAAAAATGTGATCTTTTTTTATTTAGAAAAAAATAAAAACCCCAGAGGTGATCAAATACCACCAAAATCAAGCTCTATTTGTGGGAACAAAATGATAAAAATTTAGTTTGGGTACAGTGTTGCATGACCACGCAATTGTCATTTAATTACCGACAGCACTAAAAATTGTCTTGGGCAGGAAGGGGGGAAAATGCTTGGTATTGAAGTGGTTAAATGAAATCATGTTATGGTCGCTGCTACCCAGATGTTCTTTTATATGAATATTGGTAATAAGCTCTGCATGGTTTGAAGATTACCAGGTCCAGCAGAGCGTCATTCCTATTCAGGGCCTAGATAATATGGACCATAAAATTTGTCTTTTAATAGGTTTATACATTTTTGCCCTTTAACTGTCCCAGCAGTGCGATTACTCCAGTCAATTTCCATGTAGTTAAAATCCCCCATTATTCTCGTTGTCCCAACCCTTGCAGCCCTTTCCATCTGTGCAAGGAGCAGAGTCTCCACCTCCTCAGCAACACTGGGAGTTCTATAACAAACTCCAATGACAACCTTTTGTAGTATGCACACCCATGTACAGTTCCACCCATAATGCTTCAGACTCATCACACTCTCCATCAACCATGTCCTCTTTCACACTCGCTTTGAGATCACTTCTCACATAGAGACAGACACCACCACCCCTCCGTTTTACCCTGTCTTTCCGAAAGAGCATAGCCAGGAATATTAATAGCTCAGTCATGAGAAGAATGAAGCCAAGATTCAGCAATAGCAATTAGATCATAGTTCTCCTCGTGCACCAGAGCTTCAAACTCACCTATTTTGCTTGACAGACTTCTGGCATTTGTGTACAAACACTTTAATTTATTGTCACATTTTGCAAACGTATGTTGCATATTTTTTATTTTAGTACAAATAGTACCATTTCCAATGGTTGATTGTAACACAGGAACCTTCATATCATCTGCCATAGCCCCCCCCCTCCATCTTTCCCCATTCCATCCACCATTAGGGGCTGACCCCTGTCTGACCTGTCCGCCCCATTATAATCTAGTTTACCCTCCAATCCTAGTTTAAATACTCCTCCAGCCTTCCCATAAACCTCTCCCCCAGCACAGTAGACCACCTTCCATTTAAGTGCAAACCATCTTTAGCATATAGGTTGCACCCCAATGAGCTCAGTGCTCTAGAAACCCAAATCCCCCCCCTCCTCCTTATACCAGGTCTTTAGCCATACATTGAGCTCTTTAATCACCCCCTGCCTTTCCCGTGTTGCGCATGGCACAGGCAATATTTCAGAAAATATCACCTTTTGAGGTCCTTCCCTTCAACTTGCAGCCTAGTTCTTTAAAATTAGTTCTTAAGGAGCCTCCACATTCCATATATTCTGTCATTGGTTCCAGTGTAGACCAAGACAGCTGGGTTATGCCCAGCCCCTCCCAGTAATTTATCAACCCGGTCCACCATATGCCGAATCCTGGCACCAGGGAGACAGCAAACCATTTGGTTGAGGTGATCCTGGTGACAAATTATTGTATGTGTGCGTGTGCATAGATAGATATATCTTCATTGATAGATAGATCGATAGAGGAAAGCCGCACCCAGTGTTTAACTAGTGCAATGCAATCTGGTCATCTCACCGACCGAATATAAAAAGGAAAAGTCCACAGGATTGCTGCACTTTTGTTATTGAACCGATAATTCAAACATGTATTACGTGGTGAGGAAGTACATGATTTTCTGTTTTGGGCTCACAAGTTGGCACCCTTTATCAGATCAAATGTGCATCTTTTTGATCTGATGAAGGGTGTAAGCTTGTGAGCCCAAAACGGAAAATCATGTACTTTCACATCATGTAATACGTTTGAACTATCGGTTCAATAAAGAAATTTTAAGTGCAGCAATAATCCTGTGGACTTTTCTATCTATATATCTATAACTATATATAATCTAAATGAGTAATCTGAGAAGGGTCTGGGAAGTGCACCAGCAGGCAGTGGTCTAGAGGGGACCGTGTGTGCATGCTAAACTGAGAAAAGAGGGGTGAAACTGTTGGCCCCAAAAGTGTCCTTTTAATCATCCTTCAGTAAACTACATGAGACCTGCCCTCAGAATGCTTCGGCAACCCCACAACGTGGACACTATTCCTGCGAAGTCTGTTCTCGAAGTCTCTATCATTGACTATGTGTATATCATGGTCAGTGTCATGGCCGCTGAGATCACTTACTGTGCTTGCAGAATGTCCCCACATGTCTGTGTCTTCAGCAGTAGCTGGGGAGTCATCAGCCAGAGGGCTGTCATGTGAAGCAGGAGGAGTAACCCTGAAAGCTGAAGCTTTATTTTTATTTTTTTTAAGTCCTACAGCATTGGTGACGTCACTTTCCTGTAATAAAGGAAGTCCCAAGCATTGCAGGCAGTGGGATCTTGTAAAAGTCTTCACGGCAGGGTTGCTTGTATTCTTCTTCCTTGACTGAACTTCTGGCACACAGAGGATTAATAGCTTTGGGCTTTAGGCTGAGCTGTTATGAACAAAAGCTTCTGAAGACCTGCCCCCCATCTTCCTCTATTGAGAAACATTCTTTTAATTTCTTTCACTGCCTGCAACAGGATCCCTTAACAGGGGAGGGACTCATCAGGCTCTCCCTATTCTCAGATCGTGCTACATGAAGTGAAAGCAATTAGTTGGCTCCATGATTAAGATTCTACTCCTTTGTGTAATGCCTGGAGCCTTCCAAGTCCTTAATCCATCTTGGAAGCTAGGAACTACCTAAAGTCTACAGTAATCCATTCCAAATGGTTCTGTTTTTTTACTTTTTGCACAGGACATCGTTATCCCTGCTCTCCTCTTGAACTTTTCCCTCAGAGGAATTCCCTAGATTTTTTTCACTGAAAATGTTCAGTATTGTACACCTTGACAGTTTCCTGTAACTGTGCAAAATGTATTATCTACTTTAGTTACCTTACATTCCATATTGTTTCCCTCTCGTAGAAATCGTGCATCCTTCTTCTTTTTTTTTTTTCTTCTTCACAGGCTTACCAGTGATATTTTAGTTTTGTTCCTCAAATTTTAGTCCTCTTCTCATCCTGGAAATACTCCTAAACAGTCTCTCTTTATTTCTTCAGGTGCAGTTTTTCTTATTTGAGCATTTGGAGTCCTTATGAGGACTTTCATCCTTGGTAGGACAATATCTTTTCTGAATTTCATGAACCTCCCTGAAGGTCAACAAATCACATTCCCTATTATCACACAATAACATAGCGTACACTAGTAGCCCTGATTCCTGCTACTCCTGTGAGAGATTCCTAATCTTGATTCCACCATACTTAGTTCATTTTCTGGCATTACATATGAACTCTTCCCTTGCCTACTTCATGCATTGTCTGCCACACTACTCTCCTTTTCAAGAATTGTGGATTGCTATGCCAATATTCTTAATCACTCTCATGGTAATTTCATATATAGAGAGATGATTTCCTTACATAGGTTTTAGATATTTCTTCCTGTCTGGGAATATCCCTTCTATTAATGATCTCCCATATCCTAATGAAAATGGTTAAAAATACTATCTATCTAAATTTCAGATTGTTTTCTACTTGGTTTATATCTTCATGTCCTTATTTCTTCTGTCTTGGTTTTCTTTACCTGAAATGCAATTGTTGGTATACTAGATTTAGGCCTATACTATTGGTTGGCAAAGTGCACTGCTGGTGTAAGATGCTTTTCTGTTTGGTTTGTTTTTAGTTCCGGCTGTGTTTCCCTCATGGTCAATAATGGCATCTCCACTTGTTGGTAGAGGTCCTTTTACTTTTTCTACTTCCAATTTTTCTTCTTGGGAATAGTCGTACTTGACACTATACTTCTCCATGTTGGTAATTTTTTCCAATTCAGATTTCGCAGTCTCTTCTCAGGGGGAGCCCCTTGAGCTATTTATTGCCCAAACTCTGACCTTATTTCAGTATTGACCTTTCTGGTACTACAGCCATCAGAGATCCAAGGTTACCAATATGGGCTCCCTTAAAAACCCCAGCCCATCTAAATCCTTTCCTGTCCACTCCTTAGTGGACAACATGCTGTATGGCAGATGGCTGCATCCAGAAAAAGTTTACGCCCCCACCAAGACACTTTGCTCAATAATATCCCATGGTAGATTTATTTCTCAAAAAATGGATGGTCCTTGAGGTTGATTGGCTTTTACTTTTTTCAACAGGTCTATAACAGTGCCTTTGGGGTGTTTACTGCAATTCAGTAATGCATGGATAAGAGGTTCTCTTTGAATCCTCTTTTGCCATGATTAGTCCAGGAATTCAACCTGTCAGACTCCTGCGGTCTGAACAAAAAATGTCTCCCAATAGCTAGTATTCATTCCTACAGACTCTTAGCTCCTTAAGCATTCCTGCCATCTGCTTTGAGGTATTGCGTGGTTGGGTTGGCTGACCCCCTACACCAAATGTTCAAGGTTTGCCTACTTTCCATCTAGGTGTGCAGGCTGTTGTGGCTCAAGTATTGCTCAGCAGAATCAGCATGCAAGAAGCGGCTAGAGAGGATTTCCTTAGTGGGAGGTCGTCGCTTTAGTGAGGAGCTAACCTCTTTATCTTGAAAGTTAGCTGGTAGGAAGAGCACCCTGTTCGTCAGTAAATGAAAGGCTGAGACTGTAAGCGGGTAAACAGAAGGATTCCCCCATTTATAGTTCCTTGGTTTCCAAAAATCTCCATTGATTCCGACTCACCACTTGGAGTACCTAGGCCTTGTCCTGGATATGGTTCTGGGTCGAGTTTCTTCTCTTCCTCCAGCCAAAAAAAATCTCAGATCTCAGGCATAGACACGCCTGTCGTCAACCATCAGTTATGTTTTGCATGGGTGCTCTGGGTCTAATGGTGGCCTCATTCAAGGCAGTGCTGTATGCCCAAATTCTCTCCAGGCAATTGTAACACAATATCCTTGCTGCATAGGACAAGCAACTTCTTAAGTTCAGCCTGTTGGCAGAGGCCAGACATACTCTAACGTGTTGGATATCTCATGATCGAGCCCACACAAGGGCACTCGGGAAGGGAGGAGGAGCCTAGATCACTGGCAGGGTACCCCTCATTACACAAAGCAGGTAAACAAGAGAAAGCAGCCAAACCCTTCCAGTGCTCAGTGGTCCTCAACGGAGTGAAGGCCAAACCAGTGACACATGGATATGCGGTCCTATGCCTGGTGGATGTAGCTCTCCTTGGATTGGGTATCCAGTGTGGAACCACAAAAACAAAGAAGAGAAGTCACAAACCAGTGGTGAATAACCCGGGAAAAAATTTACCAAAAGGAAGCCAATAAAATGCATACTCGCAAAAGTACTAAAGTGTACAGCATGTAAATTCAAGGATACCATGAGGTACCAAGTGCTTCTAGAACCTCACACGGAGTACCCTGCACGTTTCTGGGGTGCACCCCCTTCTTTAGGGCACAGCTCTGAAGAAAGGAGAAGGGGGGGTGCCCCTGAAACACGTCAGCGTGCTCCATTTGAGGTAAGTCTAATCTGTTTTTAAAAATGTAACCTTACAATGACTTGAAAGATCCCCCTTGCCTGCTCTCCCAGATCAATCAAATGTGATGCTCATCACCCTGAAATGGCTGAGAAGAACATGGTATGCAGATGCTCTCTGTTTTCTGATCGATGTTCCGTGGCCATTACCAGATGCCTGTTTTAGGGTCCATTGTTCCATCCCGCTTCTCATTAGCTTTCTCTTTCGCTAGCTTTCTCAGCCTGGTGGCTTAAGCTCAAGTCCTGAGCAATGATATCCTGTCGGTCATCCCTTTGCTTTTAGAAGGCTTATTTTGTCCGCTGTGTCCTGGCTTTTCTTTAAACAGGGTTGAATTAGCAGTTTGCTCTGAGTTTGGTCAAGGCCCAAATGTTAGCTTTTGGTATTTTTCGACACTCCTCATCTCACTTCCTGGTGATGGCTTTTGAACAAGTGGTCATATTGTTCCTCCCAGGCACTCTCCAGTGACATATTGTGAGTTAAATTTGGTTCTTTCAGTGCTGAAAGCTCTTCCATTTGCACCCATTTTTAGAGTGAAGGGTGTCAGATCTGGCTGCCATAACTTGTAGGAATCCCTTCTGCGTTTATTACAGGGATTAGGTTATCCTTTGACCCAGGGTCTCCATTTTGCCTAAGATAGTGTCTTCCTTTTACCTCAAACAGGACATCGTACTTTTTTAATTTCCTAAGCACCATTGGGCAGTGGTACTTCACTCTCTTGATGTGGTTTGAGCTGATGGCCTCCCTCTTAGCTATGGCTTCCCTAAAACAATCGGATTGCCTCGGGTTACAAAGGGATCTTGCAGGTGGCTCCCTGCATCTCATTCCACCATTGCTAGCTTGATCTGTCAGGTTGTGGTTTGGGCCTATTCATAGTCCTTCCTTTCTGATGACTGATAATTTTACCATATCTGTCAGTGCTTTCTGGTCTTTTCAGCATCAAGTTTCTGCATTGCAGATTTGTAAGGCTGCCACCTGGCCTTTGGTTTTTGAAGCTTTACTGGGTGATTGATCAGGCCTCTGGTGAAGCTGCTTTTTGTAACAAGGTGCTGCAGGCTGCTGAGTGAATTGAGTAGCAGACCCTCGGTTGTTGCGATGATAGATAAATTTATATATAGTACATAGTTAATCAGGTTGAAAAAAGACACAAGTCCATCTGGTTCAACCATAAAAATAAATAAAAAAATATTATACAATCCCATATACACAATCCTGTACCCACAGTTGATCCAGAGGAAGGCGAAAAACCCCAGCAAAGCATGATCCAATTTGCTACAGCATGGGAACAAATTCCTTCCTGATCCCAGAGAGGCAATCGGATTTTCCCTGGATCAACTTTACCTATAAATGTTAGTACCCAGTTATATTATGTACATTTAGGAAAGAATCTAGGCCTTTTTTAAAGCAATCTACTGAGCTGGCCAGTACCACCCCTGGAATGGAGCCCATTCCAAATTTTCACAGCTCTTACTGTGAAGAAACCTTTTCATATTTGGAGATGAAATCTCTTTTTCTCTAGGTGTAAAGAGTGCCCCTCTGTGTTGACCGTAAAGTGAATAACAACACCAAGTTCACTATATGTACCCCTTATTTCTTTGAAGTACCGTATTTATCGGTGTATAACACGCACCTTAACTTTAAGAGGGACATTTCAGGAAACAAACTTAAATTTTAATTAAAGAACTTTGAAGCAAAATAAGTGTCATTGCCCATTAATGCAGCCTTGCCATTGCCCATCTGCAGCCTTGCCAGTGCCCATCTGCAGCTTCTCCATTGCCTATCAATGCAGCCTGATTAGTGCCCATCAATGCAGCCTCTCCAATGCCCACCTGCAGCCTTGCCATTGCTGTGGTAAACAGAGGGATCTCCTGTTTACTCAGTGCTCAGTCACACAATGTCCCGTGTCCTGGCCTGGCTCCTATGATAGACTGAACACCGCTCCAAAGCGGGGACATATGACATCTATTTTTTGAGCCTCTCAGCCTGTGTAACTGAGCGCCGAGTACAGAGGAGATCCGGGCTATGTGTAATCCAGCGGCACTCGTTACTCCTGCCCCCCCTCAGACTTCCAGGTAAATTTAGGTACATTTTTTATAACACGCATCCATGATTTGCCCTCTATTTTGAGGGGGAAAAGTGTGTGGTTATATGCCAATAAATACGGTGTATTGTTTTCTCTGAGAGTTCAGCAATACAAATTGGCAATAACTGTGCACTCCATCCAATACTGAAATTATTGGATGTAACTAAACTTTGAAGCAACCCTGTTGCGAACAATCAATAGTGCTCAGTGGTCTCTCCCTCAAGCCCCTACCTTCAAGCACCTACAGGATTTAGTAGCAGTGATTGAATCAGCAGGGGATACAAATCGATCTATACTCTGGTTTCAGAAGAAAACTTCAGGGGATGGTTACTTTTGAGCAGAGTTGCAATTGACAGCATGGAAAATAAAGATGTGTATTCTCTTCTTGTACAGTTAACAGGGTTTTAAATACAGATAACATTTTATTTTACTATGTAATATTGCTTTAAGGAATTTGCCTGTGTTACAAGCTTCTTCTGTCTTTGCATATCATTCAATAAAAAATTGATCTTGAACTTTTTTTTTATTTGTGATTTGTTTGTCCTAGGGGTCTCTTTCTACCTGTCAGCTGTCGGAGCCTCTGCTGTGGTTCATTTTAAGAGTTTTGGACACAAGTGAGGCTTTGAAAGCCTTCCATGAAATGGGTAAGTGACGGTAGAATGTTATTTTTTTTTTGTTTTGTTGGTTTTTTTTTTTTTTTTTTTTGAACAGTCTAGCTTCTCAACTAATAACCGAACTATCCAAAAGTAATCCATCTTGTATCAAAGCTAAATTTTAGGATATTACTGTCCCATAGACCCCTAAGTTGTATTGTTTGCTACACATATCTTCGTATATTCTTTGTATACATGAACTGCAAAGGAAACATTCTGATCTAGGTTATCCTTTAGCAAAACAATAGCATGAGAAGTACACTGTGCATGCTCTGTGTCAGTAAATAGATTCATTTTAATAATTATTTGTACTTGCATTGAGGATGGCAACTGAATGCAGGCATGAGACGCTGCATGCATAAATAATTGTATGCAATTGCACACTCCACAGTACAAAATGTTCAGCTATATTTTGTTTTGTCTGGTTAAACATAGCTCATCTCCAAAGACTGCTAAAGTAAAAAGTTAAACATCTGCCCAAAGCAGTCTGGTAAATGTATGATAGGTTAAATTCCTTTTATCATTTAACATATTTACTCTTGGCATGTTTTTCCTTGTAATATTGTAAGCTTTTTATGTAGGTGGTGTTCCCTTTAAATTCTATTATATTACAAAACAAATAATGTTATGCGTGTGTAACATCCATTATATTTGATCATACTTGGTTATCTATCTAGTGGAGCTGCTCAATTAATCATTAAAGAATCAGATTCTACCCCCTCCTGATCTTAAAACAGCATTTTCTTATTCTGTGTAACAAGTGCAGAATCTCTGCTCACTTTTGACAGCTGAAAAAAAATGTATCCAAAGTAACATTTCGTTGTTAGATCAAAGGAAAGAACTAAGACAGGTATTTGCACCCACTTCCGGCATAGACTCCCATGGGAGTCTATGCCTCTTCCTGTCCCTCCGCGCTGTCTCCTGGGAAACACACAGCTCCCAGCGTCCAGTTACGATGCACAGCGCGACTCGCACATGCGCAGTAGGTAATCGGGAAGTGAAGCCGCAACGCTTCACTTCCTGATTCCCTCACCTAGGATGGCGGCAGCAGCTGCCGAGAACCGAGCGGGTTCTCGGCGTCGCCTGCCGACATCGCTGAACCCTGGGACAGGTAAGTGGCCATTTATTAAAAGTCAGCAGATGCAGTATTTGTAGCTGCTGGCTTTTAATATTTTTTTTTTTTTGGCGGTTTAGGTGGACCCCCGCTTTAACCACTTAGACTAAACCTTTTTCTGACACTTGTTGCTTACAAGTTATAAAATCAGGATTTCTTTCTTTATCTTACATCATGGGACCCAGAGCACCATAGTAATCACTATGTGGGTATATAGGCACCTTCAGGTGATGGATGGTACCCGGGCCTCGTATAAGAAGCACAAGGTTTTGCCTGTAACGCCTCTCTTTGCAGGGTGGGACCCAGGGCTTTTTGGTCATGCTTACATTACTTAAAGCTTTTCCTGGCGGGTTGATAATACAGGTCCAAGGGAGAGGAACCCCTATAAATGGACCCGGTCCTTGAAGGTTTACAGTTTGGATCTGTCTGTTACAGCAGTATCCTGCAAAAAAAAAAACCTATGTTTTTTTTTCTTCCATGAGTAAAAATGTTGTCATGCCTTAAAGTCTCCACTAGAAGTAAATGCACATACCTTAGTACGTTGCTTCTCAGCTCAGTGTCCCAGCTACAGCATGTGTGTGGTCTCATCAAGCCAGGGGGAGTCCTCATCCAGCAAAGAACAGTATGTTTGTTTTTCCCCTCTGGGGGAAGGGAGGTACAGCAGTAGTTTGTTACCCCCCCACAGGGGGTTGCGGCGGCTTTCCTATGTTCGCTTATCCCCACAGAAGCTCATAACTTTTCTAAAAATACCATCTCCCCAGACCTCCCTTCCCTCCCCTCTCGCTGGGTCCCCACTGACCAAAGCAGCATGTTAATGCCGTTCGCGTGCAAACTACGGCTAGTTTAAACAGAGGAGAGGATGTGTTGAATGACTGGGGGCATGGTTAAAGGCGCAGTGCCGTGTGGGGGACGCAAGTCCATGAGGAGCACACTGCGCAGGCCCTGGGGACAAACAGACGTTTCTCAGCTAACAACTGCAGTCAGGGAACACAGGACGCAGGAGCGCTGGGGGCACGTAAGGATGCATACAGGCATTTCCAGTACAGGAATTAACATTTACACTCAGCACAAAAGCTGAACTTTGTTAGCGGAATTGTTTTTTGCTAGACTATTCCCCATCGAGTTGTGCATTTACTTGGTGCCTCTGCTTTTTGTGCTACGTACTATGGCTCCCAAAAAAAAAACACCACAAAGGTACCAAAAATCCCACCCCCAGGCACTGGCAACTCCAGCCTTGCCTCCACACTGTCATCCTCTCCTGAAATACCAGAGATGGCAAGCCAGGGTGAGTCTTTCGAACCAATTGGTGGTGCAGCTGCTTCTCACATCTCGGCCCCTGTATACGTGACTGCAGATGCATTTTCCTCTGCCCTGCGGGGCCTAGAGGGAAGATTAGCAGCTTTAATTGCATCCTCCATCCAAAAGGATAGGAAGCATGTTAGATACCCCTCCCCCACCTTAGACCCTTTACCAAGGGATCAGTGGGTACAGGATGAGGTGTTACCCTCAGGCGATCAGGAGGAAAAGCAAACTGATTACTCCTCTGCAGAGGAGACAAAGGTGGATGAACCTTTTTCAGCCTCGCAATCTGAGTAATTGCTGGTACAATCTCTTATGCAGATGGTTCGTTCCACTTTCAAGCTACCCCTAATGGAGTCAGCTGAAAGTTCTATTCTTTAGGTTCCTTTAAACCTTCACGGCCTTTGCATGTGTTTCCTGTCCATGCATTACTAGAACAGCTTATTTATGCTGAATTGGATCACCCGGATAAGCGTTTTCTCCCTCCAAAGAGATTAACGGCACTCTACCCCATGGAGGAGAAATTCACCAAATAATGGAATGTACCAGCAGTTGACGCTGCGATTTCCAGTGTGAATAAATGTCTAACTTGTCCAGTAGACAATGCACAAAAGCTTAAAGATCCAACAGATAAAAGGTTGGAATTCCTGTTAAAATCCTCCTCCTTTTTTTTTTTTTTTTCCTTGGCAGGTGCCGTTGCTCAGCCTGCAGTCGCTGCAATAGGCATCTGTCAGGCCCTAAAGGACCAGTTTAGACAGGCCCTTAAGGAGGTTCCTGCACAACAAGCCCGGGATTTGGCCGAACTACCAAAAGCATTATGTTTTGACGCCATGAAAGATTCTATTCACCAGGCGTCCCGCCTTGCGCTTGTGCTAGTACACATGAGTAGGATCCTGTGGTTAAAAAATTAGTCATCCGAAGCACCATGCAAAAAGCTCCCGACTGGTTTTCCTTTTCATGGGGATCGGCTATTTGGGGATGATTTGGATAAATACATCCAAATGATTTCTAGTGGGAAAAGTACTCTTTTGCCAGTCAAAAGAAAGTGTAAACGCCCTTCATTTAAGCGGACTTTCTCCTGTACCAGGGGCATCCGCCTCTAGGCAGTGCCGACGGCCTCCACCGTCACACTCTAGATGAAAGCCTCAGGGTCAGGCCCAGGCACAAAAGAAGTCCTGGGGCTGGAAACCTGCAGAGCAGAATTCCAAAGCGTCATCATGAAGGGGCGCTCCCCCTCGTCAGAGTGGGGGGAAGACTTCTGCAATACTCAGAAGTCTGGCAAGAGGAAATTCAGGACAGATGGGTCATCTCCACGGTGTCTCTAGGGTACAAACTAGAATTTTGGGAGTTTCCACCATCTCGTTTTCTGAGGTCAAACGTTCCCAAAGATCCATTGAAAAGGCAATCTGTTTCGAGCACTAGACCTATTACTGGCTCAGGGGGTGATCATACAAATCCTCATAGAAGAGCAAGGTTTGGGTTTTTTTATTCAAACCTCTTTACGGTACCAAAACCAAATGGAGATGTCAGACCCATTTTAGATCTAAAGAATCTAAATCAGTTCATGAAGATCCGCTCCTTTCACATGGAGTCGATCAGGTCAGTGGTGTCTATCCTACTAGGAGGAGAACTTCTTATGTCTATCGACATCAGGGATGCATATCTGCATGTCCCTATATTTCCCGTTAACCAAAGGTTTCTGCGGTTCGAGGTAGAGGTAGAACGGCAGCATTTCCAATTTGTAGCCTTGCCCTTCGGGCTAGCTACAGCACCCCAGGTGTTTACAAAAGTCCTGGCCCCACCACTAGCCAGGTTTAGGGCACAGGGCATAACAGTCTTGGCGTATCTATTGTTAATAGACCAGTCAGTGGCTCGTTTGGAGCAAAGCATGCGCATTAGAACCAGTTACCTGGAAAGTGACAGATCCCCCTCCCCGGAGACTCCTAGTCTGGAGCAGGAATGGGTTGAGGGCGCTTCCGCCGCCAACAGGGCGCTAGGGCCCAGGGGCAAGCCGTAAGGCCAGGGCAAGAAAAGGCCCTGGGTCCAACATTTTTCTAAACCTAGCACCAAGCCCTCCTTTTGAGGGGACGCCCCCACTCCATTGGGTGGGGGGAAGGCTACTGCACTTTGCAGACATTTGGAAAACAACAATTCAGGACGAGTGGGTCACCTCAATTATATCTCGCGGTTACAAGCTGGAGTTACGGGCGGTTCCCCCTCAGAGGCTTGTAAGATTTTTTTTTCAGGCACTACATCTAGTGTATCAAGAAGTGATTGTAGAGGTTCCTGTATTCGAAAAGAGCACAGGGTTTTACTCAAACCTTTTACGGTTCAGAAACCAAACTGGGACACAAGGCCCATTTCGGACCTAAGGTCCCTGAACAAGTATCTATTGATACAGTCCTTTCGGATGGAATCTGTCCATTCAGTAGTAACCTCGCTCCAGAGAAGAGACTTTAGCCTACATCGATGCATAAAGGACGCATACTTGCACTTACCTATCGTTTAGCCTCATTAGAGGTTCCTATGTTTTGCCGTAGTGGAACGTCTCTTTCAGTTTGTGGCTCT
Organism: Lithobates clamitans; assembly: GCA_037952925.1. Taxonomy (NCBI): domain Eukaryota; kingdom Metazoa; phylum Chordata; class Amphibia; order Anura; family Ranidae; genus Lithobates; species Lithobates clamitans. Next base: position 4,377,207 of record JBBGZY010001134.1, read on the forward strand.
ACCCTTGGGTTTGCTACAGCTCCCCGGGTGTTCACAAAGGCGCTAGCACCAGTACTGGGTCTTTTAAGGGCCCAAGGGATCCTGGTGCTTGGGTATCTGGACGACCTTCTGCTCAGAGACCATAAATACCGAAAAGTCAGCCTTGAGACCAGCTCAAAGTCTAAGATATTTAGGTCTGATTCTAAACAGTCCAAGCAAAGTATTCTGGCCACCTGTAAGGATCTGTGCCTGAAGGATCAGGTGCGTCAGATAAGGGGCACCAGACAACCCTCCATTCGGCTCTGTATTAGTCTCCTAGGGAGGATGGTATCCTCCTTCAAGGCAGTGCCCTATACCCAGTTCCATTCCAGGCCTTTACAACAAGACATCTTGGAACACAGGAAGAAAAGCCCTTGATTATCCATTGTGCTTATCTCCTCAGGCATTCTTAACTCGAAACTGGTGGTTGCAGGATCAGAACCTGTGAAAGGAGAAAATCCTTTCTCCGGTAACTTGGAGAGTACTGACTACAGATGCCAGTCTCTCAGGTTGGGGAGCAACCCTAGACGGGCTCACAGCTCAGGGGAAATGGTCAGGGACAGAGCAGACCCTACCCATCAACGTCCTAGAATTACAGGCAGTACGTCTGGCCCTGCGGTCCTGGACGGTGGAGCTTCAAGACTGCCCCATCGGGGTTCATATATATATATATATATATATATTTTTTTTTTTTTTTTTTCCCAGAGACAGAGAATAAAATGCTGGTCTCTGCAATATTTTGTTGTCACACTGTATTTGCGCAGCGGTCTTTCAAATGCAATTTTTTGGAAAGAATACAGTCTTTAATTTAAAAAAAACTAAACAGTAAAGTTAGCCCAATGTTTTTGTATAATGTGAAAGATGTTATGCCGTTAGAATCGTGATCTTCATTCTAGGCCAAAAAATTGTGATTTTCATTTTAGCCAGAATCATGCAGCTCTACTATCTAGATAAATACTGCAATTATTTATGCTTTAGCCAAAAATGCGAGCTGCCATTGAATAGTACATTTACATAAATGCCATGAGGTTTTTTTTTTTGTTTTTTTTTCAGGTGGGGTTCAGCTTATCTGTAACAACATGGTCACCAGTACCAGAGCAATTGTTAACACCGCCCGAAGTATGGTCTCTACAATCATGAAATTCCTTGACTCTGGTCCCAGCAAAACCTCTGAGAGCAGTTTGAAAGCAAGAGTGCTTGTTTCAGAGCCAGACAATGCAGAAGGCATTCACAACTTTGCTCCATTAGGTATTTGTATATTCCAGTTAACTTTTTTTTTTTCTTTATTGTTCATTAAGGGTCACGGGGATCTTTAACTTTTTGGGATTTATTTCCATGTACAGGGTTATTGGACACTGGCAATCAAAAAGCTGTAAATCAACCTAGAATAACCTCTTTTACTACCAGCATGCCTTGGCTTTTTGCTAGTGCCCCAAAAAGATGGAACTTCTATTCTTCAGCTCTGCGTTTTAGATTAACCTTCTTTTTTTTTTGGTAGCACTTATTTATGCTTAGATTTTTTTAGGTTAGTATCCCTCTCTGTATCGCTGCTAAAGCTTGTCTCTTCATTTGCAGCTATCCAGCTTGGTTGTCCCCAATGGTATTTTGATTACTTTGTCTGGAACCCACTTGACTACTAGTCTGGAAGTAACAATCGGGTTTCACAGACTCCATTCTGATAAGGCTTTTCCTCAGATCGCTTTTCAGGTTCAGAGCCCTTGCCCAGTTTGCCTCAGCCCTTGCCCTGTCTCTGAAGAATCATTTAGTTAGTAGCCTTTTCGGGCTGAACACTAGGAGCTGCCCTGTTTTTTTCTGTTCTTGCTGGTTTCTCTGCAGAAGGGGATATACTGTTGGACTGAATGCTGAAGTCATCTGGTATGTAGAGTATTGTGCACACTCCGTGTTCGTTTCCACCATAAAGCATCAAGGAAGCATTGGGAAATTTGATCTGTGACCTCTTCCTGCTGCCTGCCCGCAGTGATTTTGGATACCTCTAGTCATCTAACCTCATCTGCTACCAGCTGCCCAGGTTTCATGAGTGCCCGAGGCCTTGCCTCTTACCTGGAGCTTAGAAGTTGCCATACTGTCACGCAATCACAACATGTCTGATTTTTGGGGAGAGTTTCACTGTACTGAGTACCCCCAGCTAACACTCTGATAGCAGCTCTAAGTCTGCTCGTAGCTTGACTGATTGTGTTCACAGCTACAACCTACAGTTATGTTGCCCTCTTTAGCTGTTATGTGTGGCTACATCCTCTGCCCTTTTGACTGAGGTTTTTCTACAGTTATACAAGACACGTATCGCCTAAATCGCCCATTTATTTGCTGACTCTGATCAACGAGACTACAAACATGCTCCTGCACCCCCTCCTGCTGATTTTATATCTGCTTTACCTGCAGCGTTGGCTGCTTCTAAGCCATTGGTTGCAGAAACTGTGTCTGATTCTGAGTCTATCCAGTTGTTAGAGATCAGTCTACTGCTATTACTCCTAAAAGGCATTTTTTTGTGGCTATTATTGATGCCCCGTAGCGCTACTCTAAATGAGATGATTAGCCCGTTGATTCTACCAGTTCTGTCTCCAGTCTGCTGTCCTTTTTAAAGTGCTTAAAGCAGAACTAAACCCATCGCTTTAACAATTTCAAATAAGTTACATTCCCGGCATGTTATTGTCACTTTGGTTGTGCTCTGAACCAAACCATTAAGTGACTGGTGCCATAACTGACTGTGGCTGTGAAAATAGTAAGAGGGTTTGGTTCTGCTTTGAGGCCAAGACTTTCCATTTGCTCACGTTTTTCCAACTCTTTCTTTATGAAGATTTTAAACATGCGGTCTGCTTACTTCAAGCATTATTAGCCTTGTAACTGTATGGGAAGGGTTTTGTGCAGAAGTCAACTTTTCCTCACTGTGGATCTGGCAATGTCCTGCCTTATCAAGGCACTTACGATTCCAGTAGAAGACTTGCCTGTCTTTAATGACCCAAACGATAACCAGTTGGAAGTCCTTTCAAAAGTCTGTTTTCTCCCGCAGGACCTGCCAATCTGCCTATCCTGTCTGTGACTTTGTTCTCAACTTTTGTTCGATTACTTAAAATCCCCCAAAGTTCCAACCCTTTCTGGGATTGAGCCTGTGATTATTGAATGTGTGGGGTTGTGCAGACAACTGTAGCATGACCATCAAAGAACTAATACCAAGGGTGGTGCTAGTGGCAAGGGCACTGTCAGACCACTTTTTCTCCCTTCTTATGTTATAGTAACATCCCTTTTTATCTCTCCACTCCCTCAATACACTAGTCAAGACCACCCTGGCTTCCAGTCCACATGCAAGGTCTAGTACTCATCTGCAGTCCTTTGCGGATGCCTGGACTACTTGAATTTCTTAATTATGCATCACTGGACAAAATACACTGATCAAAAATTACAGGAATCTCTTCGTAGCCATAACCCCTCCCAGCTTAGCAAAGCCCAAGTTTTTAACTAGTGTTCTCAGGTGATGGATGTACCTGCATATATCTGTCTGAAGATTTTCCTTGTAAGGGCTTAGTTCCAATTTCCTGGCCTGTTATTAAGACCCCTGAGCAGGATTGGTTTCTGCGGCCGAACAGCCGAAGGGGACTGCACATACAAGAGTGTGGACAGCCTGTAATGTCTGCCCGTCACCGCTGGATCCTGCAGTCAGCGATTTTGGGGGTACACTTTATTTGATGACCTTTTGGGCAAGATACTAAACAAGTCTAGGGCGGTGATTCCCCTGGAAGGGAGTAGTCGCTAAAGAACCTGCAGGACACACATGCTATGATGGGTGAAGACTGGGAGGTTCAGGGCTGCTATGTGCAAAACCATTGCACAGAGCAACTTAAAAGAAAAAAAAAAGTTTACAATCACTTTGATGGAATGTATTTGATTGTATGAGGTGTATACCTATTTTGATAATGATGCGCCTTGGTTATATTTAAAAAAAAAAAAAACACAAATAAAACTGTCTGCGCTAGTTAACACTTTCTAGGCAGTTTTGCAAAAGTGGCTGATATATTTGAATCCCTTATAACATAACAGATTAACACCATCACATAAACTTAATATTTTACGTGACGTGATGCAATCAAAACATATAACATTAAAAATCCTAAAATTACCAGAAAAAAACAAAGCATCACTACAGGATCGGGGCTGCTCTGTGGTTTAGAAAAAAATTGTTTACAATCACTTTAATGCTTTATCTCATCAAAACATAAGGAGGCAGCCTCAAAGTGTTGCATAAGTAAAAAGCAATCACGATTGAAAAGCCAGCAAATATCCACTCATATGTATGTCGCTCTCTAGCTCCAAAGACAGCAGCATGTAACGACATTCAGTGCAACAAGCTCCACGATGGAACATCAAACAAATCAACTGCAGCTAATCCAGTGGAGTGGTTTGGCTATTGGAATCACAATAGTAATGCTACTTTGACACATAGGTCTCATGCACACTGGATGTTCTAAAAACGGCAGTAGCATTGGCTGTAGAAAGCTGTAGCTATAGAATAAGTTTTGCAGTTGCGTTTTTTAGCTCTAGCTTTTTTTTTTTTGTTGTTTTAACAAAACTATACTCCCACAAAAGCTTATGGCTTGGTGCTTCATTTAGAACACTGGACTTTCAAAATATTTGTTTAATCACTTCAATACAGGGCATTTATACACCTTCTTGCCCAGACCAATTTTCAGCTTTCAGTGTTGTCGCAGTTTGAATGACAATTGCGCCGTCATCCAACACTGTACCCAAACTAAATTTTTATAATTTTGTTCCCACAAATAGAGCTTTCTTTTGGTGGTATTTGATCACCTCTGCGGTTTTTATTTTTTGCTAAACAAATAAAAAAAAGACCGAAAATTTTGAAAAAAATTAAAGTTCTGCTTTTGTTTCTGTTAAAAAATATTTGTAAATAGGTAAGTTTTCTCTTTCACTGATGGGCACTGATAAGGCGGCACTGACAGGCACTGATACAGTGGCACCAATGAGGCGGCACTGTTAGGCGGCACTGATGGGCACTGGTAGGTGGCACTGATGGGCACTGGTAGGCGGCACTGATGGGCGGCACTGATGGGCACTGGTAGGCGGCACTGATGGGCACTGGTAGGCGGCACTGATGGGCACTGGTAGGCGGCACTGATGGGCACTGGTAGGTGGCACTGATGGGCACTGGTAGGCGGCACTGATGGGCGGCACTGATGGGCACTGGTAGGCGGCACTGATGGGCACTGATGGGCGGCACTGATGGGCGGCACTGATGGGCGGCACTGATGGGCGGCACTGATGGGCGGCACTGATGGGCGGCACTGGTGGTCACTCCTGGGTGGCACTGGTAGGCGGCACTGGTAGGCGGCACTGATGGTCACTCCTGGGTGGCACTAGGTGGCACTGATGGTCACTCCTGGGTGGCACTGGGTGGCACTGATGGTCACTCCTGGGTGGCACTGGGTGGCACTGATGGTCACTCCTGGGTGGCACTGGGTGGCACAGATGGTCACTCCTGGGTGGCACTGGGTGGCACAGATGGTCACTCCTGGGTGGCACTGGGTGGCACAGATGGTCACTCCTGGGTGGCACTGATGGTCACTCCTGGGTGGCACTGATGGTCACTCCTGGGTGGCACTGATGGTCACTCCTGGGTGGCACTGATGGTCACTCCTGGGTGGCACTGATGGTCACTCCTGGGTGGCACTGATGGTCACTCCTGGGTGGCACTGATGGTCACTCCTGGGTGGCACTGATGGTCACTCCTGGGTGGCACTGATGGTCACTCCTGGGTGGCACTGATGGTCACTCCTGGGTGGCACTGATGGTCACTCCTGGGTGGCACTGATGGTCACTCCTGGGTGGCACTGATGGTCACTCCTGGGTGGCACTGATGGTCACTCCTGGGTGGCACTGATGGTCACTCCTGGGTGGCACTGATGGTCACTCCTGGGTGGCACCGATGGTCACTCCTGGGTGGCACCGATGGTCACTCCTGGGTGGCACCGAAAGGCAGCACTGCTGGGCACTGTTATGAGGCGCTGATAGGCATCCCTGGTGGCACTGGCAGTGGTAGGCATTGGAGTGGGCACCGATTGGCAGCTGCCTGGGCACAGAGTGGTGTTTCCCTGGGGGTCTAGGGGCATACCTGGTGGTCCAGTGTGGATGGCTTCCCTGGTGGTCCTGGGCGGGATTCGAGGGGGGGCTGTGCTGATAAACAATCAGCACAGACCCCCCCTGTCAGGAGAGCAGCCGATCGGCTCTCCTCTACTCGCGTCTGTCAGACACGAGTGAGGAAAAGCCAATCACCGGCTCTTCCTATTTACATCGTGATCAGCCGTGATTGGACACGGCTGGTCACGTGGTAAAGAGTCTCCGTCAGAGACTCTTTACCTAGATCGGTGTTGCAGGGTGTCAGACTGACACCCCGCAACAACGATCGCCGCGTTGCGCGCCCCCGGGGGCGCGCAGCGGCTCGATATCCTGATCACGTCCTATGATGTCCGGTCAGGAATATCAAATCACTTTGCTGCCGTCATTTGTTAATAGGGCGGGCGGCAAGTGGTTAAAATATAACACTGGTTTGTAACACTGTTTTTCTTGGAATTTTAGTATTTTTTTCACAATATTATATGCTTTGATTGTAAATTATTCAGTTTATGTAGTGGTGCTGCAAGTTTTATCTTTATTTTTAAATAAAAATAAAAAACTTATGTGTTCTTTAACATTTGAGACCCTTTCCTTCATTGGCTAGCCTACATTTGAAGTCCAGGCTCAGTCTTGTTCTGGACCAGTTTTTAAGATGACATCCAACTTAAATTTGCATTGGACATTACCCAATCCAGGCACGAAAAAATTAAAGCATATATTGTGTCAAAAACAGCCTTCGCTGATGTAGTCGTCTTACCACACATCTGCTCGTTTACATGCCAGGGTTAGTCCAGCTCCTGCTAACTGTCTTGTTAAGGGGTCATATTGAGCTGTGGGGTAGCTAAATAAGCTGCTAATAGAACTTACATGCTCTTGTTGTTTTTATTTTTCTCCTCTGAGCTTCCTCCTCCAACTGCCCTTAGGCCAAGATGCCTAACTCTAGGTATGTGGGTACCTACTGGGACCTATGGAGTCTTGCTGGGATCTATACTACATGCGTGCCACTGTTCAGAATTACAACTTTGCGTGTAGCTGTTCCTGAGAAGGACCCAGAATCATAGCCACGCTGACTCGTAGGGTGCTGTCAGTCACCACTGCGGAGGAGGGGAGATGTGGCTTTGGCTCTGTAGCCCTCTTTTCTGCCTGTGCATGGGGTGCTGGGAACAGTTGCATTTAGCATTGTACTCCTAAACAGGCGCTGGCTCATAGTGAAGTCTCCAACGGGATTCCATAGGTCTTGGCAGGCTCAGAGAGCACCCACATACCTGGAGTCGGGCAGCAAGACGAAGGCATGAAGATCGGAGCATAATAACAGCAAGTCTCAAAGTTCTCATATTGGCCGCTGATTTAACAAAGAACACTTTTTGAGGTTTTCTAAAGCTCGTTGCTCAGCACTTTTTAGCCACGTAGTTGCAATCTTGAGGATGGTCAAGGGAGTGACCTTCATGTGCAGGGCTCAAAGTTTGAAGGAGGGGCCATGGAGTGGGTTTGTATGCAGGGGTTTTAGAGTTGCCTGCCACGGAGCTTCGACGAAAATTCGGCCTGATATATGCGCATGTAAGGATGGCTACATTGAAATATCTGTATTTGCTAAAATGACACCCTGAACACAGAAAGGGACACAACGGGTCGAATTTAAATAGGTATGCTGCTATATCTATTTTTACCACATTGGTTTAATTATGCTTTCATTTATCATGACTTTTTTTTTTTTGTGGTGTTTTTTTTTTTATTTGTTGTAATGTTGCTGTTCTTATAGGTACCATTACATCAAGTAGTCCAACTGCTCAGCCAGCAGAAGTCCTGCTTCAGGCCACTCCACCCCATAGGAGAGCACGTTCTGCAGCTTGGTCATATATATTTCTACCAGAGGAAGCGTGGTGTGATCTCACCATCCACTTACCAGCTGCAGTACTTTTAAAGGAGATACACATCCAGCCTCACCTTGCATCTCTGGCTAGTAAGTATAGCTATCAAAATTCATATTTTAATCCTAACTGTAGAAGGTCTTGTGCCATAGCAATAATATTCTTTAATTTGTTTTACAACTGTTCTGTTTCACTCTTCAAGCTGGCTTTTGTGTTTAGGATAAAAATAATTTCCATTTTTTTGCAATGATCTATTATGTTCAGATTTCAACCGAGAAATTATGTGCTTTGCCCATCTTCTTTAAAATGCCATGATTATGGTTTGAACTTGCATAGAACTAATCACATTCATATCATAGAACATGTCACCATAATAAAATGCATATTGTGCTTTTACTTTTATCATTAAAAAAAATGTGGCTTATTGTGCTGTCAAACATCTGAGATTTTTCTTTTTCCCCTTTTTAGCTTGTCCATCATCAGTCTCTGTGGAAATCAGTGCAGATGGAGTGAACATGTTGCCTTTGTCTACACCGATTATTACTAGCGGGCTTACCTATATAAAAATTCAGCTGGTTAAAGCGGAAGTGGCTTCAGCAGTCTGCCTACGACTTCATCGTCCTCGTGATGCCAGCACGCTTGGCCTTTCACAGATAAAATTACTTGGTCTTACAGCTTTTGGAAACACTTCTTCTGCAACTGTTAACAATCCTTTCCTTCCCTCTGAGGACCAAGTGTCTAAGACCAGGTATTTAGCTAATTAACTAAATCCACACACTCTAATTGAGACCTAACAAGTGGCTTTAGACATTTGAAGCTATCCAGACTATATTTCCTAGTCTGATTGGTCTCTTGAGCATCTATTTTTCTCTATATGGTTTAAATTGGTCCACTTGCGCAACAACAGTTTTTAGCCATAAACCATTCTACTTTTTGAACAATTAGAATTTTAAAGGAGACAGAATCAGTTAGGCTGGCCTAACAAAAGTCTAAGCTGTACGATTTTGGTTACCAGCATTTCTTCATAAAGTATTTTGGGAGCTGGGGTAGACATCACAAAACTTAGATTTGTAAATCTTTTATGATCTGATTGTTTTGAATTTGGTTGGTCTAAGATAAAAAGTATCATCCAAAAATGATAGGACATATGTACTGTATCTTGAGTACTTAAAAAAAGTTTTATAACTTTTTTTTATTCCCCAAAACTTTTTCTTTAGGATGCTGAGGAGTTAAATTCATAAAGTATAAATTCATCTTTAGAAACCTTTTTACATATTAGTCTCATATTTAGGGTGCAACATGCTCCTATCCACCCGCCTCCAGCGCTACCCACTCTGACCGTGGGCAGGAGGGGGATCTTCTCCCCACACCTGCTTTTATCCATTGCAGCTGACGGCTTTTCAGTGGTGAGCGTCCTCGTAATTCATTGATTCTTCCTGCCATTCAGTAACTGCCTACCCCTATTGAAAGTACGGGCAGACAGTGTACTGAGTGTCTGCAGGATCCTGGCATTGCACCCACGATCTGTTGATCGCGGGTGCAAAGCTTTACAGGATGCAATATAAAAAAATAATGCACATGATTTTTAACCGCTTCAGCTCCAGAAGACTTTACCCCCTTCTTGACCAGAGCACTTTTTGCGATTCGGCACTGCGTTGCTTTAACTGACAATTGCACGTCCTTTTTTTCCCACAAATAGCTTTCTTTTGGTGGTATTTGATCACCCCTGTGGTTTTTATTTTTTGCGCTATAAACAAAAAAAGTGACAATCTTGAAAAAAACATTTTTTTTTTTTTGCTATAATAAATATCCCCCAAAAATATATATAAAAAATATTTTTTTCCTCAGTTTAGGTCGATATGTATTCTTCTACATATTTTTGGTTAAAAAAATCGCAATAAGCATATATTGATTGGTTTGCGCAAAAGTTATAGCGTCTACATAATAGGGATAGTTTTATTGCATTTTTATTCTTTTTTACTAGTAATTATGGCGATCTGCGATTTTTATCGGGACTGCGATATTATGGCGGGCACATCGGACAATTTTGACACATTTTTGGGACAATTGGCATTAATAGAGCGATCCATGCTATAAAAAATGCATTGATTACTGTAAAAATGTCACTGGCAGTGAGGGGGTTAACACTAGGGGGCGATCAAGGGGTTAACGTGTTTCCTAGTGTGTGTTCTAACTGAAGGGGGGAGGGGACTGTGCAGGGGAGATGACAGATCGCTGTTCATACTCTGTATGAACAGACGATCTGTCTGTTCTCCCCTCAGAGAACCGGAAACTGTGTGTTTAAACACACAGATCCCGGTTCTCTGTGTGTCAGCAACGATTGCGGGAGCCCGGCGATGATCGTGACCGCCGGGCACTCTCATCGGCTTGTGGGGCGTGCGGGTGGCGTGTGCCCCCTAGTAGCCACAGGGTGAAGCGACGTTACATAACGTCATTTCACCCAGCCGTGCCATTCTGACGCAGTAAAACTGCGGCGGCTGGTCGGCAAGTGGTTAACTGCAAAAAGATGTGCATTTATTTTTTTACAAAACGTGAACTTAGCCTTTATACCTTAGTAATTACCCAGGTACTTTGGTGAATACTTCTTAATTTCTCCGCTTTTTTTTTTGAAGAATTGGGAACACTCCAAATGCCAGCAAATTGAAATGCATTCTCATGGCAGGGAATTATGTAAGATTTATAGGAAACTAGGGGGTGATGCAACTCACCAGACTCTAGTAGTGAAATGCTTTTGAATGGACTGACAAACTGATCTGTCCTGATATTTGCCAACAGTGCAAATGCTGATGGCAGCTTGTGCAGTTGGTCAATATTCTGTGTTAAAACAGTTGAGAATATTTGTTTAACTCTTTTCTGCTTTCATTTTAGCATTGGCTGGCTAAGGCTTTTACATCACTGCCTAACTCATATCAGTGAATTGGAAGCGATGATGGCAAGTGCTGCAGCACCTACAGCTAACCTACTGCAGACATGTGCTGCACTGTTGATGTCTCCCTACTGTGGCATGCATTCACCCAACATTGAAGCAGTATTGGTTAAGATTGGCCTTCAGTCAACTAGGATTGGTTTACGCCTTATTGACATCCTTCTTCGTAACTGTGCTGCATCTGGCAGTGATCCTGCTGGTATGTTGCCAACCATTCACCCAAAACCTAGTTTTTTATTTTTAATCTGATTGCATCAGAGAGTTGATTTGAAATTTTCATTTGCAGATTTGAACAGTCCTCTTCTTTTTGGAAGACTTAATGGTCTCTCATCAGATTCCACGATAGATATTCTATACCAGCTGGGTACCACTCAAGACCCCGGAACAAAGGATAGGTGCTTATATATTCTTCTTTCTTGATTACAAATCAATTTTATTAAGTGTATGTCAAGTCAAAATAAAGATCACAATTGATTTGCGGGCTTCGGCTGCTTGAGCCGTGATAACGTTACTTGCTGCGGCCTGGAGCTCTTAAGGTCCGGGACAGTATAACTTCACCGGCTTGCATGCATTGTGAATATCTCCTAAACACTGCATGTTTAGGAGATATTCACTGTACCTACAGGTAAGACTTATTATAGGCTTTCCTGTAGGTACAATTTTACTACCACTTTTTATATAGACACAAATCCATCTAGTTCAACCAATAAAAAAAAAAAAAATCATACAATCCCATATACACAATCCTTTCACCCACATTTGATCCAGAGGAAGATGAAAAAGCCCAGCAAAGCATGATCCAATTTGTTACAGCAGGGGAAATAACTCCTTCCTGATCCCCCCCCCCCCCCCCCCAAGAGGCAATCGGATTTTCCCTGGATCAACTTTACCTATAAATGTCAGTACCCAGTTATATTTTGTACAATTAGGAAAGAATCCAGGCTTTTTAAAAAGCAATCTACTGAGCTGGCCAGAACCACCTCTGGAGGGAGTCCAGTCTATTCCACTTTAAGTGATCAGTGTACTGGATTTCTAGGAAAATCAACAGGTGTTTTTTTTTTTTTCATCCACCGAGGAACGCAGAAATTCAGATACTGTTGGGTTATTATGCTTCCTACAGAAAGATTTGACATTGGCAAAAAGAAAAAAAATGTAGGCCAGCGCAGCAAAACTCCTCTACCCAGCATGTTGCAATTTTTTTGTTAGTGTTCTAAGTGGATGGACATATTTTCTTCAGGTCTTCTGAGAATCACATTTTTTACTAGCCTTTTTTTCTTCTACGTTTTTGGTTTTCTCCTTCCATTGAGTTTGATTCCTCACTACATTGCTGGTTGAGCTGGTTCCTATTAAGCAGCTATCGAGATCGGCATTTACTCAGCCTGACTTTATCGTCCCCTGATCCTGCTGCACTCGATGTTTTGGGGCTTGCCTAGAATATGACCTTTGGTCACTGAATACTGCTTGTGTTGCTTTCCAGACATAGAGCACTGGTAAATATTATCCGTGGAGCGTTTTCCAAGTCCAGAGGTATGGCATTTTCTCATTTTTTGTCCTGTATCTGAAGACTTACTTTTTTGGGAAAGTTGAGCACTGGGAGCTGCGTTATTTTGCACCACTAGGCACTTTTTAGATTTCCTGCTCTATACTGTTTTACCATGAAAAGGGTTGGCGCTGAGGGACTGAACACCGGACGTCTTCTGGGTGAAGTACTGCATGTGCTCTTTCCTGCTATTCGGTGTAGAGGAAGCATTGTTCCTACTGCCCATCTACAGTGTCCCTGGTCCCCTTCGGTCATCCAAACTCATTAGCTGCCAGTTGCCTTGGTTTGAGTACCTGAGGCCTTGCCTCATATATTTAGAGCTCCGTTGTACCGCTGCCACACTGTTGCAACATATCTGTGCCCAGACACACATGGTACAGTGCTTTCGCTTTCCCAACCGTTCCTGGTGCCTGAAATCCAGTGACCCTGTGTTTATAGGGTCACCTCATTTGAGTCTCCTTTAGCTCAGTCTGGTGACCTTCCCTGTCATTGGTGGTCTCCACTGCAGTCGCACAAGATTTGTGGCCAAATTCACAACAATACATACTGACCTCCAAATGTGCTTCTGTGTCTTCCTCTGCAGATTCATAATGTGATCTTCCTCTGCAGATTCATAATGTGATCTTCCTGAGGCCTTCCAAAAGACTAGGTCCTCAGTTGCAGTGGCTTTCTGTGACTCAGAATCCCCAAGTCTTAATGGATAAAATGTTTTTGAGGCACCATAGTTTTCTCCTATCTCCTCAGAATTGCAGGATGTTGTGGCCCTTATGAAAGCAGTTTATACTGTATTACATTTGGAGGATCAGGCTGTCTTCAGCCTTGGGTCCTTCAGAGCTCTTAGAGATGCAAAGACCTTTCTACTACATCTGTGTTTTAAGGAATTCCTTATTGGTATTCCTTGTGATCTGAAAGCACCCTGAAGGGTTCTGGGCCCCATCTGAAAGCATGTTGGTCCCCGTTGAGAGGACATTTTGTTAAACAGTAGTCTATACCCACTGTGGATCTCCAGTGACGCTCCTTAACAGGAAAACCTCTAATACCTGCATGCCTCCCTTGTAATGCTTTCCTAAATTCTAGTTTTCTCTGGCAGGTTCTTCCCTTCATTCTCTTTTGAAGTAATCTGTCCAACTGTGGCACAATTGTTTAGATACCTCAGAAAGGATCTTTCCACCTCTGGGGTAATCCACTTCCTATTAGAGCGTGTGGAACCAATGTCTGGAGTCTTAAACTTTAGTTGCATTTGCTTGTTGGAATTGTATGTTCCGCGTAGGTTTGATGTTTATATAGATCCAGAAAACCTTGGTATGGTGCTGAGATGCTGATGTCCTATCCAAAGAGTGTCAAACTCATTTGGCCTTTGAAGAAAATAGTTGAACCTAACGCTTCCATCCATCAAGAATTCAATTGGAGGATGGAAGCCTCAATTTAAAAGGTCCTAGGATAGTTTGGTCCCATCTATTCTATCTTCATTTATGTCTGCAATAGGTGTTCCCAGACCTGCGTAACCTTCGCATTACACGGCCTATAGGACTAAAAGTCAGAAACCACCAATCCTTTGAAAACTCATCTGCATGAGGGTGTGCTTCCACTTTTCAAATAGGGGGCTGGTTATGAATCTTGGTTTCCTTGGATTGTTTGCTTTTCTGGCATTCCGAGGGTGCCCCTTTAAGCTTAGACTTTATCCTTTGCCTCTGGCATGCTCTTCAGTTGATTTCTCCTTTTTTCTTTTCTATGCTACTGCACCAAATTACTTTCCATGGGCCTCCTGGGTTCCTCTCAACCCTGCACCCTTTGCTTTCGGTTCTTGTGTCAGCTCACTCTCCAGAGCTGTGCCCCATTGGGGGGCCACCACTTCCTCAGAAAAATTCCCTCCACTTGGGGCATTTAAGGCCTTCAGTGATGCCTGGTACCCCTGTCATGGGGCTTCCAACAGATGACGTCAGCTCACCCAAGGCACAGAGTCTAAGTGACAGTTGATCTTCACCAGAGCTCCTGATGATGGAGGTGGGCCAGAAACCTCAGTAGTCACACTTTTATTCACTGCAAGCTGCCATCGGGTGCTGGCCCCAAGGAACTGAAACTGAATAAATACCATGTAAAGACAACACTAAACAGAAGAGTAGTCAAGTCCAGGCACAGGTTGTGACGGGTAGCTTGTAAGAGAGTAGTTGGGTCCAGGCAGAAGTCATGGGCAGGCAACAGGAAAGAGATTAGTCAGGTCAAAGTAGGCAACAAGCAAGGCAATCATGAAGTAAAATGGCTCTATTCCCACGAAGGATAGCTGGCGATAAGACACGGCACTAACATAAAATATAAAATTGATGCGCTCTAAAAATTGACCAATGTGCAAAAAAACTGGATCAAGTAAAATAAAATATGCTCAAATAAATAAATCAGTTATGCATATAAATATATAAATACCTATTAAAGAAAGGTATAAATAATCTTGGTGCTAATGCATATACACATATCCCCCAAAAATTGATATTGTGACGGGTGTGTAGAAATAAAAAGATAATTAGTGCCGATCTGATAAAAAAGCAATCATAAAAAATTCCAGCGGAGATAAGTTGAAAAAATATATGAAATAGACCCAGAAGTTAATTCCTTTAATCAAATTAATTGATTCACTGTGTTTGATCGTTATTCATGATTTTTGGCTTTTCTTACATCCCACTTCAGCCATGATACTGCTGGTAGTTTGGTTCTCAGGAGAATGATTTTATGAAAACCAAGCAAAAAGGTATATCATTGCGCAGTGAACTTATAAGAAAGTACACAAGCAAACAGCTTTAAGAGATACTCACATGCGCCCGGTATACTAAAGGCATTCAGGTATGCAGATTGCAGTCAGCCGCTGTGGACGAGGCTTCCTTGAGAAAGTAACGTGTCAGTGACGCAACGCGTGGGAGGAGCTTAGGACGTTCATTGCTGCATGACACATCGAGCTGAATAGCAGCGGTTTCTCTATGGGAAGCAACGTCCACAGCGGCTGACTGCAATCTGCATACCTGAATGCCTTTAGTATACTGGGCGCATGTGAGTGTATCTCTTAAAGCTGTTTGCTTGTGTACTTATAAGTTCACTGCGCAATGATATACCTTTTTACTTGCTTTTCATAAAATCATTCTCCTGAGAACCAAACTACCAGCAGTATCATGGCTGAAGTGGGATGTAAGAAAAGCCAAAAATCATGAATAACGATCAAACACAGTGAATCAATTAATTTTGATTAAAGGAATGAACTGCTGGGTCTATTTCATATATTTTTTTAACTAACTTATCTCCACTGGAATTTTTTATGATTGCTTATTTATGAGATCAGCACTAATTATCTTTTTATTTCTACACACCGTCACAATATCAATTTTTGGGGGATATGTGTATATGCATTAGCACCAAGATTATTTATACCTTTATTTAATAGGTATTTATATATTTATATGCATAATTGATTTGTTTATTTGAGCATATTTTATTTTACTTGATCCAATTTTTTTGCACATTGGTCAATTTTTAGAGCGCATCAATTTTATATTTTATGTTTTATACTTTTTGGGATTCTGATCACCTTGCATTGATAGCAGCTTAATTTTATTGATCCAATCACGGCACTCAAAATATTTTTTTTTTATTTTTTACGCACGCTTATTTTATTTGTATATATTCAAATTTATCCACATCAGCGCTTGGTTTTTACTCACTAAAGACACGGCACTAGCCAATTCAAGGACTGGAACTTGAATACATTTTTGGTGGGAGGACATGCCCAGCCCCTTTTTTTGGGAACTCAAAGTCCAGTCGGGGATTCTGTGACGCCATTGAAGGTCATGGCAGGGATTCTTAAAGTTGTCTGTATGTTCCCCGTGAGGTTTCTGCAGGAACTAGAACACCCCACAATGTTCAATCTCTTCAGAAGGAGACCCTCTGAGCTACTAGGTCTGCTTAGACCAGCTGTGACTGTCCCTCGTCCAGATAGGGTTCGGAATCCTGATCGTCTCACATACACGCCTGATTCTTTCCACAGCAGGATCAGAATCCTTTTCTTTCATTTGTTGAGCCCAACCTTAAGGGCCTGAAACACACCTACAGCTGCATCTGCCGATTGCAGAGCCAACCCTTCTGGGGTAAAGGAGGACTTGCATAAAGTGCTTATTCATAGCATCTTCAGCCACTATCACTTTCAAAGTCTTGTTAAAATAGAAATCCAACAACTTTTTAGGAAGGCATATCCAGGAGTGGCAACTTCTATTTGGTTTGAACTTCATCTGTTAAACCTACAAATTCCCCTTGAGTCAGTGATAACCCAGAGTTCCGGGTTTCTTCAGGAGTAGTCTCTTTAGAGTAAGAATGTGTAACGTCCTCCATTTGAGACCCTGCCTCTTCTTCTACCTCTTCCTGCAGGGGATACATTGCTGGCTTCTCTTTTGTCAAAAGGGAAGAAGAGAATTTTCATTTGTGACCTATACGGTCCAACCCAGAGTGGAAATCAGCAAGTTGTCTTAAACTGGCAATAGCCAATGAAAATTCCTCCCTCGACACACAAGATCCATAGGATGTTGCCCCAGATGGAGTAGAAAAACCAAAGGGAGTCAGAGCCACCCAGAACTAACTAATACCCCAGGGGATATTGCAAAGGGATCTATGACTACGTTCCTTTCTGCCTGATGGGACAAATTTTGGAACCTGAGGGAAGCTATGATATTAGTGCCTGCCAAAATAACCATCTTTAAAGAGTTATGCCTGTACACTGGGGAGAAATATAAAAGAACTACTGCCCCGTATGTTGGCCAGTGATCTTGGAAGCAGTGTGCACAAAGTCCCCAGGCTGGGTTCACTCTAGTGCGACTTGGATGCGGATTTCCCTGCATGCAATTCGCACAGCAGGAGATTGTTACCGGCTCTCTATGGAGCCGGTTCACATATTGACACAGCGGCTCCATTGCGATTTGCACAGGAGCCCTGTGCGTCTCTGTCCGTTTTCAGGTCCGAATTCAGCCAAAAGTTCGGGTTGAAATCGGACATGAAACTATGTACGATGACGCACTGGACTCCTGCTGTGAGCCGCTGCATGCTCATATGTGAACCCAGCCTTAGGGCCACAGAAGCCTGTGTGCTGCTCTCCTGATTCAAGTAGTGGCACTGCAATTTTGCCCTAACCGGCTATACAGAGGAGAGGGCAGAGGGCATGCCCTTCCCAATCAGTGGTGCTAAGACTCTGAACACTGCATTGTAGTTCCTGGAAGAGCCACCAGGAGAGAGTCTGCAGTGGAGCAGGCTTAGGGCAGAAACAAGGAGAACCCCCCCCCCCGTCCCTGCAAGTCAACCGAAGGGTCCAGGAACCAGTCCAAAAACTGATGCTGTGCCTTACTGGGAGGGATTTTGCCTTGGAGGGGATTACGGTCCTTTTTATCTTTGCCATTGTCCAGTTACCTGAAGGTGGCAGCATGACACTATTGTCATGGATATGAAGATGCTCATTGTCTTGTGATGTACTCCAAGAAGACCAAAAATCTAATTCTCTATCAACAGTCAAATCTCAGCCTTGGCGGATCTGTTCCAGAGAGCCATTGACTCTCATTCCTTGGTACGTGCTTTCGTACAGGATGTCATGTTCATTGTTCCTCCAGTCGAGACCCTGTTGACTCCATGGGACCTCCATTATGTACTTTCTGTGTTACAGAAGTCTCTGAGCCCATCCAGGATAATCCTTTGGTGCTTCCAAGCTGGTTGACTTTTGGGTTGTTATTACTTTGCTTGCAGAGTTCCAGAGTTATCAGTTCTTACCTGCAAGGAACCTTTCTTGGTCATTTATAGGGATAAAGTGGTTTTAGGACCTCCAATATTTTTTGCCAAAAGTGGTATCTTCGTTCCATCTCAACAAAGATATTGCGTTAAATCGATAGTAAACCCAGTAGCAAAAATGTAATATATTACTGCTTACCAGTAAAACCAATATGGTGGCTGCATTAGTTTTCTTTTGTTAGGCTTTTTCCCCTCTGTTTTCACCTGGTGATCTGGTCAGTAACATGCCTCCTGTATTAGAGTGCCCCCACTCTGGATGAAGGAGCACAGGAGGTTCCTTTGGACCGCAGCGCTGTCAGTCTGGGGGGAGAGGAGCGTTAGATGTACTAGCAGATAAACTAACAAATTGAAGCCAAACTCCAGCTGATACTTTTTATAAAGAGATGCAACAGTTTTTTTCCTTTTGGGATAAAGTAAGTAAAAGCTGATCATTGTATGATCAGTGATAAATGGATTTTCACATCTCTGTAACTGATACATTCTGCTGGAGAGCTTATTCTTTTCAAAAACACACTCATCGAATTGCCAGATAAAAATAGAAAAAGCCTAAAAAAATAAAATGCATACACCTAAGGAGGACCCTCAGCAAAGTTTTGACCTGTAATAGCTCCTCTAAGGGTTGGATTGGCTATTAATCTCTGCCCTTATTTGTAATTTCCACTGTTTCAGAGATACAATCATCTAGTTCCTTTTTGGGGGAGGAATTTTGTACAGCCATTTCTTGTTTGCAAGATCAATTCTCAGTTCTCTCTGTTACAATCTTTTGTTGCTGCTCTCCCCCCTATAAACTTTATGCACTTAAGTGCATTTTCGGAGCACCAAAATAAGTACGATTTTCTTTGCTGCCCTGGCCAGGTTGCTGTCCCAGGACATCATTACGCTGATGCTGGAAGAGAAGTCTCATGGCTTCTACTCCTACCTGTTTACAGTTTTCCTAGCCAAACTGAGACATCTGGTCTATTCTAGGTCTCCACAAATTTCTGGACATACAGAAATTCAGGATGAGATCTACCTGGTCGGTAATTGCTGCACTTCATCAGGGGAGACTTCCTGGCATCAGTGGATATTAACGATGCCTATCTTGCGCATCTTGATTTTCTGACCTCACCAGCCATTTTTATGGTTCACAGTAGAAGATTGCCATTAACAACTTGTGGCATTGCCGTTCAGTCTTCCTCCTGAAGTGTTTGTCAAGGTGTTAGCTCGAGTTCTGGAGTTTTTGATAATCCAGGGTATTTCCTTTGTGAAGTACATGGATGACCTGCTTCTCTGGGAGCAATCTGCTCAGAAGCTGGAATCAAGTGTGCAACAGACCGTGCAGGTCCTGTAAAGGTTTGATTGGGTGCTGAAACTTTAGAGGTCGGCCCTTGTTTTGACATGGCTTTTGTTGTACTTAGACTTGGTTCTCTTCTTTCAATCTGTTTTATTATGAGAATAAAGTCAAAACACAAAAGTTTTATTGTGCAATCAGGGTTGCACTGGCTGTAGCCCCAGCTGAAATACAGCATAAATACAATGTCAGTTTCCACCAGAACATAGCGCAAAATGTACTGAGGGGCACTTCCAGGATTGAGTTATGGCAAGTTTAGCAGCAGATAACATAAAAAATGGATCAACCTTTATGTAGAGCGTGCACTGTCATCAACCTTTTCATTTAATAGAGTTATATGGGGTAGCTGTGGAACAGGTAGATATGTTACTTTCTGTATTATCACAAAGACTTTATTCCAGAAGCCCCTGATTTTAGGGCATTCCCACCAAACATGCACCATAGTACCGGGGGAATGACAGCCCCAAAAACATGAAGGTGAGGAGGTCAGAAACAGCCTTGCAAGACGTGCTGGAACCATATACCACCTCAAAATGACCTTAACGCTTGCCTCCACCAAAGACATTTGGTATACCCTTATAGGCAGCATGGAAGGAGGAGTGCCAATGGCTTTGGTCTTTCTCAGAGGCTAAATCCACATCCCACGCCTGCATGTAAGGTAGTTTGACAGTCAAGCAAGAGCCGGTAGATGATGGAAATCCCTCCCCTCTGTCCAAAATCTAAATTTTTCCACCACCGGCATCTTCAGCCGTGACTTGCAATGTGTTTGCGTGAAAGGGCCTCGGGGGGTAAGGAATTGACCAATGTGGTACAAACCCTTGTTGTGCCACCAATGGAAAGCTTCAAGGTCTCAACCATGGGGAAAGTCGGGGTTATTTAAAAGATGGGCTAGAGGGGAAAAGGAAGAGACCAGATTTTTCAATAACCTCAATATCATCGATTTTGGCAAGGGCCCCATCTAGCCACTCTTAGAGATCCTAAATGTGTTTTGTGCAGGCGATAGTGGACTGCAGCTGAGTATCAACCACTTCAATGCGAGTACTAAAGCCCTGGATGTCCGCTTTAATATCCGCGGTAATCTGAGCAGCCGTTCTGGCTAGTTCTTGTTCAAGCAGGCCAGAAAATGTTGTTAATAGCGAATAAGCCTCCATGTCTGCTAGGGATAGCTCCTAAGGCTGTGCAGATGGTAACTCAGGACTAGGGACCTGTAATGGCCGCTGTGAGTCTAAAAGGTCATCCAGGGTATGCCCAAACAGGAACTCTAGAGGCTGCGGAGTTTCCGGGAGCCGGGTGATCAGTAATTGGGGGGGACGACAGGCCCTTGCTGCCCTCTAGCTGCTCGTCTAGCTGCTTGTCTACCTCCTCTGCAGCAGTAGGGCCGGCCTACCTCATGGCTGAGTCTGAGGCCTGGCGAGTCATCTTGGATTTCAACCCCATATGCTCAGTTTCATTTGAGATATCATCAACTCAATACCCTGTCTGTTTGGGACAAGCATTGGGAGCCCTGGGATCTGACAATGCGTCTCCCAAGATTAAGTTGGATCTTTAATGGTGGAGTTCCACAGAGATGCTGGATGCCAGAAGTTCCTTTCATGGATTTAGAAGGTCTTGACAGATGCCAGGCTGTTGGGCTGGGCAGTTGTTCTGGAGAACCTCCCATTTCATTGAATGTTGTCATCAAAGGAGCGGATGTTGCCGATTTACTTCCTGGAACTGCAGGCTACTCAACTGCTTCTCCCACACTTATCTGTCTGTCAGATAATGCCATGGTTTGCGCATATATCAACCATCAAGTAAGAACAAGTTGTGCTGCTCAGGAAGAAGTGTAACTGATCTAGTCTTGCGAAGAACTGCACATTCTTGCCCCCTCTGCCTCGCACATTCCCGACATAGAAAATTGGCTGGCGGCTTTCTCATCCATTGACAGCTGAATCCAGGTCTAGAGCTTTACCTGTGATGTGGAACACCAAATGTTTGGTCTCTTGGTGACCAGATTCGAAAATAAACTGGACTGGTTTGTGATCCCAGACCAGTAATCTTCAGGAATTTGTGGTCGATGCTCTGGTGACTCCTTTAAATCCATTTTCCTTGACCCATGCCTTTCCTCCAATGCAACCTCTTCCTAGCCTGTTGCACAGGATAAAGGTGGAGGGCATCCCTGTGATTATGATCACAACTTCTTGGCCAAGAAAAACATGATATGCGGACATTTTAAGTCTCTTGGCAGACAAGCATGGGCTCTCCCAGATTGGCCAGATTTGCTGTTGCAGGGTCTGTTCTTCCTTTTACAACTGCTGGCTTTGACAGTATGGCTGTTTGAAGGCCAAGTTCTGAGGGATAGGAGTGCTGCTGGCTCTGTTGTTGCTGTCCTCCTCAAGGCAAGATTTTTGACCTCCAAGAAGGTGTACATGGTAGGCTCATTTCGCCTGGTGTGAGACTTGTACGTTTCATCCCTGACAGTATGTCATGGGGCACATTTTGTTTTTTCCTCCAATCTGGTGTGGAGATCTGTCTGTCTTTAACTACCTTCAATGGGTAGCTTTTGGGCTGGACCCTTTTGTTTCAGAGACCTATTGTCTCATTCCTTGGTAAAAAGCCTTTGTGCAACGTGTAACACGGATTGTTCTGCCAGTGTGCCCCGCTTTGTCCCTTTTGGGGCCCGTATTTGGTCTTGTCTGCTTTGCAGACTTCAGTTGAGCCAGTCCACCAGGCTAAAAGACTAAGGTAGTGCTGACATCTTGCTTCACTTTTTTTTGTTTGTGAGGCTGCAACATGGTTTTCCTTCACAGATTTACAACGTTTTTACCAGGTAGATGTTCACACCTTTGGGGACGCCAGCTTTGCAAAAGATCTTGCTGGCGGCTTATTAGTGGTGTTCACCCTGTTTTGGGCATGTTTGGCTTTCTTTTTCCCACCACTCATGGTTACTGCTTTGGGACATCCCAAGTAGTCATAAATATGAAGTCCTCTGTAATCTGTGGTGTACTCAAAGTAAAGAAGTTGACAGGTAAACCAAAAATCCTGATTTTTGGGTGTACAAACCCAATTCCAAAAAAGTTGAAACGCTGTGTGCAATCCACATAAAACAGAATGCAATGATTTGCAAATCTCCTATTTTATTCACAATATAAAACATATAATGTTTTAACTGAGAAAATGTACCATTTTAAGAAAAAAAATAAGGTACATTTGAAATTTAAGGCATCAACACATCTCAAAGTTGGGCCAGGGCAACAAAAAGCTGGCAAAGTGGTATCACCAAGAAGAGCTGGAAGAACATTTTCCAATGAGTTGGGTTAATCAGCAACAAGTCAGTAACAAGATTGGGTATAAAAAGTGCATCTTAGAGAGTCAGTGTCTCACAAGTAAAGATGGGCAGAGGTTCACCAATCTGAAAAGCCGCATCAAAATCTTTTTGAACAATTTAGAATAATGTTCCTCAATGTAAAATTGCAAAGACTTTATATCATCATCCTGCAGTACATAATATCAAAAGATTCAGGGAATCTGGAGAAATCTCTGCCCACAATGACAAGGCCAAAACATAATATCAGGTTAGTGTGGGTGGTATCGGCACAGCATTATCTCAGAAGCACCACAGTGGCAAAGACTTTATATCATCATCCGCAGTACATAATATCAAAAGATTCAGGGAATCTGGAGAAATCTCTGCCCACAATGACAAGGCCAAAACATAATATCAGGTTAGTGTGGGTGGTATCGGCACAGCATTATCTCAGAAGCACCACAGTGGCTTACAATTGCTATGGTCCAGAAATAGACAATACAAAGCTAAACCAAGCAATCTGAACACATGATTTACATGCCGTAATACTCAGAGGTGAGGTAAAAGCCATTGTCGTGTCCCCCGACCTGGTTGGTATTTCAGCCTTAGACTTGCAAAAGAAAATTGTTAAATAGATTTAAACAGGGATCAAGGTATCACTCAATCGATCCAATACCAAGCTCATAATATTTCCCCCTCCACGTGCCCTTTCCTTTAACTGCTCTGTCAAAATCGACAACTATCAACCTGTCCTCGCATGCTAAGGTTCTGGGTGTAATCCTGGACTCTGAACTATCCTTTTGGCCCCACATCCAATCACTCTCCAAAGCTTGCCGCCTCAACCTCCACAACATCTCTAAAATGCACCCCTTTCTAACCAATGACACCACAAAACTTCTGATTCACTCCCTGGTCATCTCCAGGCTCGATTACTGCAACTCCCTCCTTATTGTCTTACCCTTACATAGCCTATCCCCTTTCAGTCCATCATAAATGCTGCTGCCAGACTCATCCACTTTACTAGCTGCTTAGTGTCTGCTACCCCTCTCTGCCAATCGCTCCACTGGCTTCTGCTCACACAAATAATTTCAATATACTAACAACAACTTATAAAGCCATCCACACTCTGCCCCCAGCTACATCACTAACTTAGTCTCAAAATACCAACCAAATTGCTCTCTTCGTTCTTCTCAAGACCTTCTCATTCTCTGGAACTCTCTACCCCAATCTGTCCGACTTTCTCCTACTCTGTCCACTTTCAGACGATCCCTGAAAACTCCTCTCTTTTAAAGAGGCCTATCCGGCCCCCACCTAACAACTGTACATTTATTTTCTCCACCCCCCACAGTTATTACCCTTTGTATCTCTTGATCCTCCCTCTTAGATTGCAAGCTCTAACAGGCAGGGCCCTCTGATTCCTACTGCATTAAACTGTATTGTAATTGTATTGTCTACCCTTATGTTGTGAAGTGCTACGTAAACTGTTGGCGCTATATAAATCCTGTATAATAAAAATAACTACAAACCACAAGTTTAATTGTACAGAAAATGATTCAGGGCCAAAAAAATATGCAGTGCATCTAGGAAATACACATTTTCCCGTGTTTTATCCCTGTATACTATAATCACTGCTACCAAAATTTTGCAAATTAATGTTTGCAAAGAAATTCCAGATTTATTTTTTCTTGTAAGCATGATAAAATGCATATGCTAATATGTAACTTTTTTTTTTTTTTTTATATACTGATATCCTGCAGAATCCAAGCACTACTGAAATGGGTGAGCGATTCTGCTAGAGTGGCATCACATAAAAGGAGCGGTCGTAGCACCTTCATTCCACCAAGCAGCTCTTCTAGAGAGTTTGGCCTTCTTATGCCATCTCCCTCTCATTTGCACTGTGTAGCAGCAATTTTGTGGCACAGCTATGAACTTCCTGTTGAATATGACCTGCCTGGGTTGCTTAATCGAGAACTGTTCGAGTAAGTATATAGCATTCACAATATCAGTGTATGTTTATGTATTTGAATGGTAAGATCTATCTAAATGGGTGATGTGTATAAAGCAGTGGAGCAGTATAGCCTTACCCTATTGCTTTTTAAAACCTTACTGTGTATATAATCTATGCCTTTACTCTATAGTCACTGTGTTCTCTTCCCTGTTGCGCAGAGATACAGTGGTTAAAATAAGTAGGGCTGTTACTGATTAAAATTTTCGTGTTCGATTAATCGATTTTTTTTTTTTCAATCGATTAATCGACTAATTTCGATTAATTATAATGCACATACAGATCCAATTACTTTTAGCTTTTGTTATGGCAACAGCCGGAGCCGGACAAAGCGGGGCATGGCTAGGATGTTGCATGTCCATCAAAAGCAAGCGCTGCCGTCAGCGCAACAGCAGAAGCCGATCCAAAAAAAAATATCACAGCTTATCAGCCTCTAAGGACAACAGTGTTAAAAACGGAGGTTATCAAATTTGCCTACACTTAGCTCACTGAATGATCCCAGTTAACCACATCCATATTTACCATCACTGTCCAGGCTGTCGGTGACATCACGGACATAGACGTCATCGGACTCCTCCCCGCTTCCCTTCGTTAGCAGACAGAGGCACTTGGGGAAGGGGGGAGGAGTCCAGTGACGCCGATGTCCATGACGTCACCAAATCTCTGACGGAACTCCCTGAAGACCCGGAAGCCGGTGGAGAGGTGAGTACCGATCAAAAGAATTAATCTTTAATTTCCACAGCCCTAAAAATAAGTATTGAATGCGTGACCATTTTTCTAGGTAAATATATTTCTAAAAGGGGTTTTGACATTAAATTTTCATCACGTCGGTAACAAACCATGCTATCCAAAGTCCTGTATATACAGAAATTTATTATAACTTTTAAAAAAAAAACTGACATACAAGAAGAAAAGACTTGTGTGCAATTAAAAAGAACCATAGGTACATAACAAAGATGCCTATATTAGCATGATGGTATAGGCATATTAGAGCTGACGAAAACTGCTGCAAATCGTGAAACCCCAATACCAATAAGTTCATAAATTAGGTTGTGTAATAAAATGGAATCACACTGAGGAAAAGGGAGGTGCAAAAAGGCATGGAAAGCCAAGACACCAGCTGAAATCTGTCAGTAATTAGCAAGCAGTCCTGCCCCCTTGTCAGTGCAAATTAATATCCGCTGTTTCAGTCTCAATTTATGGCCTATTAAAGGTGTCTCATTACCAAGGTGTAACACAAGAAACATCTCATGATGAGTAAAAGCAGAGCTCTCTTAAGTACTTTGCAATCTTATTGTTGCAAAACATACTGATGGCACTGGTTACTGAATGATTTCTAAACTTCTGAATGTTCCAGTAAGCACTGTTGGGGCCATAACCTGGAAGTGGAAAGAACATAATTTCACCATAAACCGGCCACGACCAGGTGTTCCTTGCAATGTTTCTGACAGATGAGTGAAAATAATTATTAGAAGAGTTTTTCAAGAGCCAAGGAACATTTGTGGAGAGCTTCAGAAAGACCTGGAATTAGCAGATACAATTGTTTCAAAGAAAATAATAAGTAATGGACTCAACCGCCATGGCCTATGTGCACGCTCACCACGCAAGACTCCATTCCTGAAGAAAAATCATGTTGAAACTTGTTTAACGTTTGCTGCACAGCATTTAGACAAGCCTGTGAAATACTGGGAAAATGTAGTCTGGTCAGATGAGACCAAAATTGAACTCTTTGGATGCCTTAATACACACTGTTTGGAGGTCAAATGGCACTGCGCATCACCCCAAAAACACCATACCGACAGTAAAGTTTGGAGGTGGGAACATCATGGTGTGGGGCCGTTTTTCAGCATACGGTACTGGCAAACTTCATGTTATTGAAGGAAGGATGAATGGAAAATTGTACAAAGACATCCTTGATAAAAATCTGCTGTCATCTACCAGGATGATGAAGATGAAACCAGGGTCGACATTTAAGCAAGACAATGATCCCAAACACAAAGCCAAGGAAACTCTCAATTGGTTTCAAAGAAAAAGAAAATAAAGCTGCTAGAATGGCCCAGCCGATCACTTGGGAAAATCTATGGAAAGAACTAAAGATCAGAGTTCATAGAGGAGGTCCATGGAACCTTAAAGATTTGAAGATTGTGTAGAAGAATAGGCCAAATCACACAAGAGCAATGTATGCGACTAGTTGCTCCATAAAGGAGGCGTTTTGAAGTTGTCATTACCAACAAAGGATTTTGTACAAAGTATTAAATACATTTCAGTTAGCGTGTTCAGAACTTTTTCCCAGTGTCTTTCCATTTTATTACACAAAACCGATTTTCTGAACGTATTTGATTTCTTTGCATGTATGGATTGTATGGGTTGTTACTAACATGTAGTGAAAATTTCATGTCACTAGCACCTTTTTGGCAATTTACCTAGAAAAATGGTGACATGTTCAATACTTTTTTTTACCCGCTGTATTTCTGTGACGTACTGCAAGATTCACAACATGGCTATCATTTTATGAATTAGTTGCAAAATGCAGGCCGCAGTCTGTGTGTGTAAACTTGCAGAGTATAACTGAAAGCAGATTGTGATATCCCCTTATTTTAATTTGGTGGCTTGCCATGGGTTCTATTTGGTGAACCTTTTTTACTACTGTTCACTTTTTATGACTATAGAATTTTAAATATGTAAATCCTTATGCAAGTACATATCTGTGTAGTTTATAATGCAATGTGTTATCTATTTTAGGTCCTTGCATAACTGGTCTATGTCTTTACCCTGCAACGTGGTATTAAAGAAAGCTGTTGATGGTCTTCTCTGCTCTATGTGTCACATTCACCCCAATTACTTTTCATTGCTTATGGGCTGGATGGGAATTACCCCTCCACCCATACAGAGCCAGCACAGACTGTCCATTACAGATGACAGCAAAAAGCAAGATCTTAATGCTGCTCTTACAGATGACTCTAAAAATGCACAAGCACCTCTCACACTTACGGAGTCACATCTGGCCACACTTGCTGCTGCGTCCCAGTCTCCTGAAGCCATCAAGCAACTGCTGGACTCTGGTTTACCATCACTTCTTGTTAGAAGCCTGGTGAACTTTTGTTTTACACACATATCTAGTTCAGACAGTGCTGCCTCTTTGGACGCCACACAAGAGAGGTTTCGGCGACAACATTCTTCCCTGCACTTTAGTAGGATGCCGGTAACGGCAGACTTGGTGGCACCGATTCTCAGGTTTCTAACTGAAGTTGGCAATAGTCATGTTATGAAGGATTGGCTAGGGGGTGCCGAAGTTAACCCCTTGTGGACAGCACTTTTGTTTTTACTTTGTCATTCTGGAGCAACTTCGGCAGGGCATGTGAATGTATCTCAACAGACCAATGCCAATGCAAGGGGCACTTTACTGACTTCCACAGCAGGGAACGGACTTACTACTCAGCAAAGAACTGCCGTGGAGAATGCAACTGTGGCCTTTTTTTTGCAGTGCATATCCTGTCATCCAAACAACCAGAGATTAATGGCACAGGTAGGAGTGAATTGTTTCAAAGCCTTTTTGGAAAGTATTTAGCTGCTGACAGGAAAGCTACATAAAGTATATGTCAAGTCAAAACCTTTTCTTTTTTCCAGCTTTGGATAGAGTGGAAAGGATTAAAACTTCTGCCTGTTTTTGTTAAGGTTTTCTGAAACTGTTGGAGAGATTTACCCCCTCCTCTTAACCTATTGACAATAGTTTGACCATACAGATAAAATCTGCAACAGGGAAAAGTGGAAAAAAATGCAGCAGAGGTTGCAACCTTTCTGTATACTACTAAAGAATAGCATTTTATTTCTATGTTGCTGTTGGAACAGATGGTCATAGTAAGCCTCTTAACAGAGCCACAGATAGCAATAAAAACCTGACAGAGTTGTAACTCCTTTTTTTCACACTATTCAAAAGTAAGAAAAAATTTTGGCTGTATGTATGTTTTCCTTTTATGAAAGAATGGGAATAGGAGGTTTACACCTGCATTGGTGAAATAAGTGAAAAATGCTCTAATACTGAGACCCACGGGAGTCCCCAGCTTGCATAGGATTGATGCTCTAAAACGTATGCTAGACTGGGTTCACACTTGTACAGTGCGGGACACTGCATGTGATTCAGATAGGAATTGTACCGCATTCCTTTTCACATCTCATGCGATTATTTGCAGTGCAATTTGTGCCCATTCATTTTGTATGAGTTAATTTACGCCGCATTAAAAAGGTGCAGGCATCCCCTTTTTTTTTTTTTTTAAATAGCTGCATCGGAATCGGATTGCATGCGACCCAATTCTTGCAATCACGCTGCATTTTGCGACCTGTTGGGTGTCATGAGTTTAAGATTAACACAAGTTACATGAACAGTGGTATTTACAATGTGGTGCAGGAAACGCTCAGGATTCACTGCAATTCTGGCACTGCATATATTTGAACCTGACCTGGGTTTGAGATGAGGAAAGATGTTTGGATTTATTCTCTTAGTACATGAGTGATTTTGCCCTTGCTACTATGTTTTGTTTAGAAGCATTTCATCCAAATAGTCCACATTAATAAATTATGCATTCAGAAGAACAATCCTTTTATGTGGGGGAAAAAACCCTTATTGGGTGGTGTTATCCAATTGGGAGCACTTTGTATTTATGCTCTGCCTCAGCATGGCCCCTGGACTACTAGTCAGAGCCAGGAAATTAAAGGTGTTTTGCAAGCAGTAGTTTACTTAAGTAAATCTTAGGTTGGCTATATAGTTTTTTTTTTTTTTTTTTTCTTTTTTGCATTCTCTTTACATTTAGTATACTATTGAGTAAAAAGTCAGTTGCTGTATTGCAGTAAAAAGGACACATTTTAAATTTACAGTTTTAAAATGTTTGAATACTGAATTTGAGGATACCTAATATAAACATAATGGCCTTTCATTTACAGGTTCTTTGTGAGTTGTTCCAGTCTTCACCACAGCGTGGAAATCTCCCAGCATCAGGCAATATTTCTGGTTTCATCCGAAGACTCTTTCTGCAGTTAATGCTAGAGGATGAGAAAGTAATCATGTTTCTCCAGTCTCCTTGTCCTGTAAGTATATTTCATGATTAAATCCTTGATGCATTGCCTTTATTAAACGTCGTATTGCGACACCAAATGGGTAAGCCTGAGATTTTGCCATTGAAAGCCTGAGTTGTTAACTAAACCATCACATGTTTATTATATGTGTACAGTTGATGAAACTGCCACACATTTCAAAGATGCCTGTCTTGTCTAAGCAAAGTAAATGGTTTTAGTAAAGATATTTGTTCTGTCCTTTTTTTCCACTGCAATGGATAGGCCAAAACGCATGAGCCAGTATTTCAATCCCTGCTAAAGAGCCTTTTCCACATTTAATACTACCATGTTTCCCCAAAAATAAGCCGGGTCTTAAATTTTTAATTTTGGCTACCAAAAACAGTAAAGCTTATTTCTTTATTTCATCATGGGACACAGAGCCACAGTAATAACTGTATGGGTTATATGGTACCTTCATGTCATAGGCACAGGCACACCCTAAACAGGAAGTTCAATTCCCCATATAACCCCCCCCCCCCCTTACCGGGAGTACCTCAGTTTTTTCGCCAGTGTCTTAGGTGTTGATCACAAGTAAAGATGTGCTGGGCTGAACTCTGCTGGAATATTCCTTACTGGGGCAAGCCATGCAACCGGATCCATTCAAAGTGTCTTTTCCAGACTGAATTGAATGGTACCTGGGCCTCGTGTCCGAAGAAACAAGGTTTTACCTGTAACGCTTCTCTTTTTAGAGAGCTGGACCCCGGGATCCAGTATTTGGTTTTGTCAGCCATATTCCTGGCGGGGTGCTTTTTACAGGCCCAGGGCTGTAGATCCCCTGATAAAAACGGGGTCCCTGAAGGTTTTTTTAACGGAGCCCACCGTGAGAGGTGAAGATTGGGTTGTGTTACCACAGAACCCTGCAGCTGGATAAAGGTAAGGGAGATTCTTAAGGAATCTTTCTAATCCTTGTGGGATTTCTCCTTTAAGTAAATGTTGTCATGCCTATAGTCACCACCGGGGGCTGTCAAGAGCACGTTCCTGTTCCATGCTTGTCAGTCTCGTTCTGTGTACAAGCTGCACGCTTCCTCCGGCCCAAGCTCCAGTAAAGTCCTGGGAAAGGAGGGGGGTTTCTCCTAGGAATGCCCCCCTACCTGGATAGCTTTCCTACAGAGAGAGGGAGCATGGCATCAGGCGGCAGTATGCCGCACCGCTCCCGCCCCATTACGGCGGTCCCCTTCGGCAGCTTTCCTCCTCTCGTCCACCCCAGTCCTCCTTCATGCGGTCTGGTCAGGATTGGAGCCCGCTCGTGCTGGAAAACGATCTATTTTCAAAATAGATGAGGGGGTGGGCGTGGTGGGTGATCGGAGGAAGGGGGGGGGCTTAGCGTGCTTCAACGTCCACAATGCAGGCTGTATAGCTATAAAATGCACCTTTTTTCAGGTGCATACAGCTAAAGGAGGGACACAGAGCAGACGGGTGGCATGTGAGTGGGTGACACAGGAATTCCCAGGCACATTTACTTAAGTATCAGGCTGAGCTTAATAGCAGCGACAGTTGCTGGACTATTGCTCAGCAGTGTGTGCATTTTTTTGGTGGTACCTCTGCGTTTTTGCTCAGCACTTCGACCAGAGGAGGTGGTTCAAATGCCACAAAAACCAAAGACACAAAGGGATCGCCCTTAGGTCCTAAGGAATCTCCCTCTGCAACACCATCCCGATCTAAGGAGACTGGTCAGAGTGAGCCATCGGGGGTCATCAGGGGCTGCAATTTCTTCCGACACATCAGCCCATGTCTATATAACTGAGTGGTTTAGAGGAAAGATTAGTGGCTTTAATCACGTCTTCACAGAGTGGAAGAAAACACATTAGGTCCCCTTGTACCACCCAGGATCCTCAAATGGAGGAACTGTGGGAGGGGGAAGATGTTTTCCCTTTAGGGGACCGTGAACAGGCTGATGGTTCCTCTTCCAAGGAATCAAGTGGGGAAGGACCTTCTTTAGCTTCACATGCTGAGAAGTTGCTGGTGCATTCTCTTACTGAAATGGTCCACTCCACATTTAAGCGACCCTTAACGGAGTCTGTTTAAGAGCCCACTTCCTGTTCGGATTCACTAAAGCCTCCACAAGCCTTGCGTGCCTTTCCTGTCCATTCATTACTAGAAAAGCTTATGTATTGTGAATGGGATCACCCAGATAGGCACTTTTTCCCTCCTAAAAAGTTTTCTACACTTTATCCTATGGAGGGAAAATTAACTAAGATGTGGAGTATACCAGCAATTGACTCTGCTATATCCTCTGTGAATAAAGGTTTGACTTGTCCGGTTGACAATACACAAATGCTTAGGGATCCAACTGATAAAAAATTGGAATTACTGTTAAAAAAAACATTTTCTCCTTGGCAGGTTCAGTGGCTCAAACTGCAGTGGTGGCAATTGTGGTATGTTAGTCCTTGAGAGACCATTTGAAACAAGTACTCAAGGTATTCCCTGAACAGCAGGCCCAGGAATTAGCTGAGCTGCCAGCAGCTTTGTGCTTTGCAATTGACGCAATCAGAGATTGTATTCTTCAAACCTCTCGCCTTACACTTTGGGTTGGTACATATGCGTAGAATCTTATGGTTGAAAAGTTCCTGGCTGGTTTTCCTTTCCGCGGTGAAAAGCTGTTTGGGGAGGATTTGGACAAATATATCCAAAAAAATATCAAGTGGGAAAACTACCCTTTTGCCAGTTAAGAAAAAGTAAACGTCCCGCATTTAAACAGGCTCTTTCTACAGTGCCAGGGGCATCAGCCTCCAGGTAGTCGCAACTGCCTCCATCGTCGGGTTCAAGAGGTAAACCTCAGGGTCAACCCAAGGGACAAAAGAAGTCCTGGGGGAGGAAACCGGCAAGACAGAACGTGAAAGCCTTCTTATGAAGGCACCAGCGGTCAGGCAGCCCAGGGAGAGGTAAACCATATCCTAACCTGGGCAGAAAAACTTGTGCCATGCATTTTGGCAATCCTCATTCCACTGGCAGGCAGACTACTTAAGTCGCCAGCAGTTGTTTCCGGGGGAATGGTCTTTTCACCCAGATATTTTCCTGGCTATATGCCAAAGATGGGGGATCCCGGATGTAGATCTTTTTGCGTCCAGGTTCAACAATGAAGTCGACAACATTGTGTCAAGAATAAGGGATCGACTCACATGCGGAACAGATGCGTTGGTGACCCTGTGGATCAGTTCTCACTTATTTATGCATTCTCTCCTATTCTGCTGCTACCTCGACTTCTTCGCAGGATCAAGCAGGAAAGGAAGTTGGTAGTTCTCTGGCCCCAGCGTGGCCCAGAAGATCTTGGTATGCAGAAATAGTAAAGATGGTGGTAGGGGCCCCAAATCAACACTGTAGCTGCTGACTTTTAATAAGGACACCTGCCTGTCCCGCGATGTCGCCCCCCCCCCCCGGCTGATAGGATCGGGTGCAGGTGCCGCCATTCTAATTAAGGGAAACCGTCAGTGCAGCCTTGCGGCTTCACTGCCAGTTTCCTACTGTGCATGTCGCGCAGCACTTTGTGAATGGCCGGCTTTCTTCTGGGACACACACATGTCCCAGAAGACATCGCGGGGGCTCGCCGAAGAAGAGGATATGACATCCTGTGCCGCAGACCAGATGGATCGGAAGTACAGGCTGTACTTCATAAAAAGGTAAGTTAGAAGAGAAAAAAATTTGAACTAGCCAAAAACGAGGGGTGGAGAGGTGGTCTTTTCATTTAAGACCACCTCTCAAAAGTGGGTGGAACTTCGCATTAACATTCAAACTTTAATTTTTTTTTTCCCCATCTTTAACATGTATTTATGTTTCACATAAAAAGCTCAAAACTGGGGGAAAAACACTTATTTCATGTCTGAGGTTTAAAACTACTTTAACAGCTCCAGACTTTTCGACTGAGTGATCAATTTAAAAAATAATCTGCTCTCCAACCTTCTCTTTGCCTGGAATACTTTGCAAAAAAGATAAAGGGATTTCAGAGTCTGATTCCTATTTTGCTAAAAGCCAGGAAGGCCACTTCCAGGAAGATCTGCACCTGGAAATCTTATTTTGCCTGGTGTGAACAGTCATTTTCAGTCCCAGAGATTACTCTGTGCCTTGCATTCTGGCCTTTCTGCAAATGGGTCTTGACCAGAACTTGGCTCTAAATTTCTTTAAATTAAGGGGCAACTATTGGCTTTATCCTTTCTTTTTCTAAGTCTTTTGGCTCCACATTCCCTTGTATAAAAAAAAAAAAAAAAGAAAGTTTCCTGTATCAGGCTCCCCCTTGCAGCAACACAAATCCTCACTTGCTAAATTAGCAGGAGAGTCAGCGCTCCACTGGGAGACAAATAGTCATTTAAAATCCATAAAAGACATATGCAGGAGGGTGGTAAGCTTGTTGGGAAAAAGACGTGTAGTCACCGGCAGCTCCTCGGTGGGTATGGGGTCCCCTCAAGACATGTAAACCATAAAGGAGGGCGCCAGATCAAGCTGATGGAGGCGGGGGCCTCAAACATGTTGAAGTCTGCCCCCCCCCCCCCCACCTGTTCTTCCAGCTTGTGGACACACTGACGATGGCTCTGGATGCTCCTGGCGTGTGCTATTGCAGCTACTCTCCTCCAGTCCGTCGAGACCACTGCTTCATTCTACCAGCCCTTTGTGCAGTATACAGCAATGGACACCAACTGTGTATGGCCACCACTTTGTCTTCTGTTGATACTCATTGTTTTACTAGGTGGACTTAGAAACTTTTGCAGATGCAGTTTTTGGCCCCCAGGTTTTTTCAGCGACACTCTGACCTTGCAACTTTTTGACACCTGTTGTTTTTTGGGCCTGTTTGCCCAGTTCTGTTTACCCATTTGTTGCTTGCCTTTCCTATTTTTTTCTTAGGGACAACTCATGCTGTTTGAATGTGTAGCCTGCTTACTCTGCTTTAAAGGAGAAGTATAGTCAAATTTCTTTTGGCTATACTTCTGGGGATCACAGGAGTGCAGTTTGCTTGACAGCACAGAGCTGATCCAGGCTATGAAAAGATCCTGACCATATGGTCGTAATCTACCAAGAAGCCTGGACCAGTAGCTGGCTCAGCCCTTCAGTGAGCCCCTGAGAGCCTGAGCCAACTGCTCCTGCCCCCTCCACAACTTAGCGCTCCAGTGAGCGCTGAAGGGGACGGGAAGAGAGCTGGTAAATGACAGTCACCAGCTCTCTGCTCATGGAACACTGAGAACTGATTATTCAGCGTTTTTTGGTCGCTCGTTTCTCAGTTTTAGAGCTGATGGGGGTTAGGATGTAGCATCATCGGACTGATGCTACATCTACTTACTTTACTTCTTTTTTTTTTTTGCCATACTTCTATTTGATGATTAAGATAAAAGTAATTTTTACTTTCCTGTAAATTAAATATATTGGTATACAGTACAAGACGCAGGCCATCCTCCCCTCCTTTTTCTTTTCGCTTGGTTTACTCTGCATTGCTTGCTTCAAAAGGAGTGGGGAAATGCCCTGCAGAGGAGTGTGGCCTCAAAAGCTTGCCAGTGTTGAAAGTACGTGCCTATAACCCATGGTGTATGAATATGCTGCGTCCTGTACGCCAAG
Source organism: Lithobates clamitans (assembly GCA_037952925.1). Classification (NCBI taxonomy): domain Eukaryota; kingdom Metazoa; phylum Chordata; class Amphibia; order Anura; family Ranidae; genus Lithobates; species Lithobates clamitans. The sequence continues at coordinate 4,412,797 of JBBGZY010001134.1, forward strand.
ATATGGAATTTTACAGGTAATTCAGAAATCTTTTTATTTTTCTTTTTGGTGTGTTTATACTCTCTTTTAAACTAAAAAGATATGAACTACACTTTGATTTTACGGTGTTGCAGAGGAGGCCTATATGAACAAGAGTGTCCTGTGTACCTTTGCCTTTACTGTCCAGCAGATGGCTGAATAGGCTTACGTTAGACCCTATTCAGTCTGTTATAACAAGCTTTTGTGGATATAGCAATCGACTTAGAAAGACACAGTTTAGAAGTAAAGCTGCATGATGCTGAAAGAACAGAAATGTTGCACATTTTTTTGTCCAAATTGGAATGCCTTAGCTTAGATTAGCACCTGCTCTGTGACATTGCAGTTTCTGCCGATTATAGGATTCTGGGGCACTGGCATAAAGACTGCTTTATGTTTTATATATTAAATGCTTATGTGCTACTATTGTAGATTTGAGCAATATGTTATACAAGTTTCTTTTGTACATCCAGTAGAAAAATGGTAAACAGGCTTATAGATACATGTTGGTTTAAAAAAGAAACTTAAGACTTATGTAGTTTGACTTATACAGGGTAAAATGACTGTTAATTATGCACATCATGGTCACACAGCTTACAGAACTTGGTCCAAAAATGGCTTTACTTGGTTTCATTCTATATACATTTAGATAGAAAAGCATGTGCAACCTACCTGGCAAATAGTTGACCTAATAGGACATTTTTGACAGCTTGGAGAAAATCTCTCAACGCAAAATAAAATGTACAGTTTATAGAAGCCACATTTATATTAATGGCCTTTTTTATTCCAGTTGTATAAAGGCAGAATCAATGCCACAAGTCACATCATTCAACATCCAATGTATGGAGCAGGACACAAATTTCGTACACTACACTTGCCCATTTCTACCACATTGGCAGAGCTGCTGGACCGTGTCTCAGGTAAAGTTTCTGAAACAGTTTTCTGTATCTCTATTTTTCAAAGCCTCATGTGTTTTTTTTTTTTTTTATTTATTTTTTCCTGAATTCACATTGCCTAATTATTTAAGATGAAATCCAAAAAACAGTGATGATAATAAAGTATATGTAAAACAACCCATTCACTTTAAAATATAAATGAAAGGCAAAACATTTGTGTGTATATATACAATTATAAATGCAATTTTACCCCATTTGTTTTTTTTTATAAGTGATCCCTTACCCTCTGTTAGCTTCATAAGTAGCTCAAAGAATTGAAGGTGGAGTAACAGCACCACACTGGGCTTCCCAGTAAATAGCTGTGTGTGGGGTGGGGAGTCAGGACAAGTCTGATCATTGGAGGAGAGCAGGCTGAGTTTCCAGCATAGCTAGAGAACAGACCACCAAGGTGTGCTCTCAGGCCTATTGTGGTCGGTTTTTGATCAGAAATCAGAGAGGCTGACAGGAACACCTGGGATTTCACATAAAAAACAGAACAGGATACTCTTTCATACAAGTACATGGTACAGCAGGCACTCATCAAGAATATGAAATGTTGCGTTTACAGATTCTTTAATCTTTGTGCTGCCCACCTTTAAGAAAAAGCGTACATTGTATTAGCTGCTTCTCAATTGACTCACTAAAATGTGTACTTCTGAAAAGGCAACAGCTCTTTATGTTAAATTAAATAACCTGCTTATTATTTCTCCCCAATCTATTGAAAAAGATATTAACCATTGTATGGCCAGTATTTCTCATCAGCATGTTTATGGCTTTTAGTGTTGAGGGTGCATATATTCACAGTCCCAAACCGAGCCAGAGTTTAGATTACTGCCTCAGAGACCCGCTTTTATAGCAAAGGACTGAGAAGCATGGAAGAACTCAGGAGTTATTGTATAGCTCCTGGGACCAGGCAAACCAGGTCAGATTATCAAAAACAGTATTAAAGATCCCTGGCACACTTTCAAGCTAGCCAGCAGAAAACCTAAGTATTCTTTTTCAACTGCTCAGAATAATATGGATGCTTTTGTTGCATACATTTGCAAATACATATACACTATTTTGTCAAAAGTATTGGGAACGCTGCCTTTACATGCACATTAACTTTAGTCCATAGGGTTCAATGTTGAGTTGGCCCACCCTTTGCAACTGTAACAGCTTCAACACATCTGGGAAGCCTGTCCACAAGGTTCAGGAGTGTGTCTATGGAAATGTTTGACCATTCTTCCAGAAGCGCATTTGTGAAGTCAGGCACTGATGTGGACGAGAAGGCCTAGCTCAGTCTCTGCACTAATTCATCCCAAAGGTGTTCTATCAGGTTGAAGTAAGGACTCTGTGCAGGCCAGTCAAGTTCCTCCACCCCAAACTCACTTATCCATGTCTTTATGGACCTTGCTTTGTGCACTGTTGCGCAGTCATGTTGGAACAGCAAGGGAGTAAGACTGGGATGCCATTAACGTTCATGTGCGTCTAAAGGCAGGCATCAAAATACTTTTCACAATATAGTGTACCTCTTATAAGAGAAGTCCTTACCACTCTATCTTGAGTTCCCAACTATGGAACATATATAGCAATGCACCAGAGCGCAGGCTCACCTGGAGGTGGTCTTTTTTTCGGTAAAACTGTATTAAACAGAAAAAAATAGATTATGTTGCAACAAGCTTTTTTTTTTTTTTTTTTTCTCCTGGTGGTCTGGCCAGCAATTTCTTTTTCATATTCCTTTAACAGATCAAGCTGCCCAGCAGTTAGAGACACACCATTTAACAACTAATGGACCTGCTTACATTGGTCAGCTTTTATTACTGTATGCATACCTTTATCCCAAAAGGAAAGAAAAACTGCTTAAATGTTCAACTTTAATTTGGTAGTCACGTCCATCAAAATCTGCTAGACCTAACCCTACTCTCTTCCCAGATTGCCAATGCTGTTGTCCAGAGTTGTCTGCATTCATTCTCTATCCAGAGTGGAGCTTATCTCTAGGACAAGGATTGCTAAGCTGCAATGTCCTCATTTTTTTGTTTTTTGATTTCATACTGCTTGAAAGTGGTTGTAAACTTCAGACATGAGTAATGAACAAAGCACATCCCTCTAAAAAAAACGAGGGGAAAAACTGCGCTATACTATAGAGGAAAAAATGCATAGAAATCAATCAATGCAAAAATAAATACAAAATGGCATCAAATTGCATCAAATCCTAAATGTACAAAATGATAGTAAAGTCCATAACCTCAGAAATCTAAAAAGTCTATAATGGAGATGGAAAGAGTCCCACGATAACTTTTCATAAGAGCCAGTGTGGAAAGGTGAGAAATTGAAAACACCCCTCACAGTGATCCTCCACCACCTAAAATATGTGCTTACCAGATTGCAAGCACAACAGGCGCGTATATAAAGCCAAATCTTTGTGTGCGGCTAGCACTGGAGCAATCCTCTAGACAGCGTAATGGATGATACCCAAACAACCACGTAGTAGGCTGTATCCGGATCTCCCGCTATAGTAGAACATCTCTCTGTGCAGCGTGGCTCCAAGCGTATAAAGGGGCAATGCAACAACCCGAATTCAAGGATATAGGGATGAAGAAAAGGTGGCCATAGTGTAATTCCGATAAAACAATTTATTAAAATTAAGTAGAAAACTTACAAGATCGTAGTAAAAACAGAGCAGTTCGCCGGCTGGCAAGCAAACGCCCGATCTGGCAAGGTGCGATGACATCAGAGCGTCAACCTCACAACGTACGTTTTGTCTATAACTGACGTCGTCTGGGGAACAGACGATGCTCTGACTCATCGCAATAAATGGACAGGTAAAACCACGCCCCATTGTGGCATCTCAGAGCCGTCAGATGTAAACAACCAATCGTTTGAAAGGATTGAATCAGAAAACATCCACGTGACAGGAAGCTTCCCTAAAAGCAATAAACCATACTGAAATCAAATGAGGATAAGATAATAAAATAAGGACTAAAGCTCAAATATATGTATTAAACTCCTGGAAAGTTCATAAGAATAAAAATAAAATTAAATTGGCCACGTGGATAATCGGTCATTAAATGATAATGCACACTGACACAAACCCATATCAGCCAAAAATCTATTATAGAACGGCATTGCTCCATTGTATGGAGAGAAGGAGCCTGAAATGTGTTAGAAAACGGCATTACGCCATCTTGTGGAAAAAGATGAAAGTGCTACCCGAAAAAATGAATTAAAAATTTTTTTATATATAAAAAGTGCCACTCAGAAACCGTGACCAAAATAAGGGAATAAGTGGACGCAACGAAAATGGCCATGTCTAGACTTAATACATTAGTTAAACCCTCAATGGCACATAGCTAGGAGTGAAACGTATGGGAAGCAACACCATGCCATTGTATAAGTCCATACTAGACTCCCACCGCTAAAAAGTGGTCCGGTGATGTTAATGAGTAGATAGATACGTGATAAGGGGAGTAATAAATTGTACTTATAAGAGGGTGAATAACACCCACGAAACATGAAAAATCGTGTATATATGTATGTATGTATATGTAGGTGTGTATGTATATATATATATATATATATGTGTGTGTGTATATATATGTGTGTATATATATGTGTGTATATATATGTGTGTATATATATGTGTGTATATATATGTGTGTATATATATGTGTATATATATATGTACCGTATATACTCGAGTATGTCGTTCCGAGTATAAGTCGAGGCCCTAATTTACCACAAAAAAATGGGAAAAACGTATTGACCCGAGTATAAGACGAGGGTGAGAAATGCACAGCTACTGTAAGTGGAAAAGAGGGTCAACAATGCCCATTTGCAGCCTCACTGTGCCCATTTGCAGCCATAGGTCCCCTGAACTTCAAACTCAGTAGTTAAGGGTTCCTAGATGCCCCCTAGCTGCAGCCAAAATTTGGGGTCTCTGAACCCAAAGGGTCCCGAAATGACATTGCAGCAGATGGACACAGTTGACCGAATTTGGGGCCCTGTATCTCAGGGCCACTTAGTGCTAAGAACCCCAAATTTGGTGTGAAAACCCAGTGGAACTAGCACCATAACATTTCCAAAGCTGGGGTTTCTAGCACCAAGTGGCCCCGAGATACAGGGCCCCACAAATCAGTTCAGAAAATGTCAAGCACTTTTCTACAGCAGAGAATGACATTTTCCGAACCAGTTTGGGGGCCCTGTATCTCAGGGCCCCTTAGTGCTAGGAACTTCAGCTTTGGATATGTTGTTGTACCAGGTCCACTGGGTTTGCACACCAAATTTGGAGTTCTTAGCACCAAGTGACTCTGAGATATGGGGCCTCAAACTCGGTTCAGAAAATGTCAAGCACTTTTCTGCAGCAGAGAATGACATTTTCTGAACCGAGTTTGGGGCCCCGTATCTCGGGGCCACTTAGTGGTAAAAACTTCAGCTTTGGATATGTTGTTGTACCAGGTCCACTGGGTTTGCACACCAAATTTGGAGTTCCTAGCACCAAGTGGCCCTGAGATACGGGGCCCCAAAATCGGTTCGGAAAATGAAATTTTTTGCTGCAGAAAAGTGCTTGACTCGAGTATAAGTCGAGGGGGGCACTTTCAGCACTAAAAAATGTGCTGAAAAATTCGACTTATACTCGAGTATATACGGTATATATATATATATATATATATATATATATATATATATATATATATATATATATATATGTATGTATGTATGTGTGTGTGTATATATATATATATATATATATATATATATATATATATATATATATATATATATATGTATATATAATTTATTTATTTAATATGAACTCAATGGAGGAATATTTAAAATAAATAAAATAGTGAGCGAAAATTAAGAAATTCAAAAATATGAAAAAATACATATATAGGAATTATATATATATATATATAATTCCTATATATGTATTTTTTCATATTTTTCATATTTTTTAATTTTTCTTAATTTTCGCTCACTATTTTATTTATTTTAAATATTCCTCCATTGAGTTCATATTAAATATATATATATATATATATATATATATATATATATATATATATATATATATATATATATATATATATATATATATATATATATATATATATATATATATATATATGTGTGTATGTGTATATATATATGTATATATGTATATATATATATATATAGCGTCACTGAGATGTCACAACCAGTTCACATAGACATACAGGGTGGCACCAACATGTGAAATCAAAAAACATATTATATAAGGGATGGCATTACTAAGCATTGTCAATAAACGTATTCAAGTCTACCTCTACGTTCAACCCAAACGGCGTGTAACACTTAATTCTGTGTATCCAAGCCATTTCAAGGCGCGAGATACCTCGCACCAAGGAACCACCCCTCCAAGGACATGTACATTTATCTATCCCCAAAAATATAGTTTTATCTGGATTCTTATTGTGGACTTCCAGGTAATGCCTAGACACTGGGTGCTTGGGAAAACCATTGAGGATATTTGTCACATGCTCATTGAGCCTAACTATAAGGGGTCGTTTGGTCCTGCCCACATATTGTAGCACGCAAGGGCATTGGAGCAGGTACAGGACCCCCTTAGTGGAGCATGTGACAAAAGGCTTGATCATGAATTCAACCTGAGTGCTGCTAGACCTAAAGGAATGAGTTCTCCTATGAGTACAACCATTCAGTAAGCATATTCTACATCTCCTGCATTGGTAAAATCCCGTGAGACTGTCAAAGAATCCCCTCTTGATGGTAGGGGGATCAATGATATTGTTGGCAATAGTGTTCCTGTGGGAAGGTGCCCCTCTATAAACCACCTGAGGCTTGTTAGGAAGGATAGTATTAAGAGTGGGATCACTGGTGAGAATGTGCTAATGTTTCTTAATCATTTGACCGACAGACCTATGTTGGATGGAGTATGTCGTAATAAAAGGAGTGGAAGGCACCCTAATGGTGTTGGGCATTTTTTCCTTAAGCAGTTCACTTCTATCCATGCATGATACCTCTTCTAGAGTGTTTTTGAGGAGTGTATCAGAATAGCCCTTCTCCAGAAACCATTTGGTCAGGACATCCGCCTGCAGGAGAAACTCACCCCTGTCGTCTCAGGCGGACGTACTGGCACTTTGGCACCGACCTAATCCAAGCCTCATGACGACAGCGGTTAGTGGGGATATATGAATTACGGTCGGTGCTTTTAAAGTAGGTGGTAGTAGTGAACTGACCCTCTTTTTTATTCGGATGGTGAGATCTAAAAAGTGGATCTCATGCTGGCTGGCTTCATAATTGAGGAAAATACCTCTGGTGCTGGTGTTGAGTTCTCCAAGAAAGGAGTCAAGACCAGACTTATCTCCATCCCATAGGAGGAGGATGTCGTCTATATATCTGGCCCACACAACTACCTGGGGTTTCTGTTGGGCATAGACGACATCCTCCTCCCATAGGGCCATAAAGAGGTTCGCCAGACTGGGGGCATACTTGGCCCCCATGGCGACTCCTCTGTCTTGTTTGTAAAATGGGCCTCCGAACCAAAAATAGCTCCAATGCGGCGAATTGGAGCAACTCCAGGATGAAAGAAATTTGCTCATCAAATAGACCAGAGTTACGCCTTAAAAAATATTCGACTGCAAAAAACCTAGGTTGCGTAGTATGACAATGTAGAGGGACGTGATATCAACTGTCACCATCCACAAACCTGGCCTAGGGGTATGGTCGGCCAATAGATTAATCACATGATGTGAGTCTTTTATATAGGAAAGCATCTTATTGACAATTGGCTGGAGAAAAAAATCAATATACCTGCCCACCCGGGACATAACAGAATCTATGCCACTTACAATAGGACGACCCGGGGGGGGGGGGGGGGGTGTTTATGGATCTTGGGCAAATAATAAATCATTGGTGTCCGCGGTCCCTCTAAAGTATGTACTAGCCTCAATCGAAAACTCGGTGTGGATCGTCTTTGATCTGTCCTCTTTGCTGTTTACCGGAGTTACCTGTAGGCTGACACATTGACCTCCCACGAGACAACCCCCCACCCCTATCCCACGCACAGCAAGTTTCTCATAGCCTCAGCTCTGTATGTTTTTCTATGGGGCTGTGTACAGGGTGTTCCTTCCCACTACTCAGCTATCAGATTGCAGGGAACTCTTTGCTCTAGCTCTGAAGTGTATGTGAGACGTCAGATTGCCACTCCCTGCTTTCTGCTGCTGAAAAAAATCTAGATAGGCACAACTTGTGTAGCAGGATTTGGTTTTGTTTTTGTTTTTTTGTTTTTTAATCTTTAAGGTATGCGGGTTATACAAAGTGACATAATATCACACACATCGACCATCGGCATCAAATGATGGCCATAACAGTAGCCCGTCAAAAAATGCAAAGTACATTCATCATATTACAGTCAAGGTTCTAGTACAGTGTCATGGTAATTCAGGAAACTGTGGTCTAAAGGCTCCACAACAGATATAACCTGTACATTAATCTGAACCGCAGTGGGAACCACCTAACTGTAAAGAGAGTTAATGTTATTGGACATATGTATACCATTGAATAAGAACAATAAGGAGTAAGAATGACAACCTGAGAGGCAGAACACCCTTATATCTGTTTAACAGGTAGTAAGCCAATGTACTCCAGGGGACTAAAACCAAGCATTGTACCTGATATAGAGTGTGACTCTTATGCCGCGTACACACGAGTGGACTTTACGGCAGACTTTACCCGGCGGACGGGATTTGGTCGGACAATTAGATCGTGTGTGGGCTCCAGCGGACTTTGTTTTCTCAAAAGTTGGACGGACTTAGATTTGAAACATGTTTTAAATTAATCCGTCGAAATCGAGTCCTGTCGAAAAGTCCGCTCGTCTGTATGCTAGTTCGACGGACAAAAAGCCACGCTAGGGCAGCTATTGGCTACTGGCTTGAACTTCCTTGTTTTAGTCCGGTCGTACGTCATCGCGTACAAATTCGACGGACTTGGGTGGATTGTGTGTTGGCAAGTCCGTTCACTCAGAAAGTCCGTCGTAAAGTCCCGTCAAAGTCCGCCAAGCAAAGTCTGCCGTAAAGTCCGCTCGTGTGTATGCGGCATAAGTCCTGGATTCGCAGGAGCAGCACCAGTGGAACACCACAAACCGAGTGAATTTTCTCTTTTTTAGGGAAGGAAAGTGGACGACAATGGGGGAAAGAAAGATGAGAAAGGCTAGAAGAAGGAACAGTAAGGGGGTAGAAAGTTCTGGCAAGGGCGATGGCCCAAGGCCTTCAGATTCTCTTATAGAGAGTCACTCAAAAGTAAGACTTGTAGTAGCAGGATTTGTTTCATCTCTGTGTATGACTTGGGGCTACTCACATCACTGGGTAATAGGTAAAGGTTTACAACCACTTTAAGTACCAGATTCTTCATGGCCATTTTGTAGCTGTTACGATAGTGGGAATTCTGATTTTATACTCTACAGTTAAGGGAGAGATGTAAAACACAGAAATTATGAAGTGCTCTGTCCAAGAAGTGACCACGGGGTCTCTTTCCCAGGCTATGAACCTATCTACCTTGCAGTTGTGATAGGAAAATTTCAATCTATGTTTAGTGGTACCCACCAAGGACAGATTTGTAGAAAAACATCCTGATGGAAAGATCCCTCTAACAAAACAAGTCGCCGAAGACTCAGACAGCCCATGGCAGAGCTGAAACAGACTTGGTTGGAGATGAATTTCTCTATCCAGAGATCTATCTGCTGTTTCTGTAGAGTCCTGTTTTTGAACTAAGTGAAGGGGCAGCTTGAAAAGAGATTATAAGTCCCAGAACGTGCATGCAGCTTCATGATAAGAATCTGTGATGCAACCAAATATTGTAGCCCTGTAGCAGTAGAGATCATCTAAGAAAAACATTGTTGACCTGGTACTCAGGGTAAGGCTTAAGCCTCATACACACGTACAAACTGACAGCTCAGGTCGGAGCCACTGTACTAACTATCTGATGTTGGTACAGCGTCCTCCCCTGCTGGGCTATTGTGTTCCAGAACACTCCGGTCAGCGCTCTCAGCCATCGCCAGAACTTTTGCAGTCATGACCCTTTAACAGAAGTCGGCCAAACGCCCGATTTCTGCCGGACCGGCTGCCGTACACACTGGCTAAATGTCGGCCGGTTTCTATTGAATGGGCTGATGCCCCCTGACATTTGGCCCATGTGTACTAGGCTTTAGGTATTCCAGATAGTGGATTTAGGTAAGACTTCAGGAAATTTATGAGCTCTCCAACATCTTTCAGGGATTGCAGGGGGACCTGTAAGCTGATCGGTAGTTCCTGACTAGATGCAGTCCGTATCAAGTCATAGAGATAAGCAGTCAGAGGCTGCTGGTCCTCAATTGTGCTAGTACTGGGCCCAGCACTTTTTGTGAAGTGCCAAAAAAAAAACGTATTGATCAAAAAGGTTATCTCCATCGTCTGTTTTTTCATGGGCTCCCAAATCAAATATTTGGGTATAAATATCTCCTCTCCATGTTCTTTTCTGGTTCAGGACAACTACAATGCTTTACTACAACATAATAAAACTCGATCTCTTAGCCTTTCAACATATAATACCTCATGGGGGCCGGTAGAGCCGTGAATTCAAAAATTATCTTGTAACCAACTTTTTTCTATAACTTGAGCGCTCTCCCTATCCCCCTTCCTGCCTCAAATTTCAAACAGCTGCAGTCAACTATTAACTCCTGTATTTGTGGCAGGAAGAAGTCTGCTTTTTTAAAATGCCATTTTGTACAGTCCAAAAAATCCTGGCAGGTATGAGAGTTCCCAAACTCAAATTGTAAAACTTTGAAAGGATTTGAGATCATAAAAAGCATTGGTGATCTCTGTCACCAAATAAACTGTGGACATATTTTGAGCAAATTTTACTTGAACATCTGCAAGGAGCTATCATCCTTGGTCTCCCACTCTCGGTCACTCCGTATCTTACTACAAAAGTAGCTGTTTTACTTTGGACTGCACTCCAATACCAAGTTAACCCTGCAACCTCAACGGTCTTCTCAATACCCCTCAGCTCCCTTGAACCATGTACAGACAACCTATCGATTAACATCTGGATACAATCAGAACTTTCTACGATAGGTCAACTATTTTGAGGGAGAAGCCATGAGCCCCTTTTCAACATTACAACAGCACTACGATCCTTCCTTCTAAAGATTTTTTTTAAATAAATACCTGCGTTTTCGCTATATCCTGGATTCTGTTCCAAAACAGGAGATCTTACTCCTTTTGTGAGTTTGTGGTTCTACTCCAAACAGCATACAGTGCCTTGCAAAAGTTCACCCACCTTGGCTTTTTACCTATTTTGTTACATTACAGCCTTTTTATTTCAATGTTTTTTTTAATCTGAATTCTATGTGATGGATCAAAACACAATAGTTAAGTTGGAGAAGTAAAATTAGAAAAATATATACATAAAACATTTTTCAGAAATAAAAAACTGATAATTGGTATGTGCGTATGTATTCGCCCCCTTTGTTATGAAGCCCATAAAGAGCTCTGGTGCAACCAATTACCTTCAGAAGCCACATAATTAGTGAAATGATGTCCACCTGTGTGCAATCTAAGGGTCACATGATCTGTCATTACATATACACACCTTTTTGAAATGCCCCAGAGGCCACTAACCAAGCACTGCCATGAAGACCAAGGAACTCTCCAAACAAGTAAGGGACAATGTTGTTGAGAAGTACAAGTCAGGGTTAGGTTTTAAAAAAAAAATATCCAAATCTTTCATGATCCCTAGGAGAACCATCAAATCTATCATAACCAAATGGAAATAATATGGCACAACAGCAAAACTGCCAAGAGACAGCCGCACACCAAAACTCTCGTCCCGGGCAAGGAGGGCATTAATCAGAGAGTCAGCAAAGAGACCTAAGGTAACCCTTGAGGAGCAGCTGCAGAGTTCCACAGCAGAGACTGGAGTATCTGTACATAGGACGACAATAAGCCGTACGTGCCATAGAGTTGGGCTTTATGGCAGAGTGGCCAGAAGAAAGCCATTGCTTTCAGCAAAAAAGAGAAAAGGCTCGTGGGAGACTCCCAAAATGTATGGAGGAAGTCTGCTCTGGTCTGATGAGACTAAAATTGAACTTTTTGGCCATCAAAGAAAAAATTTGTCTGGCGCAAACCCAACACATCACATCACCCAAAGAACATCATCCCCACAGTGAAACATGGTTGTGGCAGCATTGTGCTGTGGGGTTGTTTTTCATCAGTCGGGACTGGGAAACTGGTCAGAGTTGAGGGAAAGATTGAATGGTGCTAAATACAGGGACATTCAAAACCTGTACCACTCTGTGTGTGATTTGAGGCTAGGACGGAGATTCACCTTCCAGCAGGACAGTGACCTCACACACTGCTAAAGCAACACTTGAGTGGTTTAAGGGGAAACCTGTAAATGTGTTGGAATGGCTAGTCAAAGCCCAGACCTCAATCCAATAGAAAATCTGCGGTTAGAGGAAGGAGGACGGAATGGGCAAAAATCCCTGTGGTAAGATGTGGCAAGCTCATAGAGACTTATCCAAAGTGACTTGGAGCTGTGATAGCCGCAAAAGTTGGCTCTACAAAGTATTGGCTTTAGGTGGATCAATGCACATTGACTTTTTCTGTTATTTTGTCCTATTTGTTGTTTGCTTCACAATAAAAAAAATCTTCAAAGCTGTGGGCATGTTCTGTAAATTAAATGATGCAAATCATCAAACAATCCAGGTTAATTCTAGGTTGTGAGGCAACAAAACACGAACAATGCCAAGGAGGGTGAATACTTTTGCAAGGCACTGTAAACAAACTAAAGGTGTCTCTTCCGTGTACCACACTCTGAAATGTTAAAAACCAATTAACAAAACTCACTCTATGTAGAAGTGGGAACAAGATCTTTCACAAACCACTTCTTCCACCCAACAGAAGTGGCTTCCTATGGGGGCGCTCTGTGGGGGAAGGAGGGAGGGAGGAGCCAATATTGCCAGTGGAGGGACCCGAGAAGAGGAGGATCGGGGCTGCTCTGTGCAAAACCATTGGACAGAGCAAGTAAGAATAACATGTTATTTTAATCCAAAAAAATATTAAAGGTTTACAATCGCTTTATCTGCTGTTATTAACTCCAATATTCAGCAAGATCTAGCTATGACCCTACTTCTCTTGAACGCTGAATGTTGGCCACATACTTGCAATCTTTTTATTGTACACTGTCTAAACACCGCCAGAAAAACGCTAGCAGTGGCGTAAAATCAAAAAAAATTTCCAGACCCCACCCTTTTCCTGCACAACTTAAACTCGAAAGCTCAATTTGAATTCATGTTTGCACTTGAAATGGAAAACAGGAGTCCTTTTGATCTGCCTGGAGGACGTGGTCTCAACACAGATGCTGCACTGTCCTTTGGTAGCATTATGTGATGAGCTTCCCTCTCTTATGTATTCACCGACCAACATCACTCCATCTTCCCCCTATCCTAGTGGTTTTCATAGGTTGTACACAAATTAAAAAATCTGCGTGGCTGCGCACCTGGGATCTTTTTCAAATGTATCTTTATTCATGACAAATTTATAGCCATAAAATTAACCTGATAAACTACCCCGCGAGAGGGAGATGTGGTTAAAGTGATCCTATAGGATCGCAGTTTATTTTTTAAAAATATCAAACGTGTCTTACTTGCTCTAGCGCAATGGGTTTGCACAGAGCAGCCCTGATCCTACTCTTCTCAGGTTCCCTGTCGGCACTTCTGGCTCCAAAGCTATCACAAGGATGGGGTCCTAGGGACAGGGAGAGGCTGCAGAAACTGGAATATGTTACATGTTCCACCCTTAAAACGGATGAAATATGTAACATGTTCCCAAGCTGAACTTATCAGAATTCCAGGCAAAAAGTTTGTCTAGCTGATCCTTCACATGTATTTCTACAATACATAATGTGCTACATACTGTTTTTCCTTTAGGAAATGAACAGATTACCCTTACCAGTTCAGGTTCAAGCTGTGTCATTAGGAATGCCACTAATTGTTGTGAAACATCTTTTTGTTCTGTAGATACACCTAGTATTACTGCGAAGTTAATAAGCGAACAAAAGGATGACAAAGAGAAGAAAAACCATGAAGAGAAAGAGAAAGTGAAAGCTGAGAATGGATTTCAGGATAATTACAGTGTGGTTGTTGCATCAGGTAAATGTGCAACACATTTTTTACATAACTGTTGTAGATGAACTTTCAATATTTTGGCGACAAGTATATATTTACTTTCTGTGAAGCATGTAGAATGTTATAAGTAGCTACTGTTGCCGTTTGTATCTGTCATATTTTTTCTCAACTGTAAAGTGCATGTAGCTGGCAAGATGTGTGTAAAATGCACCCACTTGTCAACTGGGGCAATTGTGAAATTTTTCATGTTAAGATTCTGAATTTTTTTTTTCTAGAAAATTGCTTAGCACCCTCAAATAGTATACATTTTCTGAAAGCAGAGACAATTTTTTTTTCCACACTATTTGCAAAGTCGTGTACAGGACCAGATTAACATAGGGGCTATTGGAGCTGTAGCTCCAGGCTTCTTGTCTTAAGATAGGCCCATTTGCCAAAAAAAAGAAAATCACAAAAAAAAAAAAATCGACTTCAAGGGTCGTGGCTTAGCGACCAGGCTTCAAGTAGCTGAAGATCTACCCCACCACTGGTGAAAATTTGGGGCTCCTTTCCTCTATGGTTCAGGAGATACGGGGCTCCTTGCGCAGCCTGTCAGAAGCTCCTTACAGAGCGCCCAGTTTAAATACAAGCTGGCACACTCTGTTTGCAGCAGACTGAGAGGTTGAGCTCACAGTGCCTCTCCTCACTTATTGTCAGAGGTACTGACCTTAATGGACAGCTTGGAGCCTGCAGAGTTTGACAGGCAGCACCGCCTGTCAAACTTGCCTATTAATTTCAATGGGGCCACTCTGCAGCTGCCAGTCAAACTCGCTTGCAGTAGCAGCATAGTCCAACAATGTAAAACTACCATTCAACAATGTTAAAAAAAAAAAAAAAAAAGGAGGCTGCAGTAGCACCTCATGAATGCCATGAGTCAGGCCCAGGAGGAAGAGAGCGTGCGCAGGCTTCTAAGCTCCTTTTATCATCCCTCCAAGCAACCTTCAGGCCACTGCAAGGGTCCCTGTGATTTGTAGTCTTGGGGTACATGGATGCATAGCAGCAGATTCAAAGAGGACTATACGCCCCATAACTCACTCTGTTGGCACACAGGTATGAGGTTAGCCACCTCCCTTCAACTTATATTACAGGTGACCATTTCCCAACCTGCAGATGACAGACCCTACTCCAAAAGATATCACTCCCAGTTACTCCCCCCACCCGCTGATTGATATCCCTCCATGACCACCTCACATCCCCCTGCTGACAGACCTCTCTCCCCAGCCTGTCCCCACACACCCTCTCATCTGCTGACCTGTGGATAGGGGAACTACTCCTGCAGTGTTGTGTAATGCCAGTGGGGAGCCTTCCCTACCCACACAATACAATGATCAGTGTTGCCAACTATAGCTGGCAGCACTGATTGTTTTGGGAGAAACCTGACAGGCTGGTTCGCAAGTCAATTAATAGATGGAGTTGTGTACAGCCAGCTAGCCAATACATATATCGACTATGGCTTGTCTCTGCTTAATTGGCTTTATTTCATTCCATGTATGGCCCGCTTAACAACTACACAGTCCCTAAACATCCTTCCACAATACTTTTACATTTTTCCTTCCCAGTTTCCTGCATCCTCCTCACCTGTACATAGTGTCCACTGTCATACACTCCACACTCCTCTCCTGTGCATACTGCCCACTGCCATACACTCCACACTCCTCTCCTGTGCATATTGCCCACTGCGATACCCTCCACACTCCTCTCCTGTGCATATTGCCCACTGCGATACCCTCCACACTCCTCTCCAGTGCATACTGCCCACTGCGATACCCTCCACACTCCTCTCCAGTGCATACTACCCACTGCCATACCCGCCACATTCCTTCCCTGTACATACTACCCTCTGTCATACACTCCACACTCCTCTCCTGTACATAGTGCCAACTGTTATACCCTCCACATTTCTCTCCCTCACCTGCACATACTTCCCACTTTTATACCATCCATACTCCTCTCCTATGCCTCTTACCCACAAAAACAGTTCTTTAAAATTATATTGAATATCCTGTATGTTACCAGCTCTAGAATGGGCACAATTTTGTTAGTTCAACTAAAGGAAATCTTCTCAGTCCTGATATTGTCCAGTCCTGATATGCCCCTTATTGGTACTCATTTAATTTTGTGATTACTACTGTGATGTATAGAGGAACATAGGGAATGCCAGCTACTCTAAATATACCACTGGTAAAAAAAGTGTTCCTGAAAATATTTTTGAAATGTTGGCAACTATTCACTTGGGCACTGCCCAAGGGCCACCGGGTCAGTAGGGGGCACCATGAGAGGCTCCTGGGATCCTGTGATGTTAAAGCAGTAGTAAACTTCACTAACACTACTACTTTTTAGAGGCCCTGAGGTAGGCTATGCCATAATGTACTAGTATGCACAGCATATTAGCACATCAGGGTACACTTACCTGTCAGACTGAGCTCAAGCCGGCGGGTCCCGGGCACTTCCATCTTCACCCGATCTTCCTTCCGGGTTCTGTGCCTTCGGTCACTTGCCTTGGCCGGCCTGCGTTGCTGTCACTTCCATGCATGCACATCCCCCCTTTCTCTCTCCTCTTTCCCCTCACCCCTCTCTCGCTTTAAAGCCTTTACAGTCATGGTACCAGTTTATGCCCCATTCACATATATGCACATTGAAAGTGTCTTGAACCGCATTTGGTTCGCATTACATGTGAACCAAACCGGCTTTCTATTGAGCTGCTTCACATATCTGCGGTGCAGTGGCGGAGTCCTGTGCATTTTCTGAGCGGTGCCGTTCAGTTACAAATTCCAGACTCCTTGCCTTCTATTAAAACGCTTCTGAATCGCACATCTCGTAGGTTTTGAACATGAACTGAGAAAAGAAAAACCGCATGGCCCCCTCACCCCCCAATCCACACCATGCCCTATAGGTCTGGTATGGATTTTGAGGGGAGCCTCACATCCAAATTGGAAAAAAAATGGCGTCCCCCCCCCCCCCCAAAGTATACCGGTTCCTTTATCCGAGCATGCAGGAAATGAAGGGGACGAGCGAGCACCCACCCCCCTCTCCCCATCTGAATCATACCAGACCACATGTCCTCAATGTGAGGGCATGGGGGGGTTCTTTGGGGTAGGAGTGGCTCCCCCAGCCCCCTAAAAGCACCTTGTCATGTTGATGGGGACAAGGTTCCTCTTCTCTACAACCCTGGCAGGTGGTTGTGGGGTCTGTGGGCGGGGGGGGGGGGCTTATCAGAATCTGGAGATATTCCCACAGAATTACTCCTTTTAAACAATGGCCTTTTAGTCAGTTTATGGTTTGATTCATTCATAAATTAATTTGTTTTGTTGAGTACAGGGAAATGTCCCATCATTCCATGCATAGATTGCAGGTTTGTTGCATAGAGGAGATGTAGACTCATGTGAAAAAGTAAGTAAACCCTGTGGAAATGTTGACTTTTTAATACGTTTGAACAGGCAACCATTGGAGCTTTATTCAAACAGAGCCTATAGTTAAAGGTTATATATTTGAGAAAACAACACATAATTGACATGTTTTCATTCTCGTAATCTAAACTTATGAAACACAGTTTTTGTACATGGAAATAGGGGTTTACTTCTACGTTTTCCACACCTTCAAATCCATAAAATTAGAGTCAGGTGTTGAAGATCAGAACAGACATGGCCCGCTCTCCTCTATGGGTGGTCGGATTTGAAAATGGACCACCTGTCCGACTCTGTTTTACACCTGACTGCCATCTGATCCGCCAAATGAATGTGGAACAGATTTCCATCTGTATATTTTTAGTGGGTAGGTTCGGATGTTTGCTGGTGTAAACGAACACATGTCCAGTTACACCTACCGCTCCATAGAAGGAGGCTGGAGGGCCTGATTTTTTCCACCTGAAAAACTGCCAGGTGGACCCAATCGGTCCACTAATGTGAAACGGGGCCTAAAAGAATATGCAGGTGGAACCCGTCTTATTTAAACCTCAGATATCTTGGGTATTCTCTTCTTTGCTATTGAAAGTGTGTTGCATTAACAAGAGATATATAGATCTCTAAATCTTTGTGGCGTAGATTTCAAACGATTGTTATTTATGCAGGGCTGGCCAGCCCAGCAAATTAAGCTCAAGAGTAGACCATTTGATGCTAAAGTTCATGAATGTAATGTGGACTATTCAAGAATAGTCTGCGCAAAGTAACAATTAATGTGTTTGACACAAACCGAAGGCATTTAAGGAGAAATACTTCATACAAAATGAAGTATATTGGTGGAAGTGTTATGGTTTAGGGTTGCTTTGCTGCGTCAGGGCCTGGGTGCTTCGAGGCAGCTATGAATTTGTAGAACAGTGTAATTGATTAGAATGTGAGATGTGTCCAAAACTGAAAAACCTACAAATACACTATATTGCCAACATTTTTTAAAGAGGAGTTTGGGGTACAGGAACTTGACTGCACAGAGTCCTGACCTCAATCCGATAGAACACCTTTGGGATGAATTAGAGGGGAGACTGTGAGCCAGGTCATCTTGTCCAACATCAGTGCCTGACCTCACGAATGCGCTTTAGGAAGAATGGTCAAACATTCCACAAGACACATAGCTAAACCTTGTGACAGCCTTCCCAGAATAGTTGAAGCGGTTATAGCTGTATAGGATGGGCCCACTCAATATTGAACCCTAGGTACTAAGACTAGGATGCCATTTCAAGTGTGTATAAAGGCAGTCGTCCCAAAACTTTTGACAAAATAGTGTATCTTGCAATTGAAGGATGTTGCACAGAGTTATGCAAAAACCCTAGAAGTAGTAAGTTCTGCCAAAAGGAAAAGCTGTTTGAGGCCAAAGGTGTGCTTTTCCCATCATTAAAACTACTGATTTTTCTTTTGTGTTTGTATTCTGTTTTTTTTTTTCTTGTGTTTAGTCACGTACTGTATATCACCTTTATCTGTAGTCACTGTCAGTGTTGCCAACCCCTGATTATTTTTATTTTTTTTAACTGACAAAACATGAAACATTTACTGACTGAGCACAATTTTTTTTTTTTTTTGCTGACAAAACTATGACAAACTTCTATTTTTAAACTAAGACCATCAATATTTAAAGGCTAAGTTTACCATTAAGGAAAGAATAATGCACATATTTTTTCAGGAAGAAAAAGGGGAATGTATTACTTTTTGCCCACAGTAGCCTATGAAGCATTGCATCTGCGATCAGTGGATTATAGGTTTAATGTCAGGCTCCTGCAGACACTTTCTCCAGCTTTTTAGGGTAAAATGCTGAGTGCTCTTATCGGGTGGTGAAGGTTGGGGTGCTTAGCAACATGTTTAATATACACACGATATGTTCCCAAAGGTGGACTTAGCCTTTAAACATTATAAACAATAGCAAACCTCAACAATATTCATAACAAGTAATTTGCCTGGCATTGCAATTAAAAAGTCAAAACAGCATGTTGAAATATGAGCTAGACTAAGATTATTAAAGACATGGAGCACCCAGAGAAAGAACAGAAAAATAAGTTCTACAGAATGTGTGGAACTTTGGGCATGGCCATTGAGGGTCTTTAAGAGAGATTAAATAGAATCTGCACCTGCTGTATACACTGCATGCATATACAACAATCAAAAGAAAAAATACGCTGCGATAGAGTGAACCAGTCTAAAATCTCTTGAACCTAAAAATATGTGCAAATACTCTAATATAAAATATATATACCAAATAATCTCTGAGTGAATCAAAAAGTGATCAATCCAAAATTCAAAGCATATAGACGTATGCATATGTAAATTATCAATAAATATAAACCAAACACATTAAAATGCAACGTGCATAGAAAAAAATGACACAAGTATATTAAAGTGCATACAAAGGTTCAAAAAGTGCTTAGTGCTCCACAGATTGACGTGATAAACAGTCCTGACAAATAATATTACAAGTGATTAGTGATAAATAAAATCCTGTGAATCGATATCAGAAAAATGTGTATAATAAGTGTCCGTTGATGGTGTTTTCCAGCATGCTCAAAGTATCCTTAGTGCTGCAAACCATGCTCTGGTGCAATTCAGTGGCCCCCACGATTCGATCTTTTCGCATGGAATTAATTCGGTCAGTAGTCTCCATCCTACAAGGAGGACAATTTCTGGCATCAATAGACATCAAGGATGCGTACCTGCATGTACCCATTTTCCCTGCTCATCAAAAGTACTTGCGTTTCGAAGTAGAAAAACGCCACTTTCAGTTTATAGCCCTGCCATTCGGGCTAGCCACTGCACCTCGGGTGTTTACAAAGATCTTGGCTCCTCCTCTGGCCAGATTAAGGGCCAAAGGTATAACTGTCATAGCATACCTAGACGACCTGCTCTTGATAGATCGGTCGGTAGCCTGCTTGAGCCAGAACTTGGTGACTACAGTCAACTACTTGGAATACCTAGGTTGGATTCTCAACTTAGAAAAGTCTTTCTTAAAACCAATAAGAAGACTAGAGTATTTGGGCCTGGTCATAGATACAAGCCATAAGAAGGTATTTTTACCTCAGGCAAAGATCAGTGTCTTAAGAGAACTGATTCAGGTAGTCAGGACCAAAAAGGGTCCTTCTGTTCGCCTTTGTATGAGGCTACTGGGAAACATTGTGGCTTCATTCGAAGCAGTTCCCTATGCTCAGTTTCATTCAAGACTGCTGCAACTCAGTATCCTGTCTGCTTGAAACAAGAAGGTACAGGCATTAGATTTTCCGATGCATCTGTCTCCTACAGTGCGTCAGAGCCTCAGTTGGTTAATACCCGAAAACCTGCAAAAAGGGAAATCCTTTTTTACCGGTTACCTGGACAGTGGTAACGGATGCCAGTCTTTCGGGTTGGGGAGCAGTTCTGGAACAGTCTGCGGTCCAGGGGGAATGGTCCGAAATCGAGAGGACCTTTACCCATCAACATTCTGGAGATCCGTGCGGCGTATCTAGCCCTAAGGGCCTGGACTCTCAGGCTACAGGGTTTCCCAGTCAGGATCCAGTCCGACAATGCCACAGCAGTAGCTTATATCAATCATTAAGGAGGCACCAGGAGTCGTGCAGCTCAGAGAGAAGTGAACCAGATTTTAGTCTGGGCAGAGAAGCATGTGCCATGCATATCAGCAGTTTTCATACCAGGGATAGAGAACTGGTAGGCGGACTATTTGAGTCGCCAGCGGTTAGTCTCGGGGGAATGGTCTCTTCACCCCGACGTCTTTGGACCATATGCCAAAGATGGGGGGGGGTTCCAGATGTAGATCTCTTTGCATCCAGGTTCAACAAAAAGGTCGACAAGTTTGTGGCAAGAACAAAGGATCCTCTTGCATGCGGGACAGATGCGTTGGTGATTCCGTGGCATCGGTTCTCACTGATTTATGCATTCCCTCCTACTCTGCTACTGCCACGGCTCCTTCGCAGGATCCGGCAGGAGAAGAAGTCGGTACTTCTGGTAGCCCCAGCCTGGCCCAGGAGAGCTTGGTATGCAGAAATAGTAAGGATGACAGTGGGATCCCCGTGGACCCTACCGTCACGTCCAGACCTTTTATCTCAAGGTCCAGTGCTCCATCCTGCCTTACAAACGCTAAATTTGACGGTTTGGCTATTGAAACCCATGTTCTGAAGAGTCGTGGGCTTTCAGGTCCTGTGATCTCTACCTTAATGCAAGGAAGCCAGCTTCCAGAGTGATTTATCATAGAGTTTGGAAGACGTATGTATCCTGGTGTGAAGCCAGGGGTTGGCATCCCAGAAAATCTGTCATAGATAGTATTCTTGACTTTCTACAAATAGGATTAGAAATGAAGCTGGCCTTGAGTACCATCAAGGGCCAGGTCTCGGCCTTATCAGTATTATTTCAATGGCCACTTGCTGCACACTCTTTGGTCCGAAGCTTTATGCAGGGGGTGACGCGTCTTAATCCTCCAGTTAAAACGCCCCTAAACCCCTGGGACTTGAATTTGGTTCTGTCAGTTTTACAGAAACAGCCTTTTGAACCAATACGTCAGATTCCCTTGGTCTTCTTGAAAAGAAAGTTAATTTTCCTGGTAGCCATTGCTTCTGCTAGAAGAGTATCAGAATTAGCAGCCCTTTCCTGTAAAGAGCCTTATTTAATCATGCATAAGGATAGAGTGGTATTACGCCCTCATCCTAGCCTTCTACCGAAAGTGGTTTCAGATTTTCATCTAAACCAAGATATTATTCTGCCTTCCTTTTTTTCCAAATCCCTGTTCTACGGAAGAAAGGTCACTACATTCTTTGGATGTAGTAAGGGCAGTCTAGGCCTATCTGGAAGCAACTGCTCAAGTTCGCAAAATGGATGTTTTGTTCGTACTACCAGAAGGTTCCAATAGAGGACAGGCACCGTCAAAGTCTAGACCCTTTCGAAATGGATTCGACAAATGATTATTCAAGCTTACGGTTTGAAACAAAAAATTCCACCTTTTCAAATCAAGGTACACTCCACAAGGGTGATTAGTGCTTCTTGGGCGGTGCATCACCTGGCCTCTATGGCTCAAATCTGCAAGGCCGCAACCTGGTCTTCAGTCCATACATTCACCAGATTTTATCAGGTGGATGTGGGAAGGCATGAGGATATCGCCTTTGGGCGTAGTGTGCTGCAGGCAGCAGTACGAGGTCCCCAGGTCTGCATACACCGTACGTTGTGTGGTCCCCTCCCCTCAAATAGCATTGCTCTGGGACATCCCATCAGTAATTACTGAGGCTCTGTGTCCCGTGATGTACGAGAAAGAAAATAGGATTTTTTATAACAGCTTACCTGTAAAATCTTTTTCTTTTGAGGTACATCATGGTACACAGAGGTTCCGCCCCTCTTCTAATACACTTATATTGCTTTGCTACAAAACTGAGGTATCTCCAGTAAGGGGAGGGGTTATATAGGGGGTTGAACTTCCTGTCTAGGGTGTGACCAGTGTCCAATCACCTTGTGATACCATTCAGTAATTACTGAGGCTCTGTGTCCCGTGATGTACCTCAAAAGAAAATGATTTTGCAGGTAAGCTGTTATAAAAAATCCTATTTTTAACCACTTGTCAATGAAAATGTAAATATTTGACAATAAGTAAAAATAGTGGCGCTGAATATATGCTCAAGTAGGTGTTTGATCGCCCCAAAGTGAAATGTCACTACAGGATACTAAATATAAAAAAAATATAATGTAACTAAAATAAAATGTTGAACCAAAAATAAATTCAAATTACACCCAGTGACAAGTGAAATGAGATGATAAAACAGTGAAACTGATCAATCAAAAAGACAAAATAATATTTAAAAAAAAATCCATAAAGTGTTTAAAGGAAATCCAAAATCGATGTGAGGTTCTCCTATTCCATCCACCACACCAGTGTGTCTGTGATTCCACTCCCCTAAAGAAACGCACTCACCGAATTCCAATGCCTACATTCTCATGTCAGGCTAAAACGCATTTAAACCACATGGATAGGTTTTCAAAGCAAGCATCCAAATTCCAGCCGTGTCTCCACATGTAAATAATAAAAGTGCACCAATAGTGTAATACCATAGAAAAATGTTTTAATAAAATACACTTAAAACCTTTAATCTTTGCACTCACATTGTGAAAATTCAAAATCAGCAAAGGTAATTACAGCAAGACTTTAAATCCTTCCAAAGCAGCGGATCTTACAGTCACGACGGACCCAGGGTGTGCAGGCATGTAAATAGGTCTCACCCCTTCCTTGGTCCTGTATCTAAACTCGCTTGTCAACTTCCTAATGCACCATGCACCATCCTGTGTCAGTGATGTTGATTGCCGTACAGCCATGCGGGGAGAGGCGCGTGGTCCCTGTGTCGAAGCATGGGGGAGGGGCCAGGACGGAGCGAGCAGCAGAGAGTCTGTCTAAGTTGAGACGCCTGCCATACTCGCACCTCACTTATTGTTTTGAAGGCTTGGAATAGAGCGGTGCACTGACGCACCAGGATAGTGTGAGTACCCCATTGTGGGGAGTGTATTTTACATTTAATAAATTTACAAAACAATATCACACTATCGAGTTTTTTCTCTTGTATATATCTGTGGAACTGCATTAGAGCCCGACATCTGGTAATCAGCACAGAGCCCGGGGGTGGCTCCTAAGCGTGTATTGACTTAGTATAGCAGCTGAGTCACACGCTCTGAGGTGAGCAGAATTACCTGGGGGGACCACTGAATTGCACCAGAGCATTGTTTGTAGCACTAAGGATGCTATGAGCATGCTGTGAAACACTATCAACAGACACTTATTATACACCTTTTTCTGATATTGATTCAGAGGATTTTATTCATCACCAATCACTTGTAATATTATTTGTCAGGACTGTTTATCACGCCAATCTGTAGAGCACTAAGCACTTTTTGAACCTTTGTATGCACTTTAATGTACTTGTCATTTTTTCTATGCACGTTGCACTTTAATGTGTTTGGTTTATATTTATTGATTTACATATGCATACGTCTATATGCTTTGAATTTTGGATTGATCACTTTTTGATTCACTCAGAGATTATTTCGTATATATATTTTATATTTGAGTATTTGCACATATTTTTAGGTTCAAGAGATTTTAGACTGGTACATTTCACTCTAGCGCAGCATATTTTTTCTTTTGAATAATTTGCACTGTATATGAAACATGATCTGCGCCTGCAGCTGAGTAGTATTATTTGGTATAAGATCGTTGTGGCTCGCAAGGTTCTTTTTTCGTTTGCATATACAACAATTCTTGAAACCCACAAAATAGCAATTCCTGTGCCACAAAGGCACATATTAAAAAAAAAAATAAAAGCTTCTATTACATATGTTTTTATACACACAAAAAAGTATATTTGGCATGTCGTTTTTGGGGTGGAGGGGAGCGGTTACCTAGTTTTCACATGTACCCAGCTCCCACTTCCTCGCCTGGCACCACCGGACCGGAAGGAAGTTCACCTCTCCCCCCTCCCTCCCTGCAATCTTCTGGGACACTTCACAGGTCCCAGAAGATTGCCCGGCCATTCATAACGCACAGCGCAGCTCGCGCATGCACAATGCGCGCCCGGCTGTGAAGGCACAGCTGGGCGCCCACACTTGCAATGCCACAGAGAGGAGGGGGAGAGAAGCGAGGCTTCAGGCGGCCGCATCGCTGGAATCTGGGACAGGTGAGTGTCTGTTTATTCAAAGTCAGCAGCTACAATTTTTGTAGCTGCTGACTTTTAAATGGGTGGAACTCCGCTTTAAAGAAGAACTTCATTAAAACCAGCAACTGTTGAGGCAATAAACAACTTGGTCAGGTCTGTGTACAGCATAATGTATAGAGTGGAGGGTTCAGGAGTCAGAGTCCCTAGCATTCCCCCTATAAAGCAGAGCCACACTTACATCTGTGCCCCCAAAGTGCCATGGTGACCTACGATAAATGCTTAATGGCCCCTGCTCAGAATACCAAAGGTCCAATTAGTTAGATGCCACGGACTAGTGATGGCGCATGCTGGGGATGGTTCGTCCAGACCCAAGCATACTATAGAAATGGAAAGAAATAGCCCCGCTGCCACACTCCTCACCCACCCCAAGTCATTAGCAGGTAAAAGCAGCCTCAGCTTGATTCATCTAGGCCACACAGAGCTGAGGATGCTTTTACCCTGCAAACCACTTGGACTGGGCAATTTTTTTAATTTCCTTTGATTGCCACTTTACATCAGAGCCCCCTTACATCAGTGCCTCTAGAGTGCCCCCTAAGTTAGTCCTCCAGAGCGTCCCTTTACACATACTCGCCTGCCTCCTGGTGGCGGCGTGGGCCACTTGGGATTCACGGGCGGCTGGCAGGAAATCACTTTGAAATATAAAAAGCCTTGTCAGCGACTGAATTGCACATTTGCAGTTCCAAAACCAGAACTGCTGAGCGCGGCCTCTACTCGTCTGGCAGAGCATGTGAAAATAAGACACACCCTGCTGCCCAATCCAAGATCAAGCCTGGCAGTTCTGTTAACAGCTCGCTCTGAAACGCTGCATGCACAGTTCAGAGCCGTCAACGAGATTTTTGCAGGGCACTTTTTACCTGTTTACAGACAGAAGAAAAGTCCCTGTTATTTATAGACAGTCCATAAATTTACGGACGGTTAGCAACACTGGTCACTGAATAAATATCTGATGTTTGTTCAAATATGTTGAGAAAGTGAACAGTTTCCATGTAATATATGTACTTTCACATGACCTACATGTCCATGAGTGATATGTTATTTCAACACTGCAGATTTTAGTATACCTTGGGCTACTAATGTACAAAGTAAAATTGTGTTTTTTCTATGTGTGGATTGAAAATGTTTAGAACAAATATCTTTAGAGAACATGTGACAAACACAAGGCCTGCGGGCTGAACCTGGCCCTTCAGGCCATTTTTTGTGGCCCTTGCACCTCTACTGCAGTTGCTGCACCCCCCTCATCAGGACAGAACCCCCCCACCTCAGATACTGCGCTTCTCCATGCAGTCAGAGAGGTTTATCTTTGCCCCCCTCCACCAGCAGTCAGCAGCAGGGCAGAGCCCCCCCCTCCTCTCCGCCCCCCCCCCCTGGTCTCTGCCTTCAACTGACTCATCCCTCCTTTGGTCCTTCTCCAGACCCTGCACGTTCTGCCTCCCAGCTTCTTTCTGGCAGCAGCACAAGGTAAGGGGGTGCACTGTGATGCCCCCCCCCCCTGGACATCTTTTTGTATTTATGAGAATTATACAATTCTATGCAAGTTAAAAAAAAGAGTTGCACACTACTGCTAAATTGCTTCCGGTACACGTCCTGGGTGAGCTGATACTTTTTGATGACCACAGCCTTTATGGCCTCATAATTGTCACTCTGTTCCACTGGCAATTTGACATGCGCATCCAGGGTCTTGCCTCACAGCCCTGGCGTCAGGTACCGGGCCCATTGTGCTTGATGCTTGGGGCAGATGTTACTGAGAGCAAGTTTTTTCAAACGACAGTAGATGCATGTCAATATCACTGTCCTTTTCCAGGACTGGAAATTTAGCTGCCTGGCTCACTGGCAGATAAACGTCTCTGTGCTCTAGGGATCCAAATTTCTGAATGTCGCTGCTACTGGAGCCTAGCCATCTCTAGTTTGTGCGGGCGATCAGCCTCCCTCTACGCAGCCTCTCTCTCAGCCTGGCGTTCTGCAGCCTCTCTCTCAGCCACAGTCCTGTGCTCTTTCGCTCAGTAGCAGCCTGGCACTCGAGAAACTGCAGGTACACCAAAGGATCCCTTTCCCTGATGCGTTGCAGCATTTCATGCACCTGCGGAGGGTCTATGCTGGGATTTAGGCACTCTGGGGCTGGCCTGCTCATCATATGGCTTGGGAGGTGACATTCAGTGGATACTTCAGTGTCAGTCTGTGCTTGCCCACCCTACGGGGCCGTTTCTGCACAACTGGGCTCTGAAGTAGCAGGGACCCATTTGGGTTCATTATTCCCTGGGTTCTGGTCTGCCTGGAGCATACTCCTGTAGGGCATGAATCATGCCTTTACGATTTTTGCCACCGACATTATTTCCTCTTGATGCATACTCAGCAGACAGGTCATTTCTGGTCCTCTACTTTTATTCTGATAACCCAGGCATATTTGCTAGTAGAAAAGATAGAACAGAAAGCAGGGATAAAAAGGAGCTGTAGGAAGTAGCTGTATGTCTCTTTAAAAATAAAAAATATGCACTGCCTTGTTTCAAACGACTGTTTCCCCAAAGGTTACAATCCTTAAATGCAGAGCTAATTCCTAACAATGCACTGAATGCTCTAATGCAAACATCTCACGCTGCCAGCCAATATGAGATGGACACGGTTATCAGATCCTTCCCC
The DNA here is from genome assembly GCA_037952925.1 of Lithobates clamitans. Lineage (NCBI taxonomy): Eukaryota > Metazoa > Chordata > Amphibia > Anura > Ranidae > Lithobates > Lithobates clamitans. Next base: position 4,440,710 of record JBBGZY010001134.1, read on the forward strand.
TCCTCACCAACGTGTGACAAAGGACTGGCTAATGAACCCTTCAGCTGCCACCACCCCTTTTGGACCGAGCAGGAGGAGACTCCTTATTTTAGCAATACCAATGATGATTTTAGACTAAACATCTGTAACACACTGTCACCACACAGGTATATTCAGTGATTTATTGTATACATTAGCACACTTCAGGAGATTTAATTTTTAGTGTGCATTAAAAGCTTAGAGACAAGGTTAACACTTTTTAAAATGAGGTTTAATGATGAAAAGGTCAAAATGGGTGAAAAAAAAATGTTTACAGAAAAAAAGGGTGTTTCAAACAAATTTAGATAGTACAGCAACAGAGCAATAACAGAGTTGAAAAGGGACGATACTTGCAGTTGTTCTGGGTGTTATCAGAGTTCAGTCGATGAGCCAGATGATCAGTTCTCAATCTTAAAGGGGTTGTAAACCTTCGCCATCTTTCACCTTTATGCATTCTATACATTAAGGTGAAAAACCTTTTTCAATGCAGCAGCGCCCCAAAGCCCCCCTTATACTTACCTGAGCCCCGAAATGTGCGCAACGGGAACGAGCACACCAGATCTGGCCGGTGTCTCCTGTCCTGATTGGATAGATTGATAGCAGCGCAGCCATTGGCTCGCGCTGCTGTCAATCAAATCAAATCCAATGACGCAGGCACTGGGGGGCAGGGCCGAGTCATACATTCGGTGGCTATGGACGCCGAATGCTGTGCACTGGAGCGTGGCCGCAAGGTAACCCCCTCGGGGAAGCGCTTCCCCTAGGGTGTTATCTGATGCGGGGAGGAGCCGCGAGAGCCGCCGGGGGACCCCAGAAGAGCAGGTTTGGGGCCACTCTGTGCAAAACGAGCTGCACAGTGGGGGTAAGTATATGTTTGTGTAGCGCTGGAATTTTTGCCATGTAATGAGATATATTAAGACCATGCTATTAGATTGGTATTTGGCTCCCTCTAGTGGTATGCAATTGATAAGAGGTATCTGGCATGAAGAGATTGTGGATTGTGTGAGTTGAAGGAGAAGGCCGGGGGGGTTCACGGCATCTGCGTCTTAGGTCAAGATGGCATGGAAGACTTGTGACCTGAACAAAATGGCTACTACACACACAGCTATTCGTGTGTCCAGTATGTGCTATCGTTACATGGGGGCTGATGGGGCTGCACTTAAAACCCGGGGGACTGTTGGGGTTACACTGATGACTGGGGGACTGATGGGGCTGCACTAACAACCGGGGGGGCTGTCAATCAGCTGGAAGTCCCTCCCCTGTCACATTTTTTTTTTTTCTCTGTGTCAGGGAAACTTGTCAAACGTGACTCATGCAGATAGCAGAGGAATGAAGCAGCAAACAGGAGTGACACGTAGTGCTCTTAACCACTTCAGCCCCGGAAGGTTTTACCCCCTTCCTGACCAGAGCACTTTTTACAATTCGGCACTGCGTCGCTTTAACTGCTAATTGCGCGGTCATGCAATGCTGTACCCAAACGAAATTTGCATCCTTTTCTTCCCACAAATAGAGCTTTCTTTTGATGGTATTTGATCACCTCTGCCGTTTTTATTTTTTGCGCTATACACGGAAAAAGACCGAAAATTTTGAAAAAAAATGATATTTCTACTTTTTGTTCTAAAAAAAAAAATCCAATAAACTTAATTTTAGTCATACATTTAGGCCAAAATGTATTCGGACACATGTCTTTGGTAAAAAAAATGTCAAGTGTATATTTATTGGTTTGCGCAAAAGTTATAGCGTCTACAAACTAGGGTACATTTTCTGGAATTTACACAGCCTTTAATTTATGACTGCCTATGTCGTTTCTTGAGGTGCTAAAATGGCAGGGCAGTACAAAACCCCCACAAATGACCCCATTTTGGAAAGTAGACACCCCAAGGAATTTGCTGAGAGGCATGTTGAGCCCATTGAATATTCATTTTTTTTGTCCCAAGTGATTTGTATAATGAAAAAAAAAAAAAAATTACAAAAAGTTGTCACTAAATGATATATTGCTCACACAGGCCATGGGCATATGTGGAATTGCACCCCAAAATACATTTAGCTGCTTCTCCTGAGTACGGGGATACCACATGTGTGGGACTTTTTGGGAGCCTAGCCGCGTACGGGGCCCCGAAAACCAATCACTGCCTTCAGGATTTCTAAGGGCGTACATTTTTGATTTTACTCCTCACTACCTATCACAGTTTTGAAGGCCATAAAATGCCCAGATGACATAAAACCCCCCCAAATGACCCCATTTTGGAAAGTAGACACCCCAAGCTATTTGCTTTGAGGCATGTTGAGTCCATGGAATGTTTTATATTTTGACACAAGTTGCGGGAAAGTGACAAATTTTTTTTTTTTTTTTTGCACAAAGTTGTCACTAAATGATATATTGCTCACACAGGCCATGGGCATATGTGGAATTGCACCCCAAAATACATTTAGCTGCTTCTCCTGAGTATGGGGATACCACATGTGTGGGACTTTTTGGGAGCCTAGCCGCGTACAGGACCCCGAAAACCAATCACCGCCTTCAGGATTTCTAAGGGCGTACATTTTTGATTTTACTCCTCACTGCCTATCACAGTTTCGGAGGCCATGGAATGCCCAGGTGGCACAACCCCCCCCCAAATGACCCCATTTTGGAAAGTAGACACCCCAAGCTATTTTCTGAGAGCCATGGTGAGTATTTTGCAGCTCTCATTTGTTTTTGAAAATAAAGAAAGACGAGAAAAAAAATTTTTTTTTTTCAATTTTCAAAACTTTGTGACAAAAAGTGAGGTCTGCAAAATACTCACTATACCTCTCAGCAAATAGCTTGGGGTGTCTACTTTCCAAAATGGGGTCATTTGGGGTTTTTTTTTGCCACCTGGGCATTCCATGGCCTCCTAAACTGTGATAGGCGGTGAAGAGTGAAATTTAAAATTTACGGCCTTAGAAAGCCTGAAGGCGGTGCTTGGTTTTCGGGGTCCCGTACGCGGCTAGGCTCCCAAAAAGTCCCACACATGTGGTATCCCCGTACTCAGGAGAAGCAACAGAATGTATTTTGGGGTGTAATTTCACATATTCCCATGGCATGTTTGAGCAATATATCATTTAGTGACAACTTTGCGCAAAAAAAAATAAAAAAAATAAAAAATTGTCTCTTTCCCGCAACTTGTGTCACAATATAAATTATTCCATCGACTCAACATGACTCTCAGCAAATAGCTTGGGGTGTCTACTTTCCAAAATGGGGTCATTTGGGGGGGTTTTGAACTGTCCTGGCATTTTATGCACAACATCTAGAAGCTTATGTCACACATTACCCACTCTTCTAACCACTTGAAGACAAAGCCCTTTCTGACACTTATTGTTTACATAAAAAAATAATTTTTTTTTGCAAGAAAATTACTTTGAACCCCCAAACATTATATATTTTTTTTAAAGCAAATGCCCTACAGATTAAAATGGTGGGTGTTTCATTTTTTTTTTTCACACAGTATTTGCGCAGCGATTTTTCAAACGCATTTTTTGGGGAAAAAACACACTTTTTTACATTTTAATGCACTAAAACACACTATATTGCCCAAATGTTTGTTGAAATAAAAAAGATGATCTTAGGCCGAGTACATGGATACCAAACATGACATGCTTTAAAATTGCGCACAAACGTGCAGTGGCGACAAACTAAATATATTTTTAAAAGCCTTTAAAAGCCTTTACAGGTTACCACTTTAGATTTACAGAGGAGGTCTACTGCTAAACTTACTAACATACTAACATACTTACTCACATGCATGGTGCAATTGCTGTTTATATTTGACGCCAGACTGACGCTTGCGTTCGCCTTAGCGCGAGAGCAGGGAGGACAGGGGTGTTTTTTTTTTTTCTTTATTATTATTATTTTTTTAATCCAATTTTTAAACTGTTCCTTTCATTTTTTTTTTTTTTTTTTAAATCATTTTTATTGTTATCTCAGGGAATGTAAATATCCCCTATCATAGCAATAGGTAGTGACAGGTACTCTTTTTTGCAAAAATTGGGGTCCCTATTTTTCTCCTCTGCCCTCAAAGCATCTGACCACACCAAGATCGGTGTGATAAAATGCTTTCCCAATTTCCCAATGGCGCTGTTTACATCCGGCGAAATCTAAGTCATAAAATGCTCATAGCTTCCGGTTTCTTAGGCCATAGAGATGTTTGGAGCCACTCTGGTCTCTGATCAGCTCTATGGTCAGCTGGCTGAATCACTGGCTGCATTCTCAGGTTCCCTGTTGAGACAGGAGAGCCAGAGAAAAACACGGAAGACGTTGGGGGGGGGGGGGGGGCATTCCCTTCCACTGCTTGTAAAAGCAGTCTAGAGGCTAATTAGCCGCTAGGATTGCTTTTACATGAAAGCTGACCGCTGGCTGAAAAGAATGATACCAAGATGATACCTAAACCTGCAGGCATCATTCTGGTATAACCACTCAAAGTCGTGAATGGCGTACCTGAAGACAAAAAAATGGTTAACAATAAAGCACAGTAAACGGTAAGGTATAAAAAATTGCATACCTGAAAAACAAACATGATAAAACATAATAACAATAAAACATTGCAGAATAGAATACAGTAAAAAAGAGCAGAACAATAGAGAGAGAGAATAGAGAGAGAGAAAGAACAATAAAACGACAACTCTTTTTTTTTTTTTTATATATATTTTTGTATGTTTTTTTTTTTTACACTTTTTTTTGTAACTAACTTTTATAACTGTAACCGGTTCCAGGTTCGGGTCTCTCAAAATGCGATGGCATCTTGGGAGACCCTGTGAAAGTGTGCCTAGTATGTGCAATGCTGTACCCTACGCTAATAGTCAACTAGTGCATGGTAGCGTTCAAAACATTCACCAATGCAAAGACCAGGATTGTCAGGACAGGAGGGACAATAATAGCGGGTGTCACACCAAATCCATGCTTGCTGCAGACAAGACATCTTTTTTGGGGGGGTTCGTTGGGTAGGGGTACTCGGGAGGACATAAAAATGCCTCTCATGCAGCCGACTGCATTTGGTTGGGGATGTGAATGGGGGAAGTACGGGCGCTGCAGAAGCGGTGGGTTCCCAATTAGGATTGGCGAATGCAGCAGGAAGGGCATTATGGGCACAACGGGCCTGTGTTTGTCTTTTTGGTGGCAGCGGGACACTACTTGTGCTTGCCACCTCACCAGCTTGAACTGCACTTATGGGACTCGCTACGTCACCAAGTGTTACTGCAGTGCTGGTATGACTACGACCGGGGTGTACTAGGCCGCTGGCGCTTGCCAGTTCCCCAAAACGCTACCAAAAAAACTGTTAGCGATCGCAGGGATCAGGCCTGACTCTGCGAACGCTGCAGTTATGCGTTTAGTGTTTTGTAAGTGACAGTGATCGATCGATACTGCACTTGGGTGGGCTGGGCCGGGCGGAGGGGCAAAACGCAGGTGCTAGCAGGTATCTGGGCTGATCACGCTAACACTGCGTTTGTGGGAACCCTAAACTGCTGGTGACGCTAGTATAGATCTGATCGGATCAGATATTGATGCGATCAGATACTATACCACTAAGGGAGGTGTACGGTGCGTGCGTGGGTGTTAGCGGTACTGGCGCTAATCTGACGCTGCCTGGGGCTGGTGCTTGCCAGTTCACCAAAACGCTACCAAAAAAACTGTTAGCGATCGCAGGGATCAGGCCTGACTATGCAAACGCTGCAGTTATGCGTTTAGTGTTTTGTAAGTGACAGTGATCGATCGATACTGCACTTGGGTGGGCTGGGCCGGGCGGAAGGGCAAAACACAGGTGCTAGCAGGTATCTGGGCTGATCCCGCTAACACTATGTTTTCGGGAACCCTAAACTGCTGGGGACGCTAGTATAGATCTGATTGGATCAGATATTGATCCATACAGATACTATACCACTAAGGGAGGCATATGCTGCGTGCGTGGGTGTTAGCGGTACTGGCGCTAATCTGACGCTGCCTGGGGCGACGCATATCACCGCCGGGCGATCAGGGGGCTAAACCTTTATTCGGTAATAAACGGCGGGTGCCCTGACACTATAAAAAATAAACTAACTAACCAGCATCACCCGTAACGGTTATACGGTGATCAGTGGTGAAAGGGTTAACTAGGGGGCAATCAAGGGGTTAAAACATTTATTAGATAGTATATGGGGGTCCCCAACGCTATAAAACGCTGACGGCGAACCTAAATATTTACGTCCCTAACTAGCGTCACCAGCGACACTAATACAGCGATCAGAAAAATGATCGCTTAGCAACACTGGTGACGGGGGGTGATCAAGGGGTTAAAACTTGGTTAGGGGGGTATCCTAGACCTAAAGGGGGCCTAACACTCACTACCCTAACACACTAACTGTCACAAACTGACACTATGCAGTAATCAGAAAAAAAAAAAAAACCTGCTTTGTGTCAGTTTGTGACAGGGGGGGGGGGGTGATCGGGGGGGGATCGGGGTGTAATGTGTGCCTGGCATGTTCTACTGTGTGTGTTTGTGTTGTGCACTCACAGTTCAGTCTTCTCTCCTCGGCCCGGAACGGAAAATACCGAGCCGAGGAGAGATGACATCATTTCCTCTGCCTCTGTGTACAATACAGAGGCAGGGAAATGATCCCATTGGCTGGGAGCGATCGCGAGGGGGGGGCCACGAATGGATGGCCTCCCCCTCACCACCGATCGCCGGGGGACATTTGCCGACCGCCGCAGGCACCGGGGGGGGGTCCGATCGGACCCCCCACCCGGGGGCAGGCAGGGACGTACAGGTAAGCCCTTTTGCCTGCCCGTGCCGCTCTGTCGACGTACATCGTCGTGCGGCGGTCGGCAAGTGGTTAATTAAGATAAGTACTATAGAGGGATATGCTTTCTTCATATTTCATGTTTGAGGTTTATGACCACTTTAAATCCCAACTCCAGGCAAAACAAAAAAATTACCCCATGCGGTCAGGCTGTGCCTGCACTGCTCGGGTCAACTGCTTGTTTTGTCTAGGGGTGAGGAAAAAGCTTCTACTCGCCCGTTCCTTTGTTCCAACGGAAAATGGCCCTTCCCCCACGCTCCTGCAGTCAAGACTGCTGAAGAGCAGAGGTCCTGGACCAGTCTTGTGCTGGGAGGATAAGGTAAGCAGCTCTTGCTTCTCCTCTTCCCTAGTTGAAAATTATAAGTTAACCCGTGCAGTGCGGGCACAGCCCCACTGCATGGGAAAACTTTTTTTTTTTTGCCCGCAGATGGACTTTAAATTCTGTGACTTGTATTCACTATGCCCTATGAGTAGGCACTGCTTGCTGTGCCACATTTCTCAGCAAGTTTTGTCAACTACAAAGGTGCTGAGGGGAGGAGTTTCAGGATGCAAAGTCAGTATGGGATTCACAGCTTTCACACAGCAAGGTATCATGTAGTTCTTAGAAATTAAAAGTAAACAGCAGAGGAGAAGCTGCAAAGCATGCAGGGAATCCTGGAAGTTGTGGAAAGAAATGGCCAGCAATCGGTTTATATTGCATTGTCAAAAAAAACTATTGTTTCTATTGTGATTATGATGCTGATATAAAATGAAAGTGTATGCTGTGAAAACATATTTCCTTTAAACAAGTGTATGTTGACCCTTGACAAACATTTTGACGCTATAACTAAACACTTTCCTCTTCCCAATAAGCATTTTTTTTTTTTTTTTTAGTTTTTTTAACAGACGTTTTGGTCAAGAAAATAGAAACTTCTGTCAACTTAAAATGAATGTAAAGCCTCTGTTTTTTTTTTTTTTTCTATAAAAATAACAAACATGTTATACTTACCTGCTCTGTGCAGTAGACTTGGTTCCTCTTCTGTGCTCCTGGCCCCGGTCCTGCCCCCTCTCTCGATTGGCTAGCTGACTTTGACAGCAGTGGTAGCCAATGGCGCCGCCGCTGTTTCTCAGCCAATAAGGTGGGTGAGTGTCGGACAGCCGAGACACTCGTGGACATTGCAGGACAGAGATGGGGCTCAGGTAAGTATTTGGGGGGGGGGGGTGACTGCACACAGAAGGCCTTTTATCTAAATGCATAGAATGCATTAAGATAATAAACCTTCTGACTTTTACAACCACTTTAATATATGTAGCCATTTTAAATGAAAACTTGCGCTAAAGTAAAATAAATTGGCAGTGGATAAATACATCCCATTAATGGCAAACTATTCTCAATTTATAGTTGATAATTGTTTGTTTTTGTTTTTTTTTTTTTTTGTTTTTTTTTGGATTTTACATCCAAGGTTTGAAATCTCAATCAAAACGAGCGGTATCCTCTACACCACCACGTCCACCATCTAGAAGAGGAAGAATATTGGCTGACAAAGTAGGGGGAACCTCATCAGGTGTGGATTCTTCAAGCAAGACAATTAGCATTCCAGTTTTCCACCTTTACCACAAGTTGCTGCCAGGTAGTTTTTTTCTTTGTTAACTGTAACAATGCTTTTGGTCCAATAGAAACCTTTTAGAACTGCATATACACACAGATAGCATCATTGTGCTTTTTAGATTTTTGTTGGTTCATGTAAAAGTTTCAGTTCAGACTTATTAAATCTAAATAGGAATTTGTGCTTTGGTACCTTCAAGTTCATACCTTAGTCTACAAAAGAGAATATATATCTATCTCTCTCTAATTGTGCTTAAAAGTTTGCATACCCTGTCAGAAATTGTGAAATTTTAGCATTAATATTGAAAATATGACTGATCGTGCCAAAAAACTCTTTTATTTAAGGATAGCAATCACATGAAGCCATTTTATTATCACATAGTTTTTTGGATCCTTTTTAAATCATAATAACTGAAATCACCCAAAGGGCCCTGATCAAAAGTTTACATACCCTAGAATGTTTGGCCTTAGTACAGACACAGAAGGTGGCACACACAAGTTAAGATAGAAACTAAAGGTTAATTTCCCACATTTGTAGCTCTTTAAATCAACAATTAGTGTCTGAATAAGTGAGCCATGAGGAGGTAGATAAGAACAGTCAAAGGAGCTTGTTAGCTCTCACATGGATGCACTAAGCAGGCTAGACACTGAGCCATGAGGAGGTAGAAAAGAATAGGCAAAAGACCTACGTAACATGGTAATGAAACTTTACAAAAGATGGAAAAGAATATAATAAGATATCCAAAGCCTTGAATATGCCAGTCAGTACTGTTCAATCACTTAAGAAGTGGAAAATTTGGGGATCTCTGGATACCAAGCCAAGGTCAGGTAGATCAAGAAAGATTTCAGCCACAACTGCCACAGGAACTGTTCGGGATACAAAGAAAAACCCACAGGTAACCTCAGGAGAAACAAAGGCTGCTCTGGAAAAAGATGGTGTGATTGTTTTTTAGGGAGCACAATACGATGATACTTGAACTAAAGCTGCATGGTAAAGTTGCCATAAAGAAGCCTTTACTATACAAGTCCCACAAAAAAGCCTGGTTACAATATGCCCAACAACACCTTGACATGCCTTATTAGCTTTTTTGTGACATTGGCGCAGTGAAGGCTTCCTTCTGGAAGCTAAACCATGAAGCTCTTTTTTTTTTTTTTTTTTTTTTTTTAATATCGTTGAATTGTGCTCCTTAAAAACAACCACACCATCTTTTTGGAGAGCAACCGGTATTTCTCCTACGGTTACCTGTGGGTTTTTCTTTGTAACCTGAGCAATTCAGCCAGTTGTGGCTGCAATCTTTCTTGGTCTACCTGACTTTAGTTTAGTATCAAAAGAGCCCCTATTTTTCCATTTCTTAATAAGTGATTAACAGTACTGACTGGCATATTCAAGGCTTTGGATATCTTTTTATATCCTTTTCCATCTTTGTAAAGTTTCATTACCTTGTTACGCAGGTCTTTTGACTGTTCTTTTCTACTTCCTCATGGCTCAGTGTCTAGCCTGCTTAGTGCATTCATGTGAGAGCTAACAAACTCATTGACTATTTATACACAGACACTAATTGTGATTTAAAAAGCCACAAATGTGGGAAATGAACCTTTAATTGCCATTTTAACCCGTGTGTGCCACCTTCTGTGTCTGTACGAAGGCCAAACATTCCAGGGTATGTTAACTTTTTATCAGGGCCATTTGGATGATTTCTGTTATGATTTAAAAAGGATCCAAAAACTATGCAATAATAAATGGCTTCATGTGATTGCTATCCTTAAATGATCGGTCATATTTTCAATATTAATGCCACAATTTCACAATTTCTGCCAGGATATGCAAACTTTTGAGCACCACTGTACCTGTCTGGAATATTTGAGAAAAAAAAAAAACTCTCTTACCTCACTGTCTTCTATTCTAACAAGTCTTTGAATTTTGCTGGTTTTCCCCATAGGTCAACCCTTGCCACCGGAAATGACCCTTGCACAGCTACTTACACTATTATATGAAAGAAAGCTTCCTCAGGGTTTTCGTTCAGTCGACCTAACAGTTAAGCTTGGTTCCAAAGTTATTTCTGATCCAAGTCTATCGAAAACTGATTCTTTCAAGCGTCTTCACACAGAAAAGGGTAAGGTTTAATTCTGGTAATCGACATATAGTGTTTTCCTGATCTACAAATAGTGTCTCTTAACAGAAATAATAATGTCGGAATATTGGGTGATAGTATTATCTAAAGTTAAAGTAGTAGATTAGTAGAGTACTTTTTGCTAATTTTTCATGTAAAAATCTAATCCTGTATTGTGCTAACACTGTCACTTAAGTGGAAAACCCTATGCATGCAAACTAGTGCGCAGCAACAGGGGTCTTCTCAGTGAGCTTTTAAGTTATTTTGTTTAAAGTAGTACAATTGGTATTCACCATAGAGTTGAAGCAGTAGGGCACATGTTGACAAACTGCAGGGACTTTATATGAGAAGTGACTATCCAGGACACAATTCTCCATCCCTAATGGTTTGTAACAGAGGGGAGAAAAGGGGGGAATAAGGGAAAATGGGACTTTATATGAAACACAACACTTGGGTATGTTGAATCATTCAAATAATGTAAAAAGCATATTTATTGATATCACAACTGAGCATAGTGTAATAAATAACATGATTGAATAAATAACATGGATAATACAAGATCCAGATAAACATGATTAGTGCATCATATGGTAAAATGGTAGACATTGTTGCACATGGTACATGATATATCAACAGTATACTCAAAGTTGTATAAAAACATGATGGCTAAGTAATTAAATTGATGATTCAAAGTAATCAAACACATGGTATTCACATGATTGCTGTGGCATAGCATCAAATATGAGGCTCTACGCGTTTCGTGGGTTGTCTCCACTCATCAGGAGCAGCTATACATAAAGACTACCTGTAGTGGGTTATAAATTAAATTAATAATCAATGGTAATTGATTAAAAAATAGGGAGAGAGGGAGCAACAAACTATGGTCCTAGCACTCTTACCTATGGGTATAATTTAGCAGGAATATAGATACTAATGAATAGGATGAAGGGCGTTGGGGGGTGAAACAAACATGACCCCCCCGGGAGCTGGGGTAATGGCAGAGTAGCAGCAGGAGGGCCAAACCAAGTATTTCCAATGGAGGTGGATGTTAGGTGAGTAACTGGAGTGGAAGGTGAGGGCCCCTAGGGGCTACTGAAACAATAAAAATAGATGAAATTAGTGACCGTGAAGGGGATCCAAATACAGAATATGGAATATAAGAAAAGATGAGATCTATAGGAAAGAGAAAGTGGGTGAATGGGGCCAGAAGGAACACCAAAAGTGGTGAAGAAAGGTGAACAGGAGCATGGAAATTGAATTACCTGAAGCTGTGGGTGAAGCGTGTGGTCAGGATGTGAAGGGTGAATGTGCCAGAATAAATGTGCAAACACGGGCTGACGAAGCTGGAGTGTTTGTGGGGGCGGGTGCTCGCGATCGCTGCGTGTCGACGTCACGCCTTGCACGCCGTCACGTGGGGCGTCATCCATGGCGCCGCACCTGGCGCGCTTTTTCCATCGGCGTGCAGCATGGGGGAGCTCAGGCGCCTATTTAAGAGCGCTAGTCGCTCGGACATGGTCGCCTCTCTCTCCCCAGCACGCCAGCGTGACGTCGGTTCTGGTTCTGTTCTGCCGGGTGGGCCACTTGTTCACTATCCCATCACTCCAGCTTCGTCACCCCGTGTTTGCACATTTATTCTGGCACATTCACCCTTCACATCCTGACCTTGGTTTGGCAACCTGATACTTGGTTTGGCCCTCCTGCTGCTACTCTGCCATTACCCCAGCTCCCGGGGGGGTCATGTTTGTTTCACCCCCCAACGCCCTTCATCCTATTCATTAGTATCTATATTCCTGCTAAATTATACCCATAGGTAAGAGTACTAGGACCATAGTTTGTTGCTCCCTCTCTCCCTATTTTTTAATCAATTACCATTGATTATTAATTTAATTTATAACCCACTACAGGTACCCTTTATGTATAGCTGCTCCTGATGAGTGGAGACAACCCACGAAACGCGTAGAGCCTCATATTTGATTTTATGCCACAGCAATCATGTGAATACCATGGGTTTTATTACTTTGAATCATCAATTTAATTACTTAGCCATCATGTTTTTATACAACTTTGAGTATACTGTTGATATATCATGTACCATGTGCAACAATGTCTACCATTTTACCATATGATGCACTAATCATGTTTATCTGGATCTTGTATTATCCATGTTATTTATTCAATCATGTTATTTATTACACTATGCTCAGTTGTGATATCAATAAATATGCTTTTTACATTATTTGAATGATTCAACATACCCAAGTGTTGTGTTTCATATAAAGTCCCATTTTCCCTTATTCCCCCCTTTTCTCCCCTCTGTTACAAACTGCAGGGGGCTCTGTTGCTATCGCTAAACTATGCAATCAGCACAGCATAACAGTTGTTTAAGAGATAAACTATAGATTTAATAAACAAGGAAACACCAGTAAAATTAGTGAAAGGCCCTCAATCTGATATGTGTCCTGTGATTTACTGCACAGCCGCACTCACTTGTCTGATGGGAAGTCAACACTAAGAATACTCTTAAGCCCCATACACAGGGTCTGAATGCCAGATGATATCGGCTGGTTCGATTAAAAAAAAAGGCAGCCGGTCCAACAGAAGACAGCTGAGCATGCTGGAAAACCAGCAGCCGATGGTTTCCAGATCAGCGCTTTCAGCCAATGGCTGAGAGCGCTGATTTGAGTGTTCTGGCGGGAAGCTGTCCCCCTGTCAGAACACAACAACTCAGCGGGGGAGATCGCTGTACTAACGTCGGATCATCACACCGGCTGTGATTGAAACTGACCGATTTTTTTTTTTCCCCCAAAGCGTCTTTCAGGACAGCACCTGAGAGATCGTGACTCCACCCACTGGACCATAGCAAACACCACCTTCCTCCAGATCTTTAAAGGGAGGCAACTCCCTACCAGGCATCAGTTTTTGTGTTTCCTCCGGCCCAGAGGGAACATCTTTGGTGGGGGAACCATGATCTCTTAGGACGGTCCTGAGAGACAGGGGTTCCCTCCCGACTTAGTGTCTCTACAGCAGTAAGAACAGGCTCCTCTTTTCCTCCTAGGTGCTTGGGGAGAGCAGTGTGACCCTGCTTCAGGCTTCCAAGAGTGGCAGCTGCATGTGCACCGCCGCCATTTAGAGGCCAAGTAGAGTCTCGGCCGTGTCAGAAGTGAAGCTCCTATGAGTGGGTCACTGGGTCGGCGGCGTGTGAAGCCACAAGTGGAACGCTACACAGGCTCAGGTAGGGGGCAGTTAAGGAAAGTCTGCCCCTTTCCTTTCCTGGGGTTCCGGTCTTCTATTTTGTTTCCTCCTGGTGGTGTGGGCCTTTCTGGGCACTGGAGGCTGTGTTTCTTCCCCTCTTGCTGCACCTTATGGGTTGGTCCACAGGCAGTGACTGGGACTCACCAAGGGTCCCCTGTTTTTTTCCCTTTTGTATTTTCTCTCTCTGGCCAAAAGCTCTGACCCGGGAAAAAGGAAATGCCCCTTATGCAAGGCCAAAATGGGAGAAAAAAAGCCCTGTGCAGTTTTTGTAGTACTACTTTAGTAAAAGAGGAATCTGCTTCTGTGTGTGATGACTTGATTGCCTCTGTAAAGAAGGAACTTTATGCCACGATTCAATCACTGCGTGACTCATTGGTTAATCCGGCTGCGAGTCAGCCCTCCACATCAGAATCCTCCCAGGGTTCACTTTCTGTTCTGGTGGTTGAAGCTCTGTCTGAGGGTCCATCTACAAGGGAAAAACAATCCCCTGCACCCTCTGACAGTTCGGAGGAGGTTGAAGGGGCTAAGTTCGAGCTATCCCTGGAGGAAGTTGATGGTCTCCTTAGAGAAAAAGGAACTTGAACTACATGACAGTATGTACACTGGTCTAAGTGAGCCTAAGGGTCAAACATTTCCGGTGCACTCTGTCATCTCGGATTCCATAAAGAAAGAATAGCAAGACCCAGAGAAAAAAAACTTTTTTCTCCCGCAAGAAAAGGTTCAGTGAACGGCTGCTATGCTGCAGACCAACCGGTAACAATAAGGCAAATGTCAGCATTAGGGGTCCTGACCTCAACAATGCCGGCTATTCAGTGGGCAAGACTACACTTCAGGAGTCTACAAGCCTTTCTCCTAATATCATGGGATCACAGCTTAAGTTCCCTGGACACAAAGGTGAAGATTCCAGCCAGGGTGAGAAGGTCACTATGATGCTGGAGAATCGGGAGATCCTCTCAAGGGGCCTGGCTTGAGGCTTCTCAGTCGAAAGAAGACTAATGATGTACGCCAGCTCTTGGGGATGGGGGTCCCACCTAGAAGAAAAAAAGTTCTCCAGTATCACCATGTGCAGGTGTTAACAGACAATGCCACGGCCGTGGCTTATCTAAACAGACAGGGGGACACAAGGAGCACGATCTTAGAAGTACTGGCAACAGAGATTCTTATTTGGGCAAAGGAACATTTACTATCCTTGTCGGCAATCCACCTAAGGGGTACCCTGAACAGAGTAGCGGACTTCCTAAGCAGGTTACTCCATTCAGGAGGCAGAGTGGTCTCTGAATCCAGAGGTCTTCACGATGATTTTCAGGGTGTGGGGACAGCCCGAGATGGATCTGTTCGCTTCAAAGGAGAATGCACAAGTGCCTCATTACTTTTCTCCGAACAATGTTGACGGGTCACTAGGGACAGATGCCCTTGCCCATCCATGGAGATTTCACCTTTGCTACGCTTTCCCCCCCATTCCAGTTAATCCCACTGGTATTAACGACGATCCAACGGGAAGGAGTACCAGTCATTCTAATTACTCCATTTTGGCCAAAAAGGGCCTGGTTCTTGACCGTTCTCGGGGTGGTGACCAAACCTTGTTGGCATCTACCTCTCAGGCAAGATTTACTAATCCACGGTCCAGTAAATCGCCCAGAAGTGGCCAGGCTGTCACTTGCAGCATGGTATCTATAGAGCAGCTCCTGCATTGCATAGTAGCCCATTATGTGACACTTACCTGCAGGAGAAGCCCGTAATGTCCCCGTCTTCCTCACTAGCAGCGAGCGTTCATTTTTCACCCCTCTTCCTTCCGGGGCCGCGAACTCCAGCTCTGTGACTGGCCGGAGTAGCGTGACGTCACTCCCGTGCATGCGCGCGGGAGCCGCCTTTAACGGCATGACCCGAGCTAGCAACAGCACTGCGTGCCTATTCTTACTGCGGCGATTTGCAAATATCTCCTAGACCATGCAGGTCTGGGAGATATTTCAAGCACCTACAGGTAAGCCTTAATCTAGGCTTACCTGTAGGTTAAAGTGGTTGTAAAGGGTTTACAACCACTTTAACTGATCTGTCATGTGTAACCTAAAAGAAAATAATTCAAACTACTTTTGGCCTTCTCCTGTGTGTGCTCAGCTGCAAGCATTTAAAAGGGAATTGCAATGGGAAGCTGCCAGCTTTCACAGCTATTTGCACCCACTTGCATGTAATCGTTTACGTGTGAATGCACCCTTACACTGCTGATGTTTTATTTATGTGCATTTGTCATTAGTTTTGAAATCTCACATGGTGTTTTATAATACATTTCATTAAAAATAGCTGTATGCTATAGCACATTCATGCAGGGACGTTTGAGTTGGCTGACTCAATGTAAACAATGTATCTAGCCTCATTTAGCATTTCTGCTTTAAGACTTCATTCACATGGGCACCTAAACATTATCTTTGTGCGGAGGTTTGTGTTCATGCTCCCATGGTAATGACAGGTATTCCAGGTCAGTGTGGATGCCCTCGAACAAGTAATGACACAAATTTCTAGAATGGATTTGATTTCCATTCACATGCACAGAATACTATGGCTCAAAGCCTGGTCAGTTGAAGCTGCCTTTTAAAAGATGCCTCACACTTGTTTGCTCTAAAACACAAAGGTAACCCACCATAGAAAATAATCAGATCAGTGCAGATAAAAGTGCATTAACAAATGTTTAAAAAATGTAGATCTGCAGCACCCACTAATAGTAACACATCAAATATGCAACATCAATTGTTTCCAAAAAATAGCATTGCGCTATCACACAAATCATAAATTCATTAAGAGTGTATAAATCATAATATCAAATTAGAGTACAGTAAAAAATTCACACTTGGTCCACGGTGAATTCAAACTCTTCACCCTAAGGCTGGGTTCACACACGTGCGATGTTAGACATTGCATTTGAATTGCACTAATGTGTAGATCACATGCGATGTGAATTCAGCCATACAGATTGTATTGACATTCAAGATACCCATCTGCTACATATTTACATGTATCCACATTCATCAGCACCTTCTATGCTTTACAGTAAGAGACAATCATTTCAAGATTGTCACATTGTCATTTGGGCTATTTTATGCCCCTGAGTATTCACAAAGGTCCTTGCACATCTTCTTGCCCTTGTAAGATCTTAGGTCATCAAGTCACAGGTTATCTAGATCAGAGGTCCCCAAATTTTGGCACCGGAGACTGGCTGCAAAATTTTTGCCATGGTGCGCGGGGTCGGGGGTATGTGATTTTTCTCAAGCAATTCTTTGGGGTGGGTGTTAGCGCTTCAATCATCACGGCACCATGGTTGATATGGTGTCAGGATGATTGAAACGTATTATTTCTATTCAAACATTATAAGGGTGGCTAGATGGTACCATAGGATGCAGCACCTCATCCCCGAAGTAATCAAAAAACTATTGGGTATGTGGGCGAGGGATTATAACGGTGCTAGGGTCAGAAGGTATAGAAAAGAATAACCGTTATTCTTTTCTATACCTTCTGACCCTAGCACCGTTATAATCCCTCGCCCACATACCCAATAGTTTTTTGTATTATTTCTATTAGAAATGCCTCCAGATGCAGCTTGTCACTTGTCACGTCGCCTGCCTTCCGATGCAGCTTGTCGCCTGCCTTCCGATGCAGCTTGTCGCCTGCCACCAGATGTGGATTGCAACTGCATTGGTGGCAGCACTGGTCCATTGAGCAAAGAGGCAGGCTTTGGGTGCAGTGGTGGGTTTCAAGTGAGGACAGAACAGCGGTGGGGCGGTAAGAGATGTCATCTCTGCTAGCCCGCCACCACCGCACCTCTGACAGTGCAGCCTTCATGGCCCCGGCTGCAAACAGGTCCACAGCCCGGCGGTTGGGCAACCCCGATCTCCTTCTGAAGGACTTTTCTCTTTTGTAGCTATCTGTAACCTTCCACGAGGCAATTCAGATGCCTCATGGCTTTTGGTAGATTTTCGACTTTAAAAAAAAAAAATAAATCAACACGCCAACTCTCAACTCTTCGACCTTCTCTTTGCCGGGAATATTTGGGTCTAATTCCAGACATATCCATAAGCAAAAGTCTTCCTTCCACAGAAGAAACTGCTTTCTTTCAGAACTCGTGCTTAAGGCTTTGGTTCAAAGAGATATCCCCCACTGTGGCATTCTCTGAGAGTAATAGGTCTTTTGGTAGCCTCCTTCGGGGTTGTTCCATTGACCTACCCAGGCTCCTGTCCAGCCAAGCAAGGAATTCCTTAGCTTGGGCGAACCCCCGTCCCAACAATTGAAAACAATTTTTTGTTGTGCCTTTGCAGGGACCTGCATTTAATTGTGCAGACAAATACAGATCTGTGTGAATGAGCCCCAAGAACATACTTTGACTTCCAAACCAGAGAAACCTTGGCACCAAGGCCTCTTCAAAGTTATTTGAATGCCCATATTTCCCAAAGTGGGATAATCTGTTTCTCTTTTCAGTCTTCTGATCTCAGAAAATCTGAATTGCTTTTTGTCCAGTGTGTCTTCTCTAGGCCTACAAACTGCTTCTCCTACAATGCGATGTAAATAAGAGGTTACTATATTCAATAGTGAGTAAATAATATAAATGCATATAATTTTAAATGTCATATATCTTATCAATTTTCCGCAATGCTGCCAGCCACCATGTGGTGTGCCCTCCACTGCCATAATGCAGCTCACCTCAATAGTATGACCTATCAATTCTGTCAAAATGCACTTGTTCCTTAAACAGTAACAATTCCAATGTGCCAGATCCCTCGAATCCTGTACCACCTCCACCAGATCACATATGCCTTGCCATATATCCAGAGATAAATGCTCCAAAAGAAATCTTTAAAACCTCATAGTGTTTTCCATAAAATACCCATAATTTACTAGTTGCAAATAAAATAGCACTCACGTTATTTTGTGCACAAAACTGGTGCACTATAGATGAGCTTGTATATAGCCTGGGATCGTCATGGGCGACGCTGTCATTAGGGGCTGCAGCTTGTGGGTGCTTATAATACACTAATCCACTATCTTGCCACTGTCCCCTTAATCTTTAAACAACGCTGTGTATGGATACCTTCCACCCAGATCTTTGTCTGTGTCACCGGCTCTGCCCCTCCTTGCATGTTGCGCCAACCAACATGGCTTTGTCAGAGGAGTTGGAGTCGGGTGACGCACAGCCGATTATTATGAACATTGATTGTTTACATGTTGCCACAGCAACCCTCCCGCTGAGCCAACTGCGGTGTACCGACTGGTTTTAAGAAAGTGTCGTCAATTGTAATCCGGTAAATAGATTTTACCGGTAAGTCAAAAATACTAGTATTCTAAAATATCACATTTTAAAGTGGTTGTAGACCTTTACATATACCCAGTGAAATGACTAGCATTAGGTGATACGCAGAGATGACACAAATCCTCCTTCATAAGTTGTAGCTATGTATCTGCAGCCATTTCTTCTGGAAATTATTCTGAAAACACAAATCTGAAAGGATTTCTCCGTAGCTCAGCTGCAGGGGGCATAGATCTGAAGTCTTTACACAGCTGACAGCTCTGAGCCCTGATTGGACACATACCCCTTCACACAGTATGGAGAACAAGCCCAGATACGGATAACAGTCACAGGCTGTGCTGCAGCTCCCTCCCCATCACCATTTTAACGCTTGGTTTATAGAAAAGTTGCCAAAACTGAGTCTTGCTGATAACAAAGAAACTGGTCAGCAAATAGAAATGACACTCAGAGAGTTGGAAAGAGACGAGTACAAAGTATTGAAGGATGTTTTTTTTGTGTTTTTCATATTTCATGTCTGACATTTAAAACCACTTAAAAAATTTGTTTGGCTTGCATAACATCAGACAATCCTGTAAGCAAATCCTGAAGTTCTGGCCTAAAAACTAGGAACTTATATTATGGTACAAGGTGATAAATCTTATCATTCTTGCATCGTTTACAGTATATCAATATAAGGTAATCATAGCCGTCAAAGTAGACTAATTTTATCTTTAGTAATAATTTATTAGAAAGAATACATATGTTTTCCAGACAGCTTCTTCATTCTAAAAATGGTAGCTCATTAAAAAATGTTTGTTTTGCAACATAATTGGGAACAAAGTTAGCTTGGAGGGTTGTATGTTCACAAGCAGCAGATTAAGTACATTTTCTATTATTGTAACGTAGAACATCATTTGGCATTGAAGTTACAACCGCAGGCTGTTTTAGCCATTGTTTTGTTTGTCCTTTGTACGATTAAAGTCAGATTTCCTGCGAGTTAAGATTTGAGTAATTGTGTTTAAGGAAATACTCCAGTAAGCGCTATTTAGGTCTCGAAGACCACCATGTCTCACAGTAGGATCTTGTACATCTTTAACAATGTAGCAAATGTTAAAATATTCAAATTCAGCTTGTTGGGAGTCTTGCCGCCTCTAAGGCCCCTTTCACACATTTCTTCAGTTTTGATTCATCAGTTTAATCACGTTTTTTCAAAGGAAAAACCTATCAGTTTACTTCAGTTTATAATCTTAACCACTTGAGTAAAATTTTTGGTTTACTTTAGAGCTGAACGATTCTGGAAAAAAATGACTCACAATTTTTTTTTGCTTAGAATAAAGATAACAATTCTCGTGGCGTAACATCTTTCACATTGTGTGCAAGGAGAGGACAGGAGCAGGTAAGTATAACAAGCGGCCCAATGCTGCATCCGTTTTTGCATTGGTTGTTAGGAGCAACCAGTCACTGTGGGGGGCTTTGTGATGGAGAAAGGAAGGACAGGAGAAGAGCAGTATACACAGTGAGGGGGCAGTCTGTACAGACAGGCTCCCTCACTTGCCAATGCTGTTACCATTAGCTTTTAAATGTAACTTACTTCATAGTGCCGAGAAGGAGCAGTCATTCTGGCCCGCCACTAAATTAAACAAAGAGGCGGGGTCACCGGGTGATGTCACTGGGTTTGTGATGGAGAAAGGCAGGACAGGAGAAGAGCAGTATTCAAAGGGAAGGGGGAATCTGTATAGACAGGCTCTCACTTGCTGACATGACTGTCACTGTCAGCTTTTAAATGTAATTGTCAGCTTTTTTTTTTTTTCTGCCGACAAGAAGCTGCCATTCTGGCCCCCACTAAATTAAACAAATAGGGCGGGGCCACCCAGTGACATCCCCCAGTGATCTCGCCCCTTTGTTTAATTTAGTGGCGGGCCAGAATGACCACTTCTTGTCGGCGCTATGAAGTAAGTTGCATTTAAAAGCTGATGGTGACAGTGTCGGCAAGTGAGGGAGCCTGTCTGTACAGACTGCCCCCTCACTGTGTATACTGCTCTTCTCCATCACAAACCCCCCCACAGTGACTGGTTGCTCCTAACAACCAATGCAAAAACAGATGCAGCATTGAACCGCTTGTCCATTTGCTTCTGTTTGTCCTCCGTTCAGTTTCTTTTTTAATGGAGGAAAAATAGGCATGATCGGGATGTAGCGGTATGTACAGCGTGCGAGGAGAGAGCTTTGTTGGCTTGTTGACAAATGATCGCTTCGTGGTTGGACGGAATGATCACGTTGTAAAGGGCCACTGTCATGGGCCCTTTACTGCGATCCGTGATATTCCAGGGTCGGTGAGCACAGACACTTCTGTGTGCGCACCTGCGGGCGGGGGGGCGTGGGTAAGCGCAGGTCCGGGAGAACGTCATCCCAGAATTAGCCAACTGCACTGTAGCGGTCATTTGGCTATGGCATGGTCGGCAAGTGGTAAAGTCTATTTTATTTTTTTTGTAAAAATAACATGCATGTTATACTTGCCTGCTCTGTGCAATGGATTTGCACAGAGAAGCCCGGATCCTCTTCTTCTCGGGTCCCTCTTCGAGGCTTCTGGCCCTTCCCTCCTGTTAAGCGCCCCCACAGCAAGCAGCTTGCTATAGGGGCACCCGAGCCAAGCCACAACTTCCTGTGTCCATTCGAACACAGAGACCCAGCCCCACCCCCTTTTTCTCATTGGCTGACTGACCGCAGCGGGCACCTATGGTGCCACGCTGCTGTTTCAGCCAATGAGGAGTGTCTTGTGCAACATCGCTTGATCTAGAGGGGGCTCAGGTAAGTATTAAGGGGGCACTAAAATGAAAAACCTTCCGACTTCACAACCGCTTTAAGGTTGTCATCAGATCAGCCTTTACAAACTCGCCAGTGCCTAAAATTGGAGAGCAACTGAGCGTGAGCAGAGTGAGATAGCATATTACTGGATTTTAAACCGTATAGGCAATTATATGTTAATGTTTTACACAGTTATACCTGCAAAATGGGCCAGCTTGAGGTGAGCTAGCAGGACTTAATTTTATGACTAAATTGCCATTTTAACTTGCCTCTGTTATTTGTCGGTATCTTGTTGAAAGTATAGTATTTATAAACATAATGATTGCAGCATTATACATTCTATGTCTTTATCTGTTTGTGTTTTTTTTTTTGTGTTTAAAGAGCATGGGGATTTCTTGGGTTCATGCCCTGAAGATGAAGTAATGAGCCCAGGAGATGACTGCATGGAATCTGTTTTGGATGACTCTTTACTAGAAACCTGCCCAATTCAGTCTCCATTGCAAGTTTTTGCAGGGATGGGTGGGCTGGCCCTTATCGCTGAGCGACTTCCTATGCTTTACCCAGATGTCATTCAACAAGTAAGACTTTATCCTATACTGTTATGACAGTGTTTTAAATTTGCTAACAAAATTTTCTTTGTTTTATAATGCCAGAAAATGTGATTGCTGTTTAATAATTTTCAGACACTGGCAAAGCTTTAGGTGGCACATTCCCTCAGCTCTTTCCCTATAACCCATCCCCACTCAGTGAGTCCTTCATTTTCCACTCGTGACTGAAGTTGAAAGAACTTTTTCCCCTTCACTAAGAAAATCACCCTTTAACTAATTTATTATTTTTCTTTATTTTATCTTCCGGTTCCTCAAACTTTCACTGTATTCTAATGCCAGCATTTGAAGCTGTGTATCCAGATACAGTATGTGCAACCTCTGTATAATCCTGGGAGTCATACCCCAACTCTGCGCTGTGGAGACGACCTGTAATGTTGCTTTGGGTACTGGCTTTTGTTTAGTTGCTCACCTTGGCACTTGGTACAATGTGTTGAGGTAGCCGTGGGGTGCTATACATGTTCAGGACTCTTGTCCAGCGCTATAGAATCCAGTCTCTGAAGACCCTTTCGGATGTATGCCCAACTTTGACAGGCGAAGCCTGGACTTTATATGCAGTCCAGCATCACTGTTCTTAAAGCGGAGTTCCACACAAAAATGGAACTTCTGCTTTTCGGAACCCTCCCCCCCCTCCGGTGTCACATTTGGCACCTTTCGGGGGGAGGGGGGTGCAGATACCTGTCTAAGACAGGTATTTGCACCCACTTCCGGCATAGACTCCCATGGGAGTCTATGCCTCCTCCTGTCAATCCGCGCTGTCTCCTGGGAAACACACAGCTCCCAGGAGATAGCGGGGACCAGTTACGATGCGCAGCGCGACTCGCGCATGCGCAGTAGGGAACCGGGAAGTGAAGCCGCAACGCTTCACTTCCTGATTCCCCCACCTTGGATGGCGGCGGCAGCTGCCGAGAACCGAGCGGGTTCTCGGCGTCGCCTGCCGACATTGCTGGACCCTGGGACAGGTAAGTGGCCATGTATTAAAATTCAGCAGCTGCAGTATTTGTAGCTGCTGGCTTTTAATTTTTTTTTTTTTTTTTTTTTGGCGGTTTAGGTGGACCCCCGCTTTAATGAAGATGTTCCTCCTTTCAAAGAGTCTGCAGACAGAACGTTTGAGACACTCTTAAAAGCTTTCTTTATTCTTGCAGTCCAAGCCCTGCAACTGACTCTTGCTGTAAGTTCAGTATGTCAAACTGTAGCTAACTGGACTAGAACAATGAATAACCAACATTCCCCTGTATTTCAGAATCATGCTGTTACACAGCAATTGCCTTCTGCCGTACTTTTCTGTGTTAAGTGGAATGTCCCAAAACCACTTTCTTCAGTAGCTGCTAGCTCTTCTCAAAATGCAGAGCGACTGCTCATTCTAACCAGGCTTCGATTCCAAACCTAAGTTTAGCCCCTTCTCTTAAGCGCAGGGCTTGATGCACCAATGCCACCAAACCTTCCTCAAAGCCGTTCATAGCACCAAAGTTTGGGGGGGGAGGGTGTTGGTGATGGGTGTATTTAACAGTTAAATTACAAAAGACAAAAGAAATACACAGCCTATGTGGACATCCAAAATTCATGTGTACATTTTCCTGTTTACTCACCTCATCAGCGTGTTCTGAATTTTACATTGGCAGATGACCACTTCCAGTTTGGCACGCTGACTTTTGGCCTACCCTCTTCTCCCAGAACGTAGCACCTTTGGGTTGCCCTGCTCAGAACTCGGGGCATCTAAATCATAGACTATCTAGACTAGTGGTTCTCAACTCCTGTCCTCGGGACCCACTAACAGGCCAGGTTTGCAGGATAACTGAACTACATCACAGGTGATATCATTTGCTGCTCAGTGATTGCAGTATTCTAGTCTGCATCTCCCCAAGGTAATACTTAAATTCTGGCCTGTTAGTGGGTCCTGAGAACCGGAGTTGAGAACCACTGATCTAGACAGTCTTCTTCTGAAGGACTCCTCCCTCTTGAAGCTATCAGAAAATCTCCATTAGACAATTATGCTGCTCCAGGCCTTGGAGGGGTGATCAGTTTCAACAAATCTGCTCTCCAGCCTTCTCACCTGGAATAATTGGCTCTGGTCCTCGGCACAACTTAACAGTTGCTTCCTTTGAAGCGATACAATTTTCCCAATTCCCTTCACAAACTCTTCAACAAAATATCTTGTCTGCTTGAAACAAGCAGGCTTCATCTCTGTTTGCCAAAGGTGTCCAACCAAGCAAGGAACTCCTTATCTTGATGTATTGGCACCCTAGTCCTATCACTGCAAAGTTTTCATAGCAAACGCAAGTTTTTGAGACTGGGGAGATTGTTCAAATCATAACAGTCCAAGGAACATAATCACTGAGGGAAGCCAAGCTACTCATCAACATCTTGGAGTTCAGAGCAGTGAGAATGGCTATGTAGCACCCAATCGGAGGGCAGTCAGGCGAGTACCATGAAGGAAGCAAACAAGATTGTTCCTTAGAAACTTACTATCCATCTCTGCGGTCTACATCCCAGGAGTGGACAACTGGAAAGCAGATTATATCAGCCACATCTCCCTAAACAAGGGGCATGGGCCCTTCATCCAGACATCTTCAATCTGATATGCCAAAAGTGAGAGATTCCAGTTTTAGACATCCTAGCCTCCAGATTCGACAACAAAATACCTGTTACATAGTAGGTGAGGTTGAAAAAAGACACAAGTCCATCAAGTCCAATCAATGTGTGTGATTATATGTCAGTATTACATTGTATATCCCTGTTGCGGTCGTTCAGGTGCTTATCTAATAGTTTCTTGAAACTATCAATGCCCCCTGCTGAGACCACCGCCTGTGGAAGGGAATTGCACATCCTTGCCGCTCTTAAAGTAAAGAACCCTCTATGTAGTTTAAGGTTAAACCTCTTTTCTTCTAATTTTAATGAGTGGCTATGAGTCTTGTTAAACTCCCTTCTGCAAAAAAGTTTTATCCCTATTGTGGGGTCACCAGTATGGTATTTGTATATTCAAATCATATCCCCTCTCAAGCGTCTTTTCTCTAGAGAGAATAAGTTCAGTTCTCGCAACCTTTCCTCATAACTAATATCCACCAGACCCTTTATTAGCTTTGTTGCCCTTCTTTGTACTCGCTCCATTTCCAGTATATCCTTCCCGAGGACTGGTGCTCAGAACTTGACAGCATACTCTAGGTGCGGCCCGACCAGAGTCTTGTAGAGCGAGAAAATTCTGGTTTTATCTCTGGAGTTGATCCCCTTTTTAATGCATGCCAATATTCTGTTTGCTTTGTTAGCAGCAGCTTGGCATTGCATGCCATTGCTGAGCCTATCATCTACTAGGACCCCCAGGTCCTTTTCCATCCTAGATTCCTCCACAGGTTCTCCCCCCAGTGTATAGATTGCATTCATATTTTTGCCACCCAAATGCATTATTGTACATTTTTCTACATTGAACCTCATTTGCCATGTAGTTGCCCACCCCATTAATTTGTTCAGATCTTTTTGCAAGGTTTCCACATCCTGCGGAGAAGTTATTGACCTGCTTAGCATCGTCCGCAAATAGAGATTGAACTGTTTACCCCATCCTCCAGGTCGTTTATGAACAAATTAAATAGGATTGGTCCCAGCACAGAACCCTGGGGGGACCCCACTACCCACCCCTGACCATTCCGAGTACTCCCCATTTATCACCACCCCCTGAACTCGCCTTTGTAGCCAGTTTTCAATCCATGTACTCACCCTATGGTCCATGCCAACGGACCTTATTTTGTACAGTAAACATTTATGGGGAACTGTATCAAATGCTTTTGCAAAATCTAGATAACCACATCTACGGGCCTTCCTTTCTCTAGATGGCAACTCGCCTCCTCATAGAAGGTTAATAGATTGGTTTGGCAAGAATGATTTTTCATGAATCCATGCTGATTACAGCTAATGATACCGTTCTCATTACTAAAATCTTGTATATAGTCCCTTATCATCCCCTCCAAGAGTTTACATACTATTGATGTTTGGCTAACTGGTCTGTAATTTCCAGGGATGTATTTTGGGCCCTTTTAAAATATTGGTGCTACATTGGCTTTTCTCCAATCTGCTGGTACCATTCCAGTCCGTAGACTGTTAGTAAAGATTAGGAACAATGGTGTGGCAATTACTTGACTGAGTTCCCAATATGGTCATCCTCCCTTTTTTACTGTTTACATACTTAAAGAATTTCTTGGGTTTTTGTTTACTCTCCTCCACTATGTGTCTTTCATGTTCTATCTTAGCCGTCCTAATTGCACCCTTACATTTCTTGTTGCATTCTTTATAAAGTCTGAATGCTGATGATCCTTCAACCTTTTTATTTTTTGAAGGCCTTCTCCTTTGCGTTTATATGCATTTTTACATTGGAGTTAAGCCATCCAGGACTTTTGTTCGCTCTTTTAAATTTATTACCCAATGGGGTGCATTGGCTAATGCCCTTATTTAATATGCTCTTAAAGCAAACCCATCTCTCCTCTGTGTTCTTTGTTCCTAAGATTTTATCCCAATTTATGCCTTCTAGCAAGGCTCGTAGTTTAGGGAAGTTGGCTCTTTTTAAATTCAGTGTCTTTGTATTCCCTTTATCTTTCCTATTTGTGTGATTTATACTGAAGCCGATTGACCTGTGATCGCTGTTGCCTAAATTGCCCGTATTTCCACATCCGTGATCCAGTCTGTATTGTTGGTAATCAGTAGATCCAGTAACTCTTTATTTCTAGTTCGTGCGTCTACCATCTGACCCATAAAATTGTCCTGCAAGACATTTAGGAACTGGCGAGCCTTAGACAAATGTGCGGTTCCCTCCACCCAATCTATGTCTGGATAGTTAAAGTCCCCCATTATGATAACACTTCCCATCTTTGCTGCTAATCCAAATTGTGATAGATCTGTCTCCCCTTCCTCCCTCAGGTTAGAGGGCCTATAGCATACTCCCAGTATTTTCCCCCTTAGCTTCATCCCTTTGGAGCTCTACCCATAAGGATTCCACCTCATCCCTAGCTCCCTTAGTAATGTCATCTCTCACATTCACTTGTACATTATTCTTAATATATAGGCATACCCCTCCCCCTTTTTTACCCTCTCTATCCTTGCGATAAAGGGTATACCCTTGAATGTTTGCCAGCCAATCATGAGAGTTATTGAACTAGGTCCCTAAAATTCCCACAAAATGCAAATCCTCCTCGTATAACAGTATCTCTAGTTCACCCATCTTGTCTGCCAGGCTCCTGGCATTGGTGAACATGCCACGTAGTTTATACTGGTCGTATATGATCCTCTTATTGGGTGTTCGGAGATTGCAACTAGGACTTGCTACTATACTTACCTTGGGTTTATGTGCTTTGGTCAACCTACCACTAATGTCCCCAATACTACCCTCTGGAATATGTTCCACGCTGACTATCTCTACCTCTGGACCCCCCCCCCCAATCGCCTAGTTTAAAAACCCCTCTAACTTTTTGGCCATCTTCATTACCAGCTGATCTGCACCCTCCTCATTTAGGTGCAGTCCATCCCATCTATAGTACCGGTTATCGACTGAGAGGTCGGCCCAGTCCTCCAGGACCCAAACCCCTCCTTACTACACCAGCTCTTCAGTCACTTGTTTACTTCCCTAATCCCTTATCTCCCTCTGCCTTTCTGGTGTGGCTCGATGTACCGGTAGTATTCCTGAGAATACTACCTTGGAAGTCCTTTTCCTCAATTTAGCTCCTAAGTCCCTAAAATCGTTCTTTAGGACACTCCATCTGCCTCTGACGTTGTCATTGGTGCCAACGTACACCATGACATCTGGGTCTTCCCCAGCCCCTCCCAGTAATCTGTCCACCAGATCCGTGATGTGCCGAACCCGAGCGCCCGGTAGACAACATACTTTTCGGCGCTTCAGGGCTTTGTTATAGATTGGCCTCTCTGTCCTTCTAAGAATTGAGTCCCCTACCACCAGAATCTGTCTTTCCTTTCCCTCCGCTTCCCCCCACTCTCACTGGAGGAGTTTTTCCCCCGGCAGCTAGGAGAGTCCCTCAGCTCCAGCAGTGCTGGTCCCTGACTGGTTTCATTAATGTCACTCAATGGAGGGTACCTATTGGGATGCTCCAGCCCTGGATCGGCCTTTCCTGGCACTTTCTCCTCTATCCTTCCTGACTGTCACCCATCTACTCTTTGCTAGTGTCTGCACCTCTTTGTCTCCACCCGACTCTGTGCTGGCCCCAGTCGGCACCTGCCGTGTATGTTCCTGGCTCTCCTTTAGTATGGAGGGACTTCTCAGTGCTGACAGTTGCTTCCCCAGATTCTGAACCTGGGCTTCCAGGGAAACAATGCGCTTACATTTTGCACAGCAATATTCACCCTCGATCGGATGTTTAAGGAACGCATACATGCTGCAAGATGTACAACGAGCCACCTCTCCACACCCGCCGGGCGTCGTACCTATTAAATTTATTGAGGATTGGGGATTATACCCTGTCCAAATCACCTAACTACTAGCTTCCTGCTCCCTGGTGTTGCCAGAACCAGGGATCCTCTAGCTCAAGGCTCAAACGCCTAGATAGCCCACTGTTCTCAGTTCAGGCTAACTTGCGCTTCCCTGCCGTGTGAATCCTACCTTGTCTGCTCAAAAAAATGGAGCAAGGGAGGAAAATGGTGATTCTAATTGTGCCAAACTGGCACCGAAGAATCTGCTACACAGAAATTCTCAGACTTCTAGCAGACATCCCCTAGCCTCTTCCCAACAGACCAGATATTCTATCTCAAGGCCCTTTTTTTTTTTTTTTTTAATCCTTGTTCAGTCTCTGGCTTTACCAGCATGGCTGTTGAAACCCTCATGCTAAAAAGAAATAGAGTGATTTCTGAGTCTGTGATTCTTACCTTGCTAAAAGCAGGAAAAGCCTCTTCCAGAAAGATCTATTCACATTTGGAAAAACTTTTTTGCTCAGTGTGAACACAGGAACCTCAATCCAAGAGATCACACTGTACCCTGCATTCCTACAATTGGGTATTGACCAGAACTTGGCCATACGTGCCCTTAAAAAAATTCTCTTCCTTTTATCCATTCTTTTTCAAAGCCCTATGGCTTCACTCTTCAAGATGTATCTTGTATTAAGCCCCCCTTGCAGCACCATGTGCTTCCTGGGGATGTCAACTTTGTTCTCTCTGCCCAGAAACTATTCTTTAAACTTATCAGATATATCCCCCTAGAGCAGTGGTTCTTAACATTTTTTTGAGCCACTAATGCCTTTAAGAACCTGATGAAAACTATGGACCCCCGTCCCCACAAATATTCTTATAAACACAACTTTGCCTGCAATGAAAATAAATGTACTTTGATTTTATTGAAATTTAATGGAATATATATATATATATATATATATATATATATATATATATATATATATATATATATATATATATATATATATATATATATATATATATATATATATATATATATATATATATATATATATATATATTTATTTTATTTAAAAATGTGTTGTGTATATATACAGTGGGGACAGAAAGTATTCAGACCCCCTTAAATTTTTCACTCTATTATATTGCAGCCATTTGCTAAAATCATTTAAGTTTATTTTTTTTCCCTCAATGTACACACAGCACCCCATATTGACAGAAAACACAGAATTGTTGACATTTTTGCAGTTTTAATAAAAAAAGAAAAACTGAAATATCACATGGTCCTAAGTATTCAGACCCCTTGCTCAGTAATTAGTAGAAGCACCCTTTTGATCTAATACAGCCATGAGTCTTTTTGGGGAATATGCAACAAGTTTTTCACACCTGGATTTAGGGATCCTCTGCCATTCCTCCTTGCAGATCCTCTCCAGTTGTCAGGTTGGATGGTAAACGTTGATGGACAGCCATTTTTAGGTCTCTCCAGAGATGCTCAATTGGGTTTAAGTCAGGGCTCTGGATGGGCCATTCAAGAACAGTCACGGAGTTGTTGTGAAGCCACTCCTTTGTTATTTTAGCTGTGTGCTTAGAGTCATTGTCTTGTTGGAAGGTAAACCTTCGGCCCAGTCTGAGGTCCTGAGCACTCTGGAGAAGGTTTTTGTCCAGGATATCCCTGTACTTGGCCGCATTCATCTTTCGCTCAATTGCAACCAATCGTCCTGTCCCTGCAGCTGAAAAAAACCCCCACAGCATTATGCTGCCACCACCATGCTTCACTGTTGGGACTGTATTGGACAGGCGATGAGCAGTGCCTTGTTTTCTCCACACATACCGCTTAGAATTAAGGCCAAAAAGTTCTATCTTGGTCTCATCAGACCAGAGAATCTTATTTCTCACCATCTTGGAGTCCTTCAGGTGTGTTTTTTTTTTTTTTTTTTTTAAGCAAACTCCATGCGGGGTTTCCTGTGTCTTGCACTGAGGAGAGGCTTCCGTCGGGCCACTCTGCCATAAAGCCCCAACTGTTGGAGGGCTGCAGTGATGGTTGACTTTCTACAACTTTCTCCAAACTGCATCTCTGGAGCTCAGCCACAGTGATCTTTGGGTTCTTCTTTACCTCTCACACCAAGGCTCTTCTCCCCCGATAGCTCAGTTTGGCCAGACGGCCAACCCTAGGAAGGGTTCTGGTCGTCTCAAACGTTTTCAATTCAAGGATTATGGTGGCCACTGTGCTCTTAGGAACCTTAAGTGCAGCAGAAATTTTTTGGTAACCTTGGCCAGATCTGTGCCTTGCCAGAATTCTGTCTCTGAGCTCTTCATGCAGTTCCTTTTGACCTCACGATTCTCATTTGCTCTGACATGCACTGTGAGCTGTAAGGTCTTATATAGACAGGTGTGTGGCTTTCCTAATCAAGTCCAATCAGTATAATCAAACACAGCTGGACTCAAATGAAGGTGTAGAACCATCTCAAGGATGATCAGAAGAAATGGACAGCACCTGAGTTAAATATGAGTGTCACAACAAAGGGTCTGAATCCTTAGGACCATGTGATATTTCAGTTTTTCTTTTTTTAATAAATCTGCAAAAATGTCAACAATTCTGTGTTTTTCTGTCAATATGGGGCGCTGTGTGTACATTGAGGAAAAAAAAAGAACTTAACTGATTTTAGCAAATGGCTGCAATATAACAGAGTGAAAAGTTTAAGGGGGTCTGAATACTTTCCATCCCCACTGTGTGTGTATATATGTATATATATGTGTGTGTGTATGTATGTGTATATATATCTCTTTTTAAATAAAAACATATATATATATATATATATATATATATATATATATATATATATATATATATATATATATATATATATATATATATTATATAATTTTTTTTATTTAAAAAATGTATATGTATGTTTGTGTGTGTATATATTTTCATTTACAAGATTTAAATAAATCAGGCAATATTAACAAAAAATGTACACTGTTTCATGCAAAAAGTAACGGCAACCCATTACACAAACAAAATACTATCATCTTGTGGAAATTGAACGAAACAATTTTTTATTTCTTAAATGTACTATTACTAGAAAATAAGAATTGGCACTGGCTTTTATGGCGTGGCACAAGATGGCGGTTTAGCATTAAATTGATTATACAAATTTAAATGGTAAATATGGGCCACACGAGTCAAGAGATGCTTAGCAGTCATTGCTATAAACAGTAAAAAACCAAAGAAGAAAGCGCCTCTTAAGTATAACGGATTTATTCATATGTTAAAAACATAGTAAACACTCACATTGAGGTAGATGATGTGCTGCTTCCATAAAGAACTAGTCCCGGTGTCTCTCGGTGGTAACTAGTGATCAGGGGGAGCCTAGATGGACGCCGTGCGGACGGCCGCGAGCTTCGCGCATGCTCTGAAACGCGTAGTGGTCCCCAGCTAATCTGAACTATCCGAGTGACGTCATCTCCCATGTGATCCGCTGGAACGCGGAAGTGACTTCTCCACTACACCGCTTGTACAGATGGTGCCTCCGAGCGGAGGTCCGCGGCCGTCCGCACGGCGTCCATCTAGGCTCCCCCTGATCACTAGTTACCACCGAGAGACACCGGGACTAGTTCTTTATGGAAGCAGCACATCATCTACCTCAATGTGAGTGTTTACTATGTTTTTAACATATGAATAAATCCGTTATACTTAAGAGGCGCTTTCTTCTTTGGTTTTTTATGTATATACGGAGGATTGACTTCACTCAACAGGAAGCTGCCCTTGGTATCTTGGAGAAATAGATTTCCCTGGTTCCTAGATTTTCATTGATCCATGGATCACAGACCTCCTTCTGGAATCATTCATTGACTATTTTCCTATTTATTTGTTTGGTTTTATTTCCATGGACTTTGGCGCGATTACATTATTTGTTTTACCATTGCTATAAACAGTGGCAGGGTAAATTTTCTTTAATTTCTTATCTGACCTCCATGGACCCCCTGAAACCTATCCATGGACCTTGGGTTAAAGAAGTATGGCCAAAGCTCTTATTTCTGCTCTCCTGTGACCCAGGTTCAGCCAA
Organism: Lithobates clamitans; assembly: GCA_037952925.1. Classification (NCBI taxonomy): domain Eukaryota; kingdom Metazoa; phylum Chordata; class Amphibia; order Anura; family Ranidae; genus Lithobates; species Lithobates clamitans. The sequence goes on from JBBGZY010001134.1 coordinate 4,473,613, forward strand.
TAGCGGGCTAAAGTCCGCTGTCAGCAGATGTTAATTCCAGGCTCTACGGGATCCTGACAATGTTGGGATCCACCCAGATGACTGACCAGCAGCTGGCTCAACCTCTGTGTGCTGCTGAAAACCTGAGCCAGCCGCTCTCACCCCCTCCACAGTCCCGCGCTAAAGGGGCAGAGCAGAGAGCTGGTGACTGATAGTCACCTGCTCTCTGCTCACTAAAGACTGAGAACTGAGAGGTCAGTGGTCTTAGATCACTTAGTTCATGGTATAGAGGCAGCAGGGGAAGGTGCAGCATTAGATCAATGATGCATTCAGTCCCCTTGTCCGGAACACAATAGCTTAGAGGGGAGATCACTGTACTAGCATTGCATAGTTAGTACAGCGAGCTTCTCCTGTGCTTCTTAATTATTTTTTCCGTTCAGCCTGCTGGGTTGAATGAAAAACTACCACCTGTGTTTACCAGGCTTAATGGGGGATTTGTTGTTTGGGTCAGGAGTGAGTTGATGTATTTTTTTAAATGCAGGTTTATATTTCGCTGTGGTTTTCTTTATGAGCCCCTATCGGCATGAAATAGACTTTTTAAAGTATGCATGTTGCATATAGCATATTATAATCCCAGATGGGAAAATGCACTTTCACCAAAATACTTAGGGCTCATTTACACCAGCAGCACACATTACCATGTAGTTGCTGGTGTATGCTATGAAGGTTTCATTTTTTTTGGAACCTTATTGAAATGTCACATAACTCCATTTGATTTATTCCTTATCCATCATGTTGCAACATGCTGCACTGAATAAAAATGCAGCAGGTCCTTTATTTCACTGCACACCCCTGCAATTCAGTGGTGTGAATAAAACTCATAGGAGTCAAGGCAAACTTCCCAGCAAAGGCCCAGCATACATTGTTTGAACAGGCTCTCGATACCTTGCATGTCAAATTCAACAGTTCAATTACCACAGTAACTTCTTATGAGGTTGCATTTGTTCTGTGAACCCTGCTTGTCTCAGTTTACCATAACACTTTGA
>JBBGZY010001135.1:0-60000 GCA_037952925.1 Lithobates clamitans
CCAGCTTCTAAGGGGGGTAATAAGGAGGCACAAGATAAATATAACTTCTTTTTCTGTCAAAACTATTTAACACTTGCAGTGGGAGAGGGGTGCAACTGCAAGGGTTGCAATTTGTGTTACTCAAAGTATGGCATTAAATATATATTTTACTTTAATATTTTATTTTATCTATTTATTTTTTAATTTATTTGGCAAACTATGTAATCTTCACAGATAATCTGAATAATTCAACATATTTTTTTGTCTCCCAGGTCCCAAGATGTTTACACTTGTCAACCTTCTAAAGTTTATCTAGTTTTTGCCTCTACCCATGCATATTACCATCTTCTTTAGATCTACGAACAACTATACATTGCAAGGACTTGTATGATTGCCTACAAATTTAAGAGTTTGTTTAGCAAGGCCCTCCCATTACTTAGTTTTGATAAATCTAAAGCAGTTTATGCATTCATATTGTATAGACAGTTTTAAGTCAGAAAATTAAGGTTTGCAAAGTTCAGCAGTTTAGTAATTACTCCACAAGCCGCAGCTAAATGCAACGTACCTGAACAATGAACAGACTTATTCGCTAAAAGCTAACCAGCAGATTATTCTTTTGTTAGCCACAGCATTAACACTAATGAGTTTCACTACCTGCTAACCACAAGAGGCACGAAGGGCAGACAAACTCACCTTTGGCAATCACGGACTCAGTGGTCTATTAACACTGCTTAAGTACTTTGTGGGGTTTAATTAAATAAAACCTGAGGTGTTTTTGTTCTGTATTAGAGCCAAATGAGGTGCAGGGAAAAGACAAGAATTTTGTTGGGAGAAGAACAACTTTATATTCACATATAGTATTTGTGTGCCTAATCAGTGAATTTTACACTCACATAAAATGCATTTAAATACTTTAGAAATGAATTCAGTTTTCAAGTCAGTCAGATCAGTAAACAGAAGCCATGTTGTAGACTTATTAAAAAAAATGCATTGGAGCCAGCCATATGTCAGTTATATGTTGTTAGATCACTTAAGAACTGCATTTTGATTGGTTGCCCTAGTATTGTTCTTTGCATATCCTTACCTGCCTTCGCATTGTCTTTTCTGAAAAATGATGCGTGGCATCCTCCTAGCGTAGAATGCTGGGTACATTTCATTTTTGGCATAATTTTTGGGAGCAGTGATTGTTTGGCCTGGTTTGTTCAGGGTTTTACAGGCTGGGAGTTTGATTGCTTCCCTCTGCCTCTAGAAGAAGTTTCCAGAGCTTAGGACAGGAGATTCAAATAAGCAGTCTGAATATTTATCATGCTCCAGCCAATCTTTGAAGAGGAGTGTCTGGAAGGGGGCTGGAGAGGTGATAAATAGTCTGAAGCACTGCAGGGTTCCTACTCTCCTGGAGGTTTCCAGAGCCAGAGGGGCTGCTGCCCTGAAGCAACCCATGTACTGTACAGCTGCTCTAAAGGCCTCAGTGGGGTCAGGGCTGAGGGTCTGGATGGACTTTGCTTGGAGGTGATTGGCAACCCATGGACTGTACAACTGCACTAAAGGCCTCAGTGTTGTCAGGGCTAAAGACCTGGATGGACTTTGCTTGGAGGTGACTGTAGAACCTCATCACAGGGGATCTGGTCTAGAGAGGTGCTGTCTCACTCACTGGACCATGTCCGGAGGAAGATGAAATGTGGCTGCTGTTCTGGGGACTTGTGAGTAAAGACCCTAAATTGATTCCTGTGACTGTTTAGTGTTTTGGAGATTGCACTGCAGCAGTTCTACAGAGACGCAAGATAACCAGATGCCAAAGACTTGACTTTTGGTCCCCAGCTGTGAGGCATTCGACTGTCCAGCACCCACAATTAAGGGAATGTCCTCTCAGTGCTGAATACTACTCATTTTGGAGTAGCCCCTGTCCTAACCCCTTTCCTATTAAAGTTACTTTAAACAATAAATAACAAAAAGACAACTCCAAACTGTTTATTGTAGCTGGGACAAGTGAATTGGTGCTTGGGTGGACAGGCAGCCTCTACACTTTTGGGGAAGACAAATATATTATTATCCGTGTCACAGATATGTGAATAACTTGCTGCACAAAATATGCTGCCCACAATGTGCACATTGTATAATGCTACAGGTGCACATAGTGGACCTTTACTTACTGCCTATAGGGCAAGGATACAAAATCTGGTGGTGACACAGATGTCTTGTTTTTTTAATCTTTTTCTAATTTGACTTTATTCCTTTTTCATACTTTTCTTTTGCTTTCTCCCCAATGTATGCATTTGAGCAAAATCCAAATCTAAATATCTCTTCCAGGTGCTTTACAAATTTTCTACAAACACTGTGAAATAAGAGTACATCAGCCTACATTTCCTGGACATTTTTTTGTTTATATCATATCTTACTCAAGTGGTATTTCCTGCTACCGTACTCCCTATAATGAAAGCGTTGTGCAGAAATCTGCAATGCTATTAAATATCGGTGACCAGGTTACAGAATGTCTTCCACAGATGTATGTTTTCACATCACAACACTCCTACTACAACATACTACACTATTCATAACAGCATGAGTGCCAGCACAGTTGGGAGATATAATAAGATAAGGCCGTATGACTGCTCTGTGCCAAAGGTACAGCTAAATAATTTGCTTCATTCCTTAGTACATGCTGTTCATTCAGAGCTCTTGCATTTTGAGTTCCTTCAAAACTTATGGGTGATACTGGATTCAATATTTTTTGGGCTTTTTACATTTCTGAGGAAAAAATCTGTCGAATCTAACCAAATTTCTCTTGTCTTACCCTTGACACCATTACAATGCTGTTTGTTAGTAGAGTTACAGCACAACCAAAAACACTCATAAAACAGAATAGACATGAAATGCATCAACTGCCCAACAAGTCAGTTTATTTCAGATAAGGCCTCAAGCTTCAAAGAAACATCCATCTTTGGGAGACCTCTTTAATAGCAAAGTGCAAAGAAACTCAAAAACAGTTTTAAAGAGCTTAGTGTGGAAAGACTTTGGTTATATTGAGTTAGATTTATATATATATTTGTATTATGTTAAGCACTAAACCAAAAACAGTCATTACTTTGTTATCAGTAACTTCATATTTTCTGCCTCCCGCCAACAGGAGGAGTTCTGTACAAGGTCTATCTTCTCTGAAGCCATTTTCTTTTATTTAGGCTGGCTTCACACTGAGGCAGTTTTCAGGCATTTTAGAGCAAGAAATAGCCTCTAAATAACACCTGAAAACTGCCTCCCATTCATTTCAGTGTGACTTTTCACACTGCAGCGGTGCACTTGCAGGACGTTCTGAAAAGTCCTGCAACCAGCATCTTTGGGGAGGTTTGGGAGCACTGTATACAGTGCTCCCAAAATGCCCTGCCCATTGAAATGAATATGCAGCACTTCCATAGCACCTAAAAAGCAATTTGGAAGCGCTGCAACATGGGCTCGTTTAACCCCTTCTTCGGCTGCCAGTGGGGCTAAAAAGCTAAAAGCGCCCCGCTAGTGGCCCAAAAGTGCCGCTAAAGTGCCGCTCATTTTGTCAAATGTTCGCATGACATGTCAAAATCAATGGTTCCCTATGAGAGCCGTCTTAACTGGTCTGACTTTTGAAATGGTTCCTGCACTACTTTGGTCCGACCTGGGTGCAATTTGAACTCATAGAATAGAATGGAAGTTGCATCCAAGTCATCCAAGTCAGATCAGCATCTCAACCGATCCGAATTGTGACATGCAACTTATGCTCAGAGGCAATCTTAGCAATGCTAAATGTATTTAAAAAAAATATGGCATGGGATCCCCCCCAAATCCATTCCAGACCCTTAGGTCTAGTATGGATTTAGAGGGTGACCCCATGCTTTTTTTTTTAATAAATTTGGCAGGAAGTTTCATCCATTCCAGAGCCAAAGGAATTGTTTTGATTGGTCAAAGGACAAGTCGCACTTATCTCAAAGTCAGATCAAAATCAGATCCTGTTCATTAAAGTCGTATGGAAGATGGATCCGAAGTGACAGGGCAAAGTTGGATCCGAAGTCAAGCGACTTTCATGTCGGATCAGTGTGAACATGGCCTAATACAGAGATGTGTTACTGGCCAGACCACTAGGTAAAAACAGAGGGGAAAAAGGTCTAAAAAAGACAACTAGTGCAATCACCACATCTAATGATTGTTAAAGTGGAAGTCCAGGCAAAATCTAAAATCCTTGCATCTATAGACACCAGGGATCTAACACTAACCTCTCTATCCCTGTAAAGAAAAAACAAGTATACATATCTTTTTGGAAGCTGATCTGATCCGCTCCGATAGGATCCCACACTGAGCTGTCAGCCGCGGCTTCACTGTAGAGGTGGGTGCAGAGGAGACCGAGGACAACGGAAGCCCCATAGTAAGTCTATGGGTGACGTCACTTCCCTGTCATTTCACAGCTGTTGTCCTCGGTGTCCTATGCAGAGCTTCCGGCACTGGAGATCAGGTCTGAGCTGGTCAGATCAGCTTCCAAAAAGGTATGTATACTCATCTTTTCTTTGCAGGGATAGAGAGGTTAGTGTTAGATCCCTGGTGTCTATAGATGCAGGGATTTTAGATTTTGCATGGACTTCCACGTTAAGCTGCAATATATTACATTTTTAGGTCTTGACTGAGATGAATTCACTGTTTATTAATAAAATAAAGATTATGTACAAATAATTAAAACATTATATAATACATTAGGAATAGAAACCTTAAAGCCAATTGAAGTTACTGAAACTTACTTTCAAATTTTACTAATAAGTCTAATTTTCATAGTTTTATTTCTGATTTCCTGTTACAGCAATTGTATGTCTAAATATGGCTGTACAGTCCAATAGTGAGCAGGAGAGAATGGCAGAAGGTAGCAATTTTACAGAGACATAAATGTATTTTAATGTATTGCCAAACAAAAATACGGGACTATAAAGAGATAAAAAATGTGAGACTTTAAATGAGCTTAACACTAAAACTGATCCCCCTCCCAAAAAAAGAAAAAAGGTTTTCCTCTAAACACTGTATTATTGTCATTTATGTTGAAGATAAAATAATTCATATTTTGCTAAGAATATGGCAAGGGAAGACCCTGACAACATCTGAATATACCTCAAAGGATTCAATACATAAAGAAAACATATTTCAGACCACATTGTATATACTATGCATTGGTTGGGAAAAAAATATTATGCTTAAACATATAGTTCTAGCTGTATGAAAAACATTTTCACTCAGCGGAGGATTTTTGTCTGTGCTCTTGTAGGTTAAGCCCATACAAAAATGATGGACGCCAACTGGCTGACTACTGCGCTATAAAAAAATAAAATAAAACATAAAAACAAACCACAGTCTGTTCTATTTAATAATAAGAAGACATACTTCCTTGTGGTATGTTCTAGTTGCAAGAGAACATTTCTACATGTCCAACTTTTCAAATATAAAAACATTATTGTAAGGAACATATTTGATTGCTCCCATCTTCATACTAGCCAGTATTATTTTTAAGTGTGTTCCCCATTGGGGAATCTCAGTGAATGCTCAGCGGATGTGCGAGCCATTCCTTTTTAGTCTGCCATTCCCAGCTGACAATTTCCAACGTGAAGTCATCCATCATAGTCATGTGTTTGGCTGTCTCATACTGGGAGCTGGCAGTCAGCATCAATCCTCGCTCAAGCAGATTACTGAAGCTGCAATTCCAAAAACTACTTCCAAAGTCTCCCTTTCCCTCACATAGTGAAGTGGATGTGTTAAAAAAAAAAGACCTGTCTCAATACGAGTCTTAAACTTGTCACAGCAGGAAGCAGTAAAGTGAAACATCATGTCAGCACCAGAAGCCAGCAAACAAAACACTTCCATGTCATAAATACGCTGATGAGATCTAACAAAGGACCCCACAAACCAACAGTTAATGCTGGTAAACAATAGAATACAAGTAAATCCCAGCATAAGAAAAAATCATAATTGATAGTTTTTACATTGACAAAGGATAATAACTACTTTGTTTTCCTCATTTAAATAAAAGTTTATACCTTTATATTGACACTCGTGGTCTATAAGTAGTGGAGACAAACTGTTAGTCTACTGGTCATAGAAAGATGACTAATTTAATGGAACAGAGGTAAATGCTGCACTAAGTTTGCTTAAAAACGTGATTTATTTTAGTTAGTATTTGATCAGTTCTGACCAATTCCTTTAAAACCATTTTTTTTTCATTCCGTTTGCTCATTCTTTTTAATCTATTTTATTTTCCAATTAAGTACAGAAACTTTTGAAAGATCAGTTTAAACGAACAGGTCTGAAATGGGGCTTGGTGCAAAATAAAGGAGTTTTTTGAATGTTTGTTATCTTATTTAAAAATACATAAAGGGATATAAAATAAATAAATATATACAATGATTTTATTTTATTATTATTATTATTATTATTACTTTGGGTGTGGTTTATTAAAGAGGCATTCTATGACCTCTTGTTTACTCTGCTCACCAAATCATGTAGGGAAATAGAAAATCATTGATGATTGAAGATACTGAATTAAGGGTAAATATATATATATATATATTCTTTTAGTAAACTCACCAACCCTATACATTTTCTTTTCTTTTTTTTTTTTGTCATTTTGCTCTTTTTTCACATATGTTTAATAAGTTAATAAAGCAATGAACTTATCATTTTGTATATTTATGTATATTTAATATATTAATTTTAGTATATCAATATATTAATATATATATCCATATGTATAGAATAAACAACAGGAAACGTTCTTCAATGCAAAATATTCTTTTATCTCTGGTTCTATCTCTGGTTGCTCTTCATCAGTCCCATCATTTATTCTATTGATTATTGGTGGAAAATTGGAAAACTGGGAGTCCACCCTGGTACTATACTCCAGAAAGAAACAGAGAAAAAGAAAAGGAAGTAACCCACATTATTTTATATATCTCTATCTATCTATCTATCTATCTATCTATCTATCTATCTATCTATCTATCTATCTATCTATCTATCTATCTATCTATCTATCTATCTATCTATCTATCTATCTATCTATCTATATATATATATATATATATATATATATATATATATATATATATATATATATATATATATATATATATATATATATATATATATATATATATAGTTTGACATATACAGTCATATAAATAAATCTGCAAATGTTCAAGTCAGATATACAGTCCTTGTCTTATTTTTTCTATACTCTGCATGTAAATTTAAAAAAAACTATTTCTTTTATTAATTCCTTCAATGTATGTTATTGTCCTTAATCACTTATGCTTTATCTTTATGAACGTTTAAAAAAATGAAAGATATTTTACACTTCTAGAATTGCAGTAAAGGCTGCACATTATAGAAGGACATGGAGTAAATTAAGGCTTTGTCACAGAGTGAAAAAAAAAGTGTAACCAGAAACTTGAAAGGAAGGAAGTGCAAGAGGAAATTAAGTCAAAATTTCAAGCTTTTAAACTTTAATAAAAATGAGACCATCAACAATATGTTAGGAAGTAACAGTCAATTGTTTATGATCTACATTTCCTGTTGGGTAGATTAAATGCCATAAATCAGCAAATTACATTTACAGTCAGTAACAGCTTTTTTTTTTTTGTACCAGGACTTTTAATTACACTTTAAGGTGTTCCAACAAGTCATTAAACTGACTGGATTAAGTTTATCTTACAAAAAAAAACCTTTTGAAAAACAAACTGGATTGGCCTGTTATTGTTACAAGGAATGCCACCCTTGCAGATTGCGTGTCAACCTGCCACAGTAATGTCAGCGGTTAGTCCAAATCTAGAGGGAAGTGGACCTGTCAATCTATTCTATTTCTTTTAGGCAAGACCCAAAGTTAAACTTCAATGCTGACTGGCATTCTTAGGCCAGCAAAGGGACTGCTAACATATACAAAATGTGTATGACAGTTATCATTAGTACTAAGAATCTGAACCCAGACTTTGCTGTCTTTAGGAAAAACATTCATTCTGTTAAACATTGCTCAATAAGTTTATTTAAAAACTGTAAACTATTAGATTAATTTAATAACAGCATATAGAAAAAAATATAATAATAAGCACCTATACCAAAGAGGGCTACTATAAACAACTGTGCCTTAGGCTGGATTCACAGGGACACTGGATGCAGAAAAGCACCAGGTGCCCCGATTGTCTTCGCAACATTCTGCTGCCCATTGAGGGGATGTAGAATAATGCAATACATAAGCAGCCACACTTTTCTCACAAAGCATTCAGTCTGCTCCACATCACTACATCCCCACCCAATCAGCCTGAATAGCTCAGTTCACCACTTTGGACCTGTTTTAGGAGGCAAAGGTCAAAATAGTTTTTTTTTACGTGCGTGAATCTGGCCTTACAATATATTATTGAATTATCTGATGTAATTAATAATCCAAGTAGCCTACCAAGGGACATGGCTGGGTTTGTGGAAAGCCCACAGTGGCTCAGACCTTAGATGGAAAGGTTTTAATGGGCCCGTTTCTTACTATCGTAAAATATATGTTTTTTAAAAGTCATAAAATAATTTATTTTACTTATATAGACTGTACCCAAAAGTTGTGTAATAGTGTTGGAATCTATGCAAACACAACAATTTGTGGTCAGAAGGAATGGCACTACAAACATGGCCTAGAGTTCACATAGTTAAAATGCAGTTTTCCCTTTGGTTCAAATGCAAAAAGCATTGCCTACCAAGAAGCACTGAATATTTTAGTGGATCCTTTAGTCTAAATGGTTTAAAATCTGGTAAGAAGTAAAAGCCTGCAATAGGATCCAAAGGCTCCTTAGCCACTTGCTTACTGGGCACTTAAACCCCCCTCCTGTCCAGACCAATTTTCAGCTTTAAGCGCTGTCGCACTTTGAATGACAATTGCGCGGTCATATAACACGATACCCAAATAACATTCTTATAATTTTTTTCCCACAAATAGAGCTTTCTTTTGATGGTATTTGATCACCTCTGCGTTTTTTATTTTTTGTTAAAAAAATTGAAAAAGACAGAATTTTTTTTTAAAAATTATATTTTTTTTATATTTTGGTATAAATTTTTGCAAACAGGTAATTTTTCTCCTTCGTTGATGTACGCTGATGAGGTGGCAGTGATGGACACCGATAGGTGGCAGTGATGGGCACTGATGGGTGGCAGTGATGGGCACTGATGGGTGGCAGTGTTGGGCACTGAGTGATGGCAGCACTGCTAGGTGGCACTGATAGGTGGCACTTGTGGGCATTTTTGGTGGCACTTGTGGGCATTGTTGGCGGCACTTGTGGACATTGGTTGGTGGCACTGTGGGCACTGGCAGGTGGCAATGACAAATGGCACTTGGAGGCACAGATGAGGCATCTGTGCCTCCTTCCTCTTCGGGACCGATGTCCCTTTCACATAAGCCTGTGATCGGCTTTTTTTCCTCCTCACGCTCTCAGCGTGAGGAGAAAACGAAACCGATCACGAGTTTTGTTTACATCATGTGATCAGCTGTCATTGGCTGACAGCTGATCACATGGTAAGGGGCCGGGACCGGCCCCTTACTCGGATCTGTGATCATCCGAGTCTCCGTGACTCGGTGATAACAGCGCGCACGCCGCGTGCCCTGCAGGGTGCGCGCGGTGCGCTGCACAGGGGAGGACGTCCTATGACGGCCTCCCGGAGATTGAGGTCCGTGCTGTAGCCGTCATTCGGCTATGGCCCGGACCTCAAGTGGAGACACATTGGCTGATTTGAAGCCTAACATTGGTATTCAGTGCTTGCATTTTGGCACTGTTATTACCCTGGTCCAGGTCAATCTCACTTTAACATGCTAATGGAGTGTAATTTTTGCTGTAAACACTAAACCTAGATCCCTACATGCACACATTGTACAAACCATATGAAATGTATTTACAACCATAACCATTTTACAGAAAAAGCTGTTTTGGTAGTATGCAAAGACAGAGACACACATAATTAATAACAGCAACAGAGGGCCCATTCATAAGTGACCATGACAAGGTTTACAAATTCAAGTTTCCTTTGTTTCTAAGTGACACAGTCCTCAGCCAATTGTGCAACAAAGGCCACATTATTATATTTAGATGGTCAAATATAGTTATACAATTTTACACTTGAAACCTAGCCAAGAGGTATTGGCAACACCAGTCTGTATCTAATACTCTTATTTTCCAGCTTTCCCATGGACGTATTTTTGCTTAGTATTACATTCCAGTGTTCCTGGAAAAGTGGGGTGCCAGTGAAACAACCCAAAAAACAAGGACGCATTGTATTACCAAAATCGTCCCCTTAACTAAATTTCTACCACAGAAAAATAAAACATATACCGTTTTCATGTAACATGTGGTTTTAACAATACCTGAGGTGCAGAAACATTCAACTATTCAGCTAAATTGTGTGGTTCCATTGCTCCACCACATTTCACTGCAGGCAGTTCTAAATCCTAAAAAAAACAGCTGGAAGCTGGCATCCCCTGCTTCCCTAGATAACCAAGCAACTATATGCCCTTCAGCACCAATAAGAGAAAAATATATCCTGGAAACTCCTCCTTTAGGTCCCCAGATATGCAAATTAAGACAACTATTTGGTTGTGGGGTTTGCTGGAGGGGGCTCAATAGCATACTAATGACTATCACAGATCTTGGCTAGTGCAAAAAAAATGTTTTCCCTAAAATATTTCTTACAGCATGGTCATGCAACTGTATGCTGTTCTTTTATTTTCTGCTAATTAAATAAATATAAAAAAGCAGAAGGTGCAATCAGCGCAAATATATATATATAAAGAATTATGAAACAAACCCCCCCTTACATGGAAGCTGAACACTGAATAGATTTTTCACAAAAAATTTGAAATCGTAAATATTAAAACAGGGCATAAGTGCAGCACAAACAAAAATTCCAAAAAGTTGATGAACAGCAAGTCCCAGAAAGCCTTCACCAGTGATGATAAATCAACATTGGGTGACACTCCTTCCACCTCCGGTCTTACTATCTACTCTCACCTCAAAGCATTGACTCCTGAGCTAACAGGTAGTCATGAACCCGTAAGTGATCCGAGCTGAGCACTGAACGAACTCGGAAGTGCTCAGCTCAGATCACTTACGGGTTCAGAGCTCTCAGAAAGAACCAAAAAGTCATGCTGTTTGGCGTCCGTATTTGTTTCTGAGGAGTCTGGAAATGAGTGTGCGATCCGCTTCAACCTATTTGGTATATTGGGATCTGCTTGCATGACTACCTGTTAGCTCAGGAGTCCATGATTTGAGGGGAGAGTAGTTAATAAGACCGGAGGTGGAGGGACTGTCACCCAATGTTGATTTACCATCACTGGTGAAGGCTTTCTGGGACTTGTTGTCCATCAACTTTCTGGACTTTTTCTTATCACTATATTGATAAAATATTCTGGGACTTGTTCATCAACTTTTTGGAATTTTGGTTTGCGCTGCACTTATACCCTGTTTTAATAATTAAATAAATACACTGAAGAAAATGCATATATACAAAAAAACAAAACAAAGATAATCAGACTTATACAAAAGAGCAAGACTAAATAGGGTTTTGGTTACTAAAGACAGGCAAAAGATGCTCAGCAAGCATCCAGATCAGCTGATTGTCAACTAAAGTCTATGGGATTAATTTACTAAAACTGGTGCACACAGAATCTGGTGCAGATGTGCACGGTAGCCAATCAACTTCTAATTTCGGCTTGTTTAATTAGGCTTTGACAATAAACCCTGGAAGCTGATTGGTTTATATGCAGAGTTGCACCAGATTTTGCACTCTGCTGTTTTAGCAAATCAACCCCTATCTGTTTCTATAGTCACTACATATCAATGTGTCTTTATTTGATAAGCCAGGTTATTTAAATATCAGCATCTACACAAGTTAGGATAATACATAATATCATCACTAAAGTGTTACTAGTAAAAGTTCACTATAGAAGCCAACAGTAACACCTTTAAATTGATTTTATCCCTCAAACATTAAATATGAACAAAGCACATCCTTCTATACTGTGTACTTGTCTCTATCCAAAGTACTGAGTGTGATTTCTTTCTGTGGCCTCATTCCTCTGCTATCTGCATGAGTCACTTTTGGCAGATTTTCCTGACTCCAAGAGATAATTGGTCATTGGGAAAGAGAGCTCCAGCACACAGCCTGTGATTGATAACCACAGCTGTGCACATTCCCAGTGTACTTGAAGGGGAGGGTGTATCTCTTTCCCCCAATCAGGGCTCAGAGCTCTCTTTACTGATCTCTACAGCACGAGACCTCATATCCCTGCTTTTCAGAGCTGACACTTGATGTGTACCGGTTGTGGTTTGGAAGGCTTTATAAGACCAATGGATGCAGATAAACAGGTACAACTTATGTAGGAGGATTTGTTTAATCTCTGTGTATTACCTGAGGCTAGTCACTTCACTGGGTATATGTAAGGATTTTCATCCACTTTAAAGGAAACGTGGAGGCTGCCATTTATCAATATTTCCTCTGAAAATGTTAGTTGCTTGACAATCCTTTTGCTTAAGCGACCTTGAGCTAGTAAAGAAATAAAGAGATCCTCCAATGGGAGCAGCCGCAACGGAGATATGTGAACGGCCCCATAGAGAGCCGGTCACAATCTTCTGTCACGCAAATTGGATGCAGGGAAGCCCACATCCAATTCGCATAGGTGTGAACTCAGCCTAATGCTGGCCATACACTATACAAAAAATCGTCCAAACCCATTTTCGAAAAACAAACATTCGGTCGTGAAACCAAAGGATAGTGTTATCATGTAATGACCAATAAATTGTTCAGTGGACATAAATTAATCAATTTTGTGTACGTGTTTTTACGTATACTTAGTGCAAACAGTACAGACGGAAACACATTAACCTTTATCATTCGTTTGGCAGAAAATTTCCAAACTTGTCCTTCATTTTTTCGGCTCAAAAATGTCCCAAAGATTATCGATTTTGTGCCCATTAATTGGCCAAAAAACGAACAAACCGTCTAAATGACGAATTTCGGCTGATTTTTCGTATAGTGTATGGCCAGCGCCCAGCATAAGAGATAATTTCCCTCACTTGGAGAGAATTTTTTACTTCTTCTTGTTCCTACTACAGAAAGTTAACAAAAATCTCCCTAACATGACACAGGCAAAAAAACTGAAAGTTTTTAACCCCTCTCTACTCTATCCAAAACTAAACAAAATGTCTGTGGATACATTTTAATGGACAGCAGCCAATGAAATAATAACATGTTAGAAAGACAAAAGCAGAAGAAGGGGATCTCTTCCCTCACTCATGTTACCGATAAAAAGTATTACAAATTGCATTATTTTGCAAAAAAACACTATTCTAGATCTATTAAATAGCTAATAAGAAACCCTTCAACTAGTACAGTTTTTATTTTTTAATTTTTTTAGGGAACTATCTATAAAAAGACTAATTTTGGGTTATTAACAATTCAAAATTGGCTGTGTTCATTATACAATGTATACAAAATGTATACAATTATACAAAACATAAATATCAAAATATAGCTTTTATAAATGGAACACTTGGACAGCTCTGCTAAACCAAAACCAGAACCAGTTAAAAACCTGAACTTCGATATGGCATGAAAAAATAAATTTTCAACAAAAGAACACTCAAGTTGTTGTTTATTTTAGTAGAGTCAGTAAATGCCCTTGTGGTTTCCCACCTGTTTTAATACAAACCTCCATAATTGTGTAACAAAACAGTAATAAGTGTTGATATCATTCACACTTTAGAGTTTGACGTCTCTGGTTCACATCACTGTCTACCCATTTTACTGGTTGCAGTTCTTTTCCAAGTGGAGGCCGTGTCACTCCCTGCCAGAGATCAACATACTGCTTACAATGTACTCTGCTGATCGTTTGCCCCATTTCATCCTTTGATCTATTCAAACAGATTTGACTGCAACCTATACAGTTTTACAATGAGTGATCTTAGTGCCCTGGTGTGGACTAATACTTGGTCAGCTGTACATGGATAGTGCCTCATTTGGGATTTACAATATTTGCACATAGGGACATACCCAGCAGATCATCAGTGTACAAAGCAAGCAGGCAACAACCACCTGACCCTCTGTACTTCCAGTTAAAGATCTAATAGTAAAGTGGAGTACTATCAGTTAACATATCATTTAGACATGTGCTTTACATATTTTTATTATTACTTTTCACCTTATAAGCACCTGCATCGCCTTGAACTCTGTTAGGGTTTTCAACCATTTACTGGATGAAACAGTACTGTCAAATTATGAAATATCACAGGACTCACACTTTTCTACTTTACATCCCCCCAACTTCAGTATTCAATAGCAGTAAAGTAGAGAGATACCAAAGGACTTCAACCTGACCTAAGCATTATGTGTAAGAGAATCACACCTAAAATAGCACATACGATTTTCATCTAAGCTTCACCAGTTCTTCCCAGAGCCTATAAAACAAGACAGCCTCACCACAACAGGGTCAAAGAAAGATATTCAACAGTGTGTGTGGTAGGGGATTGAGGGATGTACAGTATGTTACCTTTTATACAAATGGATGGCTGGAAACAATAGCAAGAGGTGCTCCTTGCCTTGGGTGAAACATGTATAATAAAGTAAAAAAAAAATCTCAAGTCTCAGATGGAATCGATAATCTTACAGATACATGACTTTTTCATCATAATCTTCAGAGCTGATGTAAGAGCATTACACGGATGTTGCACTTGGTGAAATCCAAGTGGAGATTTAGTTTAAGTCATTTTGGAAGAGTAACAATGAAATTGAACATGGGAATCAACTGAGTAATTCAACACGGGAGATTACATTGATGATCTCGCTTGACAGTACTTGAAAACCCTTAACTCTCTGACCTACGCTCAACCTAATAAAATGTAAATTATGTTACAGAACTGTCAAAGTAATCTTGCACATTTAGTTATCTTGTAGTGTAAAGTTAGCGGGTTGAAAAAAAAAAGCAAAAGTTCATATCTGTGACGGCTTCTATTATCTTCGTTCCACATCTCCTGTACTGCTCTATACGCCTTCTTTCTGGATATCATGCTCAACCTAACTTGCCAAAATGTACAAATTTAAGCAGATGTTTTTCTGAGAGCTTCTGTCCACTTGCCAAGAGCTGAACTGGCCCAAATTTTATTCTAATAAATCTGCCCTGTGCTATAAAGTTCCTAGACATGTTATTGAAAGTGCCCTTTCCAAGATGTAATGGCTGTTTTTAGAAAAAAAAAGACAAAAACTTTAGGTGGATTAGCCCTAAGCACCATTAAACAAAATATGTGCTCTTCAGCTGCGATTGTATTTGAATGTCAACGCATATAAAGCGAGAGTGCGGTGTAAGTGCCGTCGTCACATTCAGACATTCAGTGCAAACAGTGTCAGATGTGAGACGGTGAAACATAGAGGTATGCTTTTCATTAAAATTCAGAAATGTCTTATGAGATTAAAGGTCTGACTGTAAAACTGAACAAAGTTTTAGGATTGTTCACATCTGTTTGTGGTTGACTCATTTGTGGTCACTGGTCATTATTTCTGAAAAGATAACCGGAAAAATGAGAAGATCATGAGACAAGAACAATCGAGGTTGTCAAAAGTTATAGAGAGTAGTGATGTCAACACGACAATGATTATAATGTCACATGATCATTTATTTATACGTCATGTACAGTTCCGCTTTGGTGTTACCTCATCTGATGACCATGCAGCTTATGTCCTAGTAGATTAATGTACTGTTATTTTACACAAAGAGAAAACATGACGGAGTCACTGAGGTCATAATCCATCTTAAGATATATATATTTTTAATGCTGTTATGTTAAAAACAGTACTGTTTATATGTTCTTGCTTTATCTTTTTAAGCTATGAACTGTTATCGTCAGACATATTTTCTTAAACATATTATTATTTTTAATCTTATTTTTGGTCCACCTTTATTTGTATTTTTTTGTTTTTAGGTTTATGATGTCTCCAAGCTCCCAACACTGCCACTTCTGTTTATGCCTTTAAGTGACACTAAAAACATTTTTTTCTATAAAAGAAGAGGTTATTGATACCTGCCATGTGCAAAGGTTGCTTATTTTCTCTTCTGGTAGTCCCTGCTAGTGCTGCCGGCCCATCCCTCCCTTGGGTTCCTCCTGAAGCAGGCCAGGTGCTAAGGAGGTACCAATGGATGTGTGCGTGCTCTCATTGGGTTTGGATGCAGACAGTGCCAGTAAGCAATCCCTCTTCCCTCCTCACAGGAGTTTGATTTGGGGGCAGCAGAAGCCCGTGGCTCCACTGCCCTCAGTTTATCCTGTGAAAACAACAAGTTATGGGTGCAGTGCTAGAGCCAGAGACAGTGCTGGGGCAGTGGCATGGAGCCAGGTAAATATTTAAAGACAGAAAATTATTTTTTTTTACAAAATACATAAAAAAGACAGATATAAACAGAAGCTCCCATGTCCTGTGCAATTGGCCTATTACTAAGCCACCAACAATTAGAAGTACACCAAAGAAGTCATACTAATCTATGGCGTACTTCTAATATGATGGTGGCTTTTTTTATATATTTTGTAATAAAAAAAGTTTTTTATCAATTCTATGTGGTCGTTCCTCGCTGGTACTGGTAAAGTTCAAATTCTTTCAGATTCTTTATAGTATATTGTCTTAATGGAAACAACCATATAAACTTTCTGGTTGTTAGTTAAAGACAGAGGGGAGTATGACAGTTAGAAGGACATTTTTAACATGAATGCACAGAATGCAATATGATAAAAAAATGTTTAGTTTTATAACTACTTTATTATGTGAAAATGCATCATAAGCCCATGTTTATTTTGGCAAGATTTTAGGGTTGGCAAGATTCTTTTTTTTTTTTTTTTAGCCTTGAAGTAGAGAATTGTAAAAAGCAGTCAGATTTTTTTTTCTGTGTCCCATTAGGGGGATTTCTTCTCACTTCCTGTTTTAGACACAAAAGAGGAGGTAGGTAGAAACTTCCAACACTTTCCTCTCACCTTCTGTTGCAATGGCAGCTGTAAAAGTTAGAAATTCTCTTCAGGACAAATAAAAAAAGTCAATATTGCCCGCCAGGGCAATCAATTAAACACTTAAAAGTGATTCTAACTATTCCTTTCTAAAAGCTTGATATAATGTATTGGTTTTATATATACTTTCAAGCAGAACTATATTTTGAAAAAAATTGTTAGCAGGTATAGGGGTTGATTTACCAGACTGTGAAATAGACTGTGCACTTTGCAAAGTGCAGTCTTCCACAGCTTAGTAAATGAGCAGAAGCTCTGCTTACTTCCATCATCCAATCACGTACAAGCAAAAATGCTGTTTATTTTTATTTTTGTTGCATGTGATTGGGTTCTCTTAGCAGAATTAAGCTTTACCTCATTTACTAAGCCCTGGAGCAACTGCACTTGCAGAGGGCAACTGCATTTTGCAAAGTGCACAGTCTATTTGCCTTTAGTAAATCCACCCCATAGTTTCAGAAGACTCATAAGGTGGAGTTACTAAAACTGGAGAGTGCAATATCTGGTGCAGTTGTGCACAGTATGCAATTAGCTTCTAACTTCAGCTTGTTCAATTAAGCTTTGAGAAAAAACTGGAAGCTGATTGGTTTCTAAGCAGAGCTACACCAGATTTTGCACTCTCCAGTTTTAGTAGATCAACCCCATAAGTAACGAATGAAGTAATACTTCACTCATACCTGAGTGCAAGCATTTACTGGAGATTTGGGATTTTTTTTTTCTGTGCATGTTTTCAGGTGTAATTAGGGTTGTTTGTTTTAACCAGAAAAAAATAAGCTACTAGAGGGGTTGTATAGGCTAAGTTTTGTGTTTTCTCAGGCATTTTAAGCACTCATATTGAAGCCTATGGAGCCAAAAACACGCCACGCTGCTTCAAAAGTAGCTCAGGTAACTTTTTGAGATTCAGGTGTCAAGTTATGGGCACCTGAGCACTCATATGTAAACAAGCACAATTCAGAAGCATGGGATTTTTGTTGAAAAGTTTTTTGATTTTTGAGCTTCATATGTCTAAAATGTTAGAAACTGATTGAAACCAAATTACTCCACAATACAAGCAGCTAGAGAGGTCAGGGATGACTTTTAGTGCTTGTTAAGACTATGTAAATACTTTAATATCCTAGTCTAGGCACAGGTGTACTTAAAGCTGCAAAGTCAGCTATCATATTGGATAACCAGGCACTAAACAAGGATTTTGCATTGTTCCGAGAAAAGAACAATGTCACATGTTCTGCAATACTTGAAAAGGCTCAGTATTTCTGAAATGGAATGGTCTGGCACATTATAAGCAAAGTATAAATTCTTTTTAAAGATGACATGTAAATATAAGAAGGAATTTACAGCTCTGTATAATTAAGGAATTGTAGCTAAGTTTCTATATCTGGCTGTCAGTGTCCCTTTTAAATGGAACTAAAGTCTTTTTTTGTTTTTTGTAATTGTGAGCAGGCAGACTGTTTATGTCAGAAGAGACACGCAATGCTATAAAATAAACATATTTGCCTATTCTCAGTCTTTCTTAGAATGAATACTGAGCTGCGTATGCACAGCTCAGTATACATTCCAGCACTGTGCCAGGATGACTGAACTCCTGTGTATGTGCGGGGGTTACATCATCCCACGCTGGCCAATCAAGACGGGCAAAACTGGAGACGGTGGGGGGGTGGCACCAACGATGAACCTTGCAGGTATCAGACTGTTGGAGCTAAGGTTATTAGTTAACATTATTATTTGGACTTTATTACAGTCATGGCCAAAAATATTGGCACCCCTGCATTTCTGTGAGATAATGCACCACTTTGCCCAGAAAATTGTTGCAGTTACAAATGTTTAGGGATTCTATTGTTTATTTCTTTTGTTTGTATTGGTATGACACAAAAAAGTGCAGAAACAAAATCTGACACATTCCATGCAAAACTCCAAAAATGGACTGGACAAAATTATTGGCACCCTCAATTTAACCACTTCAGCCCCAGAGGGATTTGCCTCCTTAATGACCAGGCCATTTTTTGCGATACAATACTGAATCTCTTTAACTGACAATTGCGCAGACGTGTAACACTGTACCCAAACAAAATTGACATCCTTTTTTCCCCACAAATAGAGCTTTCTTTTGGTGGCATTTGATCACCTCTGCGGTTTTTTTTTTGTTTGCGCTATAAACAAACAAAGAGCGACAATTTTGAAAAAAAAAAAAAAAACATTTTGTTTTAATTCTTGCTATAGTACATAAATTACAAATGGACACCTGGGAGCCAGAAATGTTGCTGATTGATAGGGAATTAAATATTTATTTCACTGATTAAAATGCAAATCAATTTATAACTTTTTTGAAATGCGTTATTCTGGATTGTTTTGTTGTTATTCTGTCTCTCGCTGTTAAAATAAACCTACCGTTAAAAATATGGACTGATCATTTCTTTGTCAGTGGGCAAACGTACAAAATCAGCAGGGGATCAAATACTTTTTCCCTCACTGTGCAGTGCCATGGGCATGTTGTGCACAGTGGACACAAGAACATTAAGATCTCTGGAGAAGGACTTGTAATCTTGAGATTATCCATGCTTTTCCACAATTTTTGTTCTCAAATCCTCAGACAATTCTATTCGTTCTCTTCTCCATGCTCTGAGTGGCAGACAAAGACACACAACAGAAAGGTTGAGTACCTTTTTCACCATTTTAACTGGTTGCGGTTGTGATTTCTATATTGTCAGCACCTGTTAATTGATACAGGTGAGTTTAATTACAAATTACAGGAGCATTACAAACTTGGAATGCAATTATATCTTACAATTTTGAGAAGGTGCCAATAATTTTGTACGGTCCATTTTTGGAGTTTTGCGAGGAATGTGTCTGATTTGGCCCTTTGCGTTTCTCCACTTTTTTTGTTCCATACCAATACAAACAAAAGAAATAAACATGAAAATGCCTAAACATTTTTAATTCCAACACGTTTCTGGGCAAAGTGGTGCATTATCTGACAGAAATGTCTATGTTTTTTTCAGTCAAGAAAGAAAGCCATGATGAAAATACCCTGGTTCATATAAAATTCTATCTTCTTACTGCTTGGAATGATATATCAAGAGGACAGGAAAAGAGAGGTGAGATATACAACACATGCACTGCAGTGTTGAAAGGACACTATTCTCATTTGCTGCCAAATCTTTGTTTTATAACGTAGGTGTTGTATCCAGTGGAAGATGATAAAACATCTACATTACTGACTCATAAAATAAACATATGAACTAAATATAATATGTGAATAACACAATAAAGGAAAAAAGTATTTGGTAATGATAGAATACGACCTATTGCATCACATCAGTATTCATCATCTGAAATTCCTATATCTGGGCCTAACTAGACCACAGAAAAAACATTTTAAACCCACAACATAGCCAGGAATAATAGCATTTCTGGCAAGTGCTAAATGCCCCTGGATCCACTTCCAGAATTAAACCTTTAACGCTTCTCACTCATCCCTTTCACAATTGTAGTATTATTGCATGACTTTTAAAGGTATATATATAGTATCTATCTACAGTGGGGGCAGAAAGTATTCAGACCCCCTTACATTTTTCACTCTTTGTTATATTGCAGCCATTTGCTAAAATCATTTATGTTCATTTTTTTTCCTCATTAATGTATATACAGCACCCCATATTGACAGAAAAACACAGAATTGTTGAAATTTTTGCAGATTTATTAAAAAAGAAAAACTGAAATATCACATGGTCCTAAGTATTCAGACCCTTTGCTTTGACACTCATATATTTAACTCAGGTGCTGTCCATTTCTTCTGATCATCCTTGAGATGGTTCTACACCTTCATTTGAGTCTAGCTGTGTTTGATTATACTGATTGGACTTGATTAGGAAAGTCACACACCTGTCTATATAAGACCTTACAGCTCACAGTGCATGTCAGATCAAATGAGAATCATGAGGTCAAAGGAACTGCCTGAGAGCTCAGAGACAGAATTGTGGCAAGGCTAAGATCTGGCCAAGGTTACAAAAAAAAATTCTGCTGCACTTAAGGTTCCTAAGAGCACAATGGCCTCCATAATCCTTAAATGGAAAACATTGGGATGGCCAGAACCCTTCCTAGAGCTGGCCGTCCAGCCAAACTGAGCTATCGGGGAAGAAGAGCCTTGGTGAGAGAGGTAAAGAAGGACCCAAAGATCACTGTGGCTGAGCTCCAGAGATGCAGTCGGGAGATGGGAGAAAGTTGTTGAAAGTCAACCATCACTGCAGCCCTCCACCAGTCGAGGCTTTATGGCAGAGTGGCCCAACGGAAGCCTCTCCTCAGTGCAAGACACATGAAAGCCTGCATGGAGTTTGCTAAAAAAACACCTGATGGACTCCAAGATGGTGAGAAATAAGATTCTCTGGTCTGATGAGACCAAGATAGAACTTTTTGGCCTTAATTATAAGCAGTATGTGTGGAGAAAACCAGGCACTGCTCATCACCTGTCCAATACAGTCCCAACAGTGAAGCATGGTGTGTGGGTGTTTTTCAGCTGCAGGGACAGGACGACTGGTTGCAATCGAGGGAAAGATGAATGCGGCCAAGTACAGGGATATCCTGGCAGAAAACCTTCTTCAGAGTGCTCAGGACCTCAGACTGGGCCGAAGGTTTACCTTCCAACAAGACAATGACCCTAAGCACACAGCTAAAATAACGAAGGAGTGGCTTCACAACAACTCCGTGACTGTTCTTGAATGGCCCAGCCAGAGCCCTGACTTAAACCCAATTGAGCATCTCTGGAGAGACCTAAAAATGGCTGTCCACCAACGTTTACCATCCAACCTGACCGAACTGGAGAGGATCTGCAAGGAAAAATGGCAGAGGATCCCCAAATTAAGGTGTGAAAAACTTGTTGCATCTTTACCAAAAAGACTCATGGCTGTATTATATCAAAAGGGTGCTTCTACTAAATACTGAGCAAAGGGTCTGAATACTTAGGACTATGTGATATTTCAATTTTTCTTTTTTAATAAATCTGCAAAAATGTCAACAATTCGCTGTTTTTCTGTCAATATGGGGTGCTGTGTGTACATTAATGGGGAAAAAAATGAACTTAAAGGATTTTAGCAAATAGCTGCAATATAACAAAGAGTGAAAAATTTAAGGAGGTCTGAATACTTTCTGTACCCGCTGTATGTCTGTATGTATGTATGTATCTCTCTATCTATCTAAATTTATATATATATATATATATGTATATATATATATATATATATATATATATATATATATATATATATATATATATATGTATTGTAGTAGTATGTTTCCTGAAAACCTGCCTTAAATAAAAATTACAAAACCTAAAGCAAAAAACACAGGGGGTTGATTTACTAAAAGTAGAGAGTGCAAAATCTGATGGAGATGTAGCCAATCAGCTTCTAACTTCAGCTCGTTCAATTGAGCTTTGCCAACAAAACTTGGAAGATGATTGGTTTTTATGCAGAGTTGCACCAGATTTTGCACTCTCTAGTTTTAAGAAATGAACACCAGTATTTGTGAAGCATCGATACCCTTTAATGGTGAATACACCTTTCACACTATCTTTTCATAACCAAATGTGATCTATCGATTCTATAAGTGGAAAAGAGCTTTTCCTTTATAATAAACTCTATGGGGAATAGAACTTGAGAATTCTTCAGACATGTTTGAAAAACAGCACCCTAGAATAATTGCTGGTACCTGTCATCTCATTATTAGGATCAGATTACGGTTAAATCTCCAACTGCTGGATTTTATTTCCTGGCAAAACTTCAGAGAATTCAAGATATTTCAGAAACTGAAAAAGACAATAAAGGAGGAATAGATACCCTTGTCTAATTGCACCTTCCAGACATCACTGTTCCAGGAATATTGCACTGTAAATGTTATTACCTGCTAGTGCAGGCATATTCAGTGCAAGTAGTTTGCTTTCTATCTCTTATAAAATCAGTTCTGTAAAATGGATATGTTATTTTCATAATCATTTATAATCATTTTCTATTAAATACATTTAGATGTAACATTTCTTCCAGGTGTAGAGTTATTTCTTTCATGTAATAAACCTTTAACTGTTGAAAGTGTAATTTTCTCATGAATATTCATTTTATTTTACAAAAGCGTTATCCTATTAGCACCTAAAAGCACCTCAATAGGCATCTTCTTTAAACGCACAACACGTTTGTGTGTGCATTTTATGCATTTTGATTATGCTGCAATACAATGTCTTTTTGGTGCAATTCTAATGCATTGTATGTCACATGCTTTGTGCTTTTAATCGCTTGCCGACTGCCGCACACAGATATACATTGGCAGAATGGCACAGGCAGGCAAATGGGCGTACAGTTACGTCCCTTTAAATTTGCCACCTATCGGGTGCGTGCCCGTGGGTCCCAGGAACTCGATGTTCGCCGGCGGCCCACGGTTGTGGCGTGGAGAAGTAGAACGGGGAGATGCCTATGTAAATAAGGCCTTTTCCCGTTCTGCCTAGTGACATGACAGGGATCAGCTGCTCCCTGTCATCGGGAGCATTGATTGCTGTCATGTCAGTGGTAGCCCATCCCCCCCTACAGTTAGAACACCTCCCTAGGACACACTTAACCCCTTGATCGCCCCCTAGTGTTTAACCCCTTCCCTGCCGGTGTCATTTACACAGTAATCAGTGCATTTTTATAGCACTGATCGCTCTATAAATGACAATGGTCCCAAAATAATGTCAAAAGTGTCCGATGTGTCCGCCATGATGTCGCAGTCATGATAAAAATCGCAGATCACCGCCATTACTAATTAAAAAAAAATTAATAATAAAAATGCTATAAAACTATCCCCTATTTTGTAGATGCTATAACTTTTGCGCAAACCAATCAATATACACTTATTGACATTTTTTTTAACCAAAAAATATGTAGAGGAATACATATCGGCCTAAACTGAGGAAAAGATTTGTTTTTTATATATTTTTGGGGGGTATTTATTATAGCAAAATTAAAAAAATGAGCGACAGTTTTGAAAAAAAAGCTATATTTTTGTTTTATAGCGCAAAAAATAAAAACCGCAGAGGTGATCAAATATCACCAAAAGAAAACTCTATTTGTGGGAAAAAAAGGACGTCAGGTTTGTTTGGGTACAACGTCGCACGACCGCGCAATTGTCAGCTAAAGTAACGCAGTGCCGGATCGCAAAAAAAAATTGCCTGAACTGGTTAAAGGAAATAAGACCTATTATTTGGGGTTAACATATGTTATTACGAAAACAAACAAAAAAATGGTTATCATTGAATTAACCTCATAAAAGTTAATAACACCTTTTATAATGTTTTTTCCTGCAATTTTTTTCAATAACAGTGTTTTACAGGAAATTTACATGCATCACCATTCATTTCAGTGCAACACAGTTTGATAAATGATTCACTTCCAATGCTCTAAGCAACATTTCTCCAAAATGTATCACACTAAAACCTGAAGATGAGAATGTTATACAGTCTTATTACTCTTAATCATCACAGGTTTTACATGCATTTTAAAGTATGATAACATACATGGAAGTGCAAAGCTGTGAATGCTTCCTTTCAGTCAAAATACCTTAAGAATTGATAAAATAAGCTGTTTGGTAAATTCAGCTGATTCTTGGATGAATTTAGCTACTTAAAAAAATATTTTCAATCAGCTAATAATTATAAAAACTGCACATTTTGTGCAATGGGTTTCCAGAAATACATCCTACACCTGGTTGGTTCCCATATAAAATACAAGCATTGACATTCTTTGTAAGCTGCTACCTTTAGGCCTCATGCACATGGACTTTTTCACAGCCGCTTTTTTGAGCGTTTTTTGCAGCTTAAAAAGGCCTGTCTATGTTAGTCTATGGCTTCATGCCCACCTAGGCGTTTTTGAGCTGCAAATGGCATAGGCGTTTTTAAGCTGTAAAAAAAACCCAGGACCAGTGGGTTCTGAGAGACGTTTTTCAGCTGTAAAAATACTCTAACGCTGATAAACGCTAAAAAACGCTCAAAAACCTCGCACACCAACGTTTAACGTTTTTGATCCATTGAAAAAAAAAAATTTTGAAAAAAAAAAAAAACGCTAAAAAACGGTAACGCGGAAAACCGCAAAAAAAGCTAATAAACGCTAAAAACGGCTATTGCAAAAACGTTAAAAAAAAAGCTGAAAAAAGTTTTAAAAAATCACTGCAAAGCTACTGGCGTTTTCATAACGTTATTTTAACATCCCGTGTGCATAAGGCCTCATTGGTTCCTGCTAATAATTCTGGGATTTTGGAAAATGCACTTCTCCCAATGATGACATCCAGCAGTAACCTTGGCTGTGGTCTTGGGCGGCAGTCGGCACAGATACCAGTGCACAGCTGTTTTCACCCTATATCACATACTGCTGTAGTAGGGATGATGATTTTATATTAGGATTACACATAGCACAGATGGAAAGTGAAAAAATAAAAAATTTTCAACAAATACAGGCAGTCCCGGAGTTACATACGTCCGACTTACATACGACTCCTACTTACAAACAGAGGGAGACAACAGGAAGTGGGAGGAGATCTAGGAAGGGAAATTCACTCCTGGAAGAGCTATTATGGGGAAAAATGTGTCTCCTCTGAAGCTTTATCACCAATCTTTGTTTCCACAACAACCCAACATTTTCAAAATCCAATTGTCACGGGCAGAAAGTGAGATGAAATCTTCTGAACAGGGGTACAGACAGCAGAACAAATGTTACACGGGTGTTAACAATTCCCTATCCAAAAAACATAAAGTGGTTCTAAAGCCTTAAAGGAGTTGTAAAGTCAGAAGGTTTTTTTTTTATCTTAATACAATCTACACATTAAGATAAAAAGCCTTCTGTGTGCAGCAGCCCCCCTAACACTTACCTGAGGTGCCTCTCTGTCCAGCGATGTCCACGAGTGTCTCAGCCGCCCAAGAGTCTCCCTCCTGATTGGCTGACAAACAGCAGTGGCGCCATTGGCTGTCACTGCTGTCAATTAAAGTCAGCTAGCCAATTCAGGGAGAGGGGGGGTATGGGCCGGGTCGGGGCTTCGTGTCTGAATGGACACACGGAGCTGTGACTCGGCTCGGGTGCCCCCATAACAAGCTGCATGCTGTGGGGGCACTGAACAGGAGGGGAGGGGCCAGGATCACAGAAGAGGGACCCAAGAAGAGGAGGATTTGGGCTGCTCTGTGCAAATCCCTGCAACAGAGCAGGTAAGCATAACATGTTTGTTATTTTTTTTAATGGGGAAAAAATTAGACTTTAAGGTTTTTCACCTTAATGCATTCTATGCATTAAGGTGAAAAACATTCTGTACAGTAGCTCCCCCCAGACCCCCCCCCCCCTTTTTCTTACCTGAGCCCGATATGATCAAGCAATGTGCACAAGCTCCAGTCACGGTCTCTCTCCTCATTGGGCAGATTGATAGCAGCAGGACCCATTGGCTCCTGCTGCTGTCAATCAAATCCTGTGACACAGGAGCAGGGGGCAGGGCCGAGTCCTGATGTCTGTGTCAATGGACAGGAGCGAGCCTACATGGGTGCCCCATGGGTGTCCCCCAGGGAAAGCGGCTTTCCGTGGGGGCACCAGATGAAGAGAAGGGGCCTAGAACACTGGCAGGGGACCCCAGAAGAAGAGGGTCGGGCTGCACAGCACCATTGCACAGAGCAGGTAAGTATAGGCATGCCTGTTATTGTTATTTTTAAAGAAGGAAGGTTTACAACCACTTTAAATTTTTCTTATATTTATGGAGTTATACTTAAAAAATTTACATGTTATCTTACATACACATTTAACTTAAGAACAAACCTACAGAAACTATCTTGTTTGTAACCCGGGACTGCCTGTAGTCACATTGTTGGAGTTGTAGGCTTTACTAACCTGTTTTTGCCCTACTGATGCAGAGGTAAGGTAAGATAAAACCTCAAGCAGACACTTACCAATTTATCCCAACAAATCCAAGAATTTTTGCAATACCACAAACCATATAAATTCTCCAGACCAACAACACTATCACTTTTTCAACTCAACTATAAAGCTGCATATTTACAGATATACCTGGAAATTCGAGACTATATAAAGACAGTCTTTCTATATAAACCACCTGCTCTAGTCATGCATTTTTGTTGATGTGCAGAACACCTAGTCACATTGCTTCTTCACCAAACATTAATCATCTGACAGATTTACCCTATACAGGGGATTTCACAGGAACTTGATATATGCAGGGAAGTGCTGATTTTAACTTGTTTTTATCTGCAGCCTGACTACAGAAAAGTGATAATTTGTTTGCAAATGTAAAAATTATTTATACTTTGTCTGTCTAGTTGAGAGTGAGAATCTTGGAGGATGTTAAAAAAAAATAATGATGAACAGAGAGGACTTAATGGAAAAAATCTAGCATCAAAAAAGTTTATATAGATATATTTATTTTTATATATATATATATATATTGCCAATTATATTTTGGATAGAGTAAGGGGGGGGGGGGTTAAAACCCCTGTCTGATTTTTATCCATCTGTGTCACATTGGGGAAATTTACCTTCACTTCCTGTCCCATAGCTAAAACAGGAAACCCCTGCAAATTAAGGGAATCTCTTGGGGCCACCCAGGTCATCAGAACTAGTGTCCTCATTGGAAGATTTACACTCTATTACTTTTCTGGAGACAGCCCAAAATTTGAGATTTTCTTATACTTTCACTTTTGATAATACTGGTAAACAGTACATATAGAAAGGGTGAATCTCCCTGACAGGGGCACAGGCAGCAATAATAGGAACCTGACAGGTATTCAAATCCATTTTGACCCTATCCAAAACCAAAAAGAAGTTTTGCCTTTATTTATACTATAAATGGGAGAGGAAATAAATGAATGTTTGAAAATAAAGCAGTTCATTGACAAGATAAAGGTCTTGTGGCCATGTAAACAGCATTAGATAGAGTCTAAAGCAGACTTTTCTCTAGGAAAGGTAAGTAATTCAACCCCTCTGCATAAGTTTACTTTAATGTCTTTCATTATTTTACCTGTTTCTAGTACTTTCTTGCTTGAAAACATTAAACAAGCTTGTGGCTGCAGTAGCACCAGTGAGCATTTTTCTTTTTTGTGTAGCAGGCTGAGTTTTTATGTAAAAGGACAGCCAAGAAGCTGTTCGGTCACATTTATACTTCTCACCAGGTGACATCCCCCTCCCAGAGCCCCTTGTATGGTTCCTGGGCTCCCCCACTCCTTCAGGGATCTCAGGTCCACAATAACCACTGTTAGGTTGGTGAACAAGAGGACATTGGGGAATTACTGTTGGCCAATCTTCTTTACAGAGAAAATTCTAGGTCCTTCATTATTTGTTGCCTGTAAACTGATGAGCCATTTAGAGTGTAACCTATTGATAATTACGGGCTTTTGACCCTTCATAGGCACTCACAGTTTTTAGGCTTGACCTATTTGATATCTATTTAGGACCTGGTTGCAGACAAAATATTTTTTTTAGCTTTTTTTTCTCATTGGATAGAATGGAAAAGGGTTAAAAGATCTGTCAAATTGAAAATCTTATATTTGTCTCTTTTAAAGGAAACCTGTTATGAGAGAATCATATAGGCTGCCATTGCTGACCATTCCTTCTGAAAAAGATAATTGTCTGGGTGTCATGCTGATGCATTGACTTCAATACTTGACACTGATCTGGAACCAGTATAGAACTGAAACTTTTCTGAAACTCATTACAGCATGCTTGTTCCTCTTCTGTGACTCAAAAAGTATTGACATCAGACATGGCCAGGCAACAACCATTTTACAAATAGATAAATCAGTGGTGCTCCAGATGAGCAAAGACAAGGAAGGAAAAAAAGAAACAAAAATTCACGGAAGAGATCCTTCTAAGGGTATTATTCAGTTGATCGTATGGGAAAAGTATGGCAAAAAAGTGTAGTAAGCATAGTAAGCGTACACTCACATTCATAAGGTTGCTAGATACCCGTCCAAGGGTCAAGCAACCTATTTTAGCACATGTGGAAAATATGACTCTCCATGCAGAGTGTGGGCACTCGATGCTCGTTGGTATTTTCCAGAAACTCTTGTACCATGCTTGGTTGCAATCAGATCCGGTTAACAATAGTAGATAGGGTAAGGCTCCAAATTGTAACCAGTTTATGGACCAGGGTATTATGGTGTTTTAACCTATTTTTACAATCAATAAATACCAACCTTCCTGAAGAATCCACTTGAAAGCACCTTTTTATTGAATGGATTCCATTTTCGTGTCTTATCCTATCTACTGGATATATTATACTGGACTTATCCTATCTACCCATATTTTACTCATGACATGGTCACTTTAGGAAAATCTTTCTAAAGTTTCTGTTTGGGACCCATCATCCAAATGGAAGGGAGAGAAAATTTCCGCAGTGGGGACACAGATGGCGATAAAACTTAACTTTTTCCCTCCTAACCTGAAATATTGAGAACATTATTCTTTGTCCTCATTTTGATGATTTGACTGGAGATGGGCCTTAAAAAATAACTACATTTTTTTGTTGAGAAAAAAACAGTCCCCTCTGGGTGATCTATGTACATTACAAGGTTTTAACAAACTTTGTTGCAGTTTCCTACCTTTTGTTATTCTGAAGAAATCCCTGTGTGTTTGTCTGTGTCCATGTGGGAAAGTGAATCTAATGGGAGTGGTTTCATAATTATCAATCATCCGCAGCACCTGCAGGGCACTAATGAGAAAAGCTGCTGGGCCTGCATCCCTTTCGACGTGATTTCCTATTGGGAGTATCTCACCAAAAATGACATATTTGTTGCAGGGGATGCCTGAAATCTGACTTGTATGTTAGTGTAGACTTCTGGGAATATCAGTGAGCCAATCACACAAGCAGGAAATTATGTTTCTGGGGGCGTTCTGTACACATTCTGTGTACAGAACACCTCCAGGTAGCCATATTGCATTGCATTTTACAGAAGATTACAGAGTTGCAGATTGAAAAGGAAGGGTCATTTTTAATAACATACAATTGCAATATGACTTGTGTAGCAATTGTGTACGCTATATTATTTTTCCCAACTAAAGTGGAGTTACCCTTTCATTTACCTGTAAGCACTGCTTGACATCTGAGATTAGAGAACGGTGTTAGTTTCAAAATGAAAGTAGTTCTAACAAAAACTGTTTGCACGTTGTTTGTACTTATTGTCTACTGTACTACCTCACATTTATCTGTATTACTAGGTATGCCTTGTATGCCTAAGTACTTCAAATAAACAGTTTTTAATAAAAAGATTACCAAAAACAAATAAATTATTATATTTTTATACATGTTGTATGGTGCCTTTTTCAGAACTATGTCTTCCTTATATGTGTATACTTTGTGCTTTTTCAAAACAATAAAAATATTGAAACATAAAAATAAATAAAAATAAAATAGTTCTACTTGAGAGTTAAAAGATTTGTCAGCTGTTTACTGCTATCCAGGACTTAATTAGTTTGATTTTGCCTCACCTTCTGTCTGGTGAAGATATGGTCAACGGAACAGAAAGTAAGGGAAAACTCTCTAACAAGGTTCTAATCTTTATCCACCTTATCCAAAGAAAAAAGTTTGTGGTTGGCAAATACTTTATACTGTATAATAACTGGAATTCTAACCTTGAAAGTTCTTGTTTAGGGATATTCTGATAAGGTATGAGAACTGTCTCCAATTGTTGTCTTGCATTGTCACGTTGTCACATGCTACCTACTACTGTCACTATGAAGTCCAGAACAATGATGTGCCGCCAATGCTGGAGCAAGTGCATATGGGCAAAAGTGGCTAAAAGAAGCTGGAAATGGCAACAATTGTTTATGGTGGTGCTTTAGAAGGATTTAGATCTCATTTAAATATCCAGTTTTCTTTTCTTCCAATCCATTTGTAGCTACATAGCAGACCCACTACAGGAACTCCTCAATATTGCCTCTTGTCTGAAATATTGCGTGTGATAGGTCAACTAGAAAAATAAGATAGGAGAAGGAACTGGGACAAGAAAGTCCGGGAAGATGGATTACTGAGCTGCAGTGTAAAATGATAGGACACTTTGCAAATGTTCCAGCAACCTCACTGTCGCTCAATACATTTGATATCTGTTTCCTCATTATTTAGCTGTCTGCCATCAGCTTGTTTTGATAACATCCTTCAGGACAAGTAATAGGAGCACATATGTGAATTGTTTTTACTCAAACCATCTTTCAAGATGGCTCTTGATTTAAGGGTATTTTTCATCAAATGTTATCAAAACTTACACTTCCCTGTACAATTGCTCGCTATGAATGTTTGGTACCAGCTGTCACCGTTGAAATACAAGCCCTTATTAGCCTAAGAAAAAGTTTGCCGGTGAGACTAACTAGAGACTTTCCAATAACTATAAACACTCCAGCAAGTGGGAACAAGAGAATGACAGAATTACAAATCGTGCAGCGCACTGCCCTTAACAATGCTGTGGCTGTGTCCAAGAATGAAACACTTTTTTAAAGCAGGAGTCCTTGGGGAACGAGGACTCAGAAAGATGGAAAAACATTAAAATGTACGAGGTTAAAGAAATGTCAGCAGGATCCCTCAAGAGTTTTTAATATGCATGCCATTAGATGTTTTTATAGAACAATTACCAACAGACGTGTCAGAAATTAATGTCACCATGCCAATGTTTATTCAGCTAGGGCAGTCATCCGGGTTCCCCATTATATATTTATTATTTTTTCAGACATCTTATATTAGAGATCTGTTTTGCTCACACTTTTTTGTGACACCAGCAAAGTTTCTACATGCCACCCAAAGAAGCCTTTCATTTTAGCACCACCTACTTCAGATCCAGCAGATTTACATTTCTGCATGTTAAAAGATTAAAACAAGCTAAATCAGCATAACTCTTATGAGTTGTTAGACTTTTTCTGTTGTTTTAAACTTCAACAAAGTTTCAATGACTTATCTCTTATGTTCAGGTCCTGTCCCCCTGCCTCCACAATTCCCAGCCATCAAAGTGAAAGTGGGGAATCACTATAGAAAACATAGGAGGAAAGGATGTTAAAATGCAGCTTCTCATTTGTAAAACAACACTTACAGTCTGCAAGTGTCATTTATTATTGCAATGTAACATTGTATTTACTATTTCACATGCCTTAAAGTGGTTGTGAAGGCTGAAGGTTTTTTACCTTCCTGCATTCTATGCATGAAGCCAAAAAATCTTCACTGTGCATCTCCTCCCGTAGCCCCCCCCCCCCCGTAATACTTACCTGAGTCTGATCCAACGATGTGCAAGAGAGCCGAAACTCTCCAAGGGCTCCTGATTGGCTAAGACAGAGAAGCGGGAGTCAATGGTCAATCACAGCCTGTGAGGAGGGTGCCGAGGGCAGGACTAAGCCATGCTCTGTATCCCATAAAGACGTCGAGGCAGCTCCAGTGCTGCTTGCTCTGATGGCACTCAACAAGGGGGAGGGACCAGAAGCACCAGCAGTGGACCTGAGAAAAGGAGGGTCAGGACTGCTCTGTTCAAGACCATTGCACAGAGCAGGTAATTATCCTGTGTTTTTTATTTTAAAGAAAAAAAAGGCTTTAGAACCACTTTAAAGTTGCATGTAAATTTAGGAAACAGTACAAAAAGTTTCAAAAAGTTTTGTTTACAAAGTTGCTTGGCATCAGCCAATATCAGCACTAAATGAGACCCGGTTCACACAGGGTCGACTTGTCAGGCGACTTAGCCGCCTGACAAGTTGCGTCCCATTCTGTACTATGGAACCGTTCTAATAGGAGTGACTCAAGTCTCTCCGACTTAGAAGAAGGTTCCTGTACTACTTTTGGGGCGACTTCAGGCGACTTGCATTGACTTCTATACAGAAGTCGTTTTGCAAGTCGCCGCTAAAGTCGTGTGCAGGTCGCCTCACCGAGTCGGCCTGCAAGTCGTGTTGCCCTGTGTGAACCGGCTCTGACAGATCCCTGGCTGGCTTCTGCTTGTAAACAAACCAGCAGGGTATCTTTAATTTACCTATGTCGCACTACTGCTGCTAAACAACAGATCCTGTAAACAACCAGTTGGATTCCAGTTCGGTTCAGATCAAACTCATGTTCAACCTGAACCCAAAGCTCATCCCTACTATTGGGGTCCAACTCATGCTCAGCCCAAACCAAAAGCTTCTACTGTTGATCTGCATATGCCATCCCTACGTCCCCTACTGCTGATCTGCATAGAACATCAATTTAAAATAACTTACAATCAAAATAAATAAATAGCGTTACTAATTAACCCTTATTAACCCTTAGTTCAATCTAATTAGCCCTAATTAACTCCTTTCTCCTGTTCTTCCCTAAGCTATTATTTTTATGCAGATTTTTTTAAATGCCTTTCACCATTAATAATTTTTGATTCTTTTTTATTTTGTTTGTTATTTTTTCAGTGTTGCATTAAAAACGAGCAAAACAAAAACAAACAAATGTTTTATTTGTAAACAAAACTTTGATGTAAAACACATTTTTTTAAATTACATTAACACAAGAAGGCATTGTTTACCATCCCAAAAATCAATGTGTATATACTGCTGTAAATATAAAGTTTTTTCAGTCCCAAAAGTTTTTCAGTCCAAAAAGGTGTAATGTATTTTGACTTGACTAACAAATATAATCCAAACTATCAACTAATATACTTCTTTATATAAGGTGCTCCTCATCCACCACACACTGATTTTTTTATGAAGAAGTAGCCCCCCCCCTACACATTCCCCTCTATGCCAAGATCTTCTAAATCCCCCAACTATGGGTTTTCTACCTACCAACACCATACATCACCACTGTCCAGTGGCACCTAACATCACAGTATTGATCTTTTAGATGGCACTCTTTGTACTGAGTAATGCCATCTGTGATCTTTGCCAAATCTCTATATCCCATTAGTGAGCTAAGGAGTAACAGTTTTTTAAAATTATAAAGTAGTTTTTGAATGCTGACATGTGCCCTGTTGAATTACGTGAAGTGTGAATTTTAATAACGGTCCACTTTGAACAAATTAAACCTACTTTGAGTGTGTGGAAAAGCAGGATAGCTACTTTTTTCTACCCTCAGGCATATTCACTCTGCTAAATATACCTTCTCTTATTAATGGAAAACTGTTTCCAAGTCAAAGTAGATAGTATGAAGTAAGTAAAAAATTAAGGGACACAGGTTCACGCAGTTGGTGTGAAAATCCATATTTCTGGGGAATTTTTATACCAACTTAAAGATATAAAGAAATTACTTTTTAGAGTACTAAGCATATAAAGGAGTGAAGTCATTATCAGGGTATGCCAAGAGAGAGAAAAAATAACTTAAAATTGGCTTAGTTTAGTCCAAAAGTTAAAAAACCCTTAAAATAGACTTACAAAACATTGCTATCGTGACCTCTTGTTAAACCAACGGAATCAGCTCCCTCTTATATGTACAGGTCACAGAACTATTTTTATGATAATCATGACTATTTATCAGCTATAAAAACTCTCCTCCCTGAAACAAAGGCTTTAGTCATTGCCAGATTTCTATTACAATTATCTCTTTTAGACTGGACATTTTTTGCTTCACTGGTCCAAACATGCCTTAAAGCAAACCTGTGCTTTGCCTACTCAAGGCAAACCAACAGGTTTGATTTTATTTCCCTGTCCTGGGCATGGGCATATATAAAAATATATATTTTATTTATATATTATTATTATTATTTTTTATTTATATATTATTATTTTTTAAGATATGAAAGGATTAACATATAGTTCTAAAGTAACAAAAGAATAATATAATAATATATAGGATTTATATCAAGATGCTCATAAATAGTACACAAGCATAGTGTAGAATGGACGGCACTTTGCAGAGCAATTGAGCCCTGATTATCTTACCTTTTCTCTCCCAGTCTCAGTAGGAAATTAAACAAATGAACCCTTGAACCATAATGTAAAGGTTGTCTGACTGTTTGGAGCATGGCAGAAAGTAAGTAGTTCTCTTGGCACAGGTTTCCTAAATTGTTCAAGCAAGTTAAATGTTAGCAATTAGCTCCTTCATCAAGGGGAGGGCCTGAAGGTGGGTAGCTAATTGCTGGTTCATGAAGAAGTTGCACTTACCTGAAGCTACAACCCATGTCATCTTTTCAAGATCTTCCACCCTCCCTCTCTATATTGTTATTGTCACAGCTTTATTAGCAGGGGTCTACCATGCTAGTGAAAAATAATATATTTGATTAATGACTGATTGATGCCCTCAGCAGGCTTTGGTTGGATAGATGTCTGTCTTGAATTTCTGTTTAATGAAACCTTTAAAGCGTTTGTTAACCTAAAAAAAAAAAAAAAAAAAATGATCCTGTTTCCTTAAGGCATGTTATACAGCACAGTGCTTGTTTTATGTAATTTGGCCCCCTGTATCACCTAAAAAACCTGGCTGATCCTGCCTGGCTATATCATGCCCCCTGTAAACTGACCACTGAATATCATGGTTGCTGAGCCCTGACACCGTACTCAGTTTACATGCCTCCGTCATCCGCAGTCTGTCCTTCTCTGTGCTCCTCTCCCCCCTCCCTGACTGTCTGCTTGTGTCAACGCCCACCCCCTCTGCTCCTGCTGCTCTCATAATTACTATAAAAGCCTCCCATCCCCTTTGTAATATAACAACAAGTGCCCCTGTGTTATATAAAAAATATGCCAATCTGTACCTATATCAGAGCAGCTCCCGGCAATCACATGACTCCTCGGCTCTATCTCTCCTCTCTAACCCTTCAACCCAGCTGATGTCATTGGGAGTGCTCGGCCCCGCCTGCTGGAGCTGTCAGCCAGGCAGAGGAGAGAACCGAGGAGTCACATGATCGCTGGGAGACACTCTAAAATAGGTACAGATCTGCATATTTTTTTATATAACACAGGCACAGGGAAACTTATTGTTAAGTTACAGAGGGGATGGGAGGATTTTTATAGAAGTGGCTTAACAACCCCTTTAAGCCTTGCAATGTTTGGATGCTCAGAGCTCATCTGCAGCTGGCACAGTTTTTTTTTTGTCTATGCAAGTCAGTTCAGCTGTTGAGTATTAAAGTGATTGTAAACTATCACCTTGTAAAACAACCCATTCAGTTTAAACTAGAAATGAAAGGCAAAACATTTGTGTACAGATGTAAAAAACATTTTATACACCGTGTTTTGTTTTTTTATAAGTAATCACATACCCTCTGCTCTCATCTGCATAAAGAGGTGGAAGAGGAGAAACAACAGCACACTGATCTTCCCAGTGAATGGCCATGCAGGGGGCGTGTGTCAGCAGAAGTCTGATCATTGGAGGAGAGCAGGATCAGTTCCCAGCACAGCTAGGAACTGACCACACTGTGTTCTCATGCTTAGTGTGGTCAGTCTTTAACAGGAAACCAGAGGGATTGGCAGAACATCAGGGGTTTCGCACAAAGGAAGCAATACATAGGGAACAGGATACTTTTTCACACAAGTACATGGTACAGCAGGCACATATCAGGAATATGAAATATTGGGTTTACATATTCTTTACGTAAGCCATGCCACCCATGCCCTTAACAACCATGAGACATCACCTGTCAGCGGGCTTCCCCCCAACAACCACAGGCCAAGGTTGTTGCGAAAAGGCCCTTGTCCCCATCAACATGGGGACAAGGTGCTTTGGGGTGTGGGGGTGCAGAGCCCTCCTGCCCCAAAGCACCCACCCCCCCATGTTGAGGGCATGTGGCCTGGTATGGTTCAGGAGGGGGGGCTCGCTCACCCTCCCTTTTCTGACCTGCCAGGCTGCATGCTCAGATATGGGTCTAGTATGGATTTGGGGGAGACCCCACGCTGTTTTTTTAACATTTTGGCATGGGGTTCCCCATAAAATCCATACCAGACTCGAAGGGCCTGATATGGACTGGGGGGGGACCCTACCTCGTTTTTCTAAATATTTTTCTATTGCTGGGCAACTTCCGGCATCTTTATCTTTATATTCTACTGTCAGTAGGAAAAGCCGCTGACAGATGATGACTCATGGCTGTTAAGGACACGGGGGGCCAACTTCCAGGCCCGCTGCTTAACAACCAGCTATTTCCTCACACAGAATTCTAATCGGTCGATCATGTTTCGACCGATCCGAATTCTAATTGTTCTAAAAAGTTGGAATTCATTGGAAAATTTATAAATGAAACTCAATTTAACAAAAATGAAACGAGACTAAACGAATTCAGAAACCAAACTAAACAAATTCCCTAACAAAACAAAATTAGTAACATAATCAATCTAACCAAAATAAAACGAAACAATTTTTTCCATTCTGTACATGTCTATTGACCGGTTCCCGTCTGGCCTATAACAAGACAATGCCAGCGGGAACCTCTCATTGATCTGGATGGACATCATATGACGTCCTCCCGTATCACGCCCCTCGTGTGGCCGCAGGGCCAGGCAGCAGCCCGATCTGTCACTGGCTGCATCCGCCAGAGGCAGCTGATAACTGATCATTGTACCAGCCCACTGCTGGTACCATGTGACCACTATAACCAATCACAGCAGGTGACATGACAATTGTAAACAATGGATGGCTTCCTTTCAAGCCATCCATTGTACACAATTGTGTTGCTAGCTGTGATTGGTCAGTGTAATCACATGGTACAGACTGGGCCAATCACAGTCCATCTGTACCATGTGATTAGTACTGGCCAATCACAGTTAATCACAAAAGAATCAACAGAATCGATTTCATTCAGTAAAATGCCTGCATATAGCAATTACATTTATTGCTACAGTATATGCAAACACAATATGTAAAAAAAAAATACTGATTGCTTCCCCAGAGTAGTTCAATGTTACTATGGTAACATTATATTGCTCTGGTCAAAGTGAGTTAAAAAAAAATTATATTAAAAAAATAAAAATTAAACAAAATTGAAAAAGTAAAATAATATATATTTTTTTCATACTGTCACCAGTCAGTGTCCCTGATTACTGCCACACCCATTATATGATGACACTGTACTACACTGGTGACAGTATGTAAAAAATAAAAAATAAAAGCTTATGACAAAAAAAACAACAACTTCAAAAAACTCGCCATGCCTCTTACTAAATACCTTGGACTGTCTACTTTCCAAAAAGTTGTCATTTGGGGGATATCTGTACTCTACTGACATTCTTGGGCCTCAAGAATTGAGTACATCAGGTGTGATCAATTTTCAGATATACAGTATACTATAGTTTGTGGACTCTATAACGTTCCTACAGACTAAATAGTATAAACTGATTTGGGTTATTTTCACCAAAGAAATGTAGCAGAATACATTTTGCCCTAAATTCATGAAGAAAAATATTTATTTGCAAATTTTATAACAGAAACAAAGAAAAACATGTTTTTTTTCCCCAAATTTTCAGTCTTTTTTTTATTTATTTAGCAAAAAATTTAAAACCCAGTGGTGATTAACTAGTTGCAGCCCGCCCACTGTCAAATGACGGCGGGGCGGGGCGGCTCTCGTTCTGGGTTGCCATCATATGACGGCATCCCAGAACGGCTGCTCACGCGTGCCTGTGGTCACCTCCGCGCAGTGTTGCTAGGACACGGCGCGACCCCAATCTCTGTAAAGAGCCGCGGCTCTTTAACCATGTGATCGGCTGTGTCCAATCACAGCCGGTCACATGTAAACATGGAGATACTGGTAATTGGCGCTCCTCGCCTCACACTGACAGAGTGTGTGGTTAGGAGAGCCGATCAGCGGCATCTCCTCACAGGAGACATCTATACATGTAATCAGGGCACTGACCATCAGTGCCCTGATTACAATAGCGACACCAGTGCCACAAATCAGTGCCAGCGATGAGTGCCCACCAGTGCCAGCAATCAGTGCCCACCACTGCCAGCAATCAGTGCCCACCACTGACCATAAGTGTCACCAATCAGTGCCCATTAGTGATGCCAGTACATGCTGGCTTTCAGTCCCGCCTATCAGTGCTGCCCATCAATGCCCATCACTGCTGTCCATCAATGCCCATCAGTGTCGCCCATCAGTGCCACCCATCAATGCCCATCAGTACCGCCTATCCGTGGCCGCCTATCAGTGCCCACCAGTGCTGCCTATCAGTGCCAATCAGTGCCACCTATTAGTGCCCATCAACGCCACCTAACAGTGCCCATCAGTGCCACATATCAGTGCTACCTATCAGTGCCCATAAGTGCAGCATATTAGTGCCCCCTCATCAGTGCCACCTAATCAGTGCCCATAAGTGGCGCCTCATCAGTGCCCATAAGTGCCACCTCATCAATGCCCACCAGTTCAGCCTATCAGTGCACATCAGTGAAGGAGAAAAATTACTTATTACAAAATATACTGACAGAAACTATGCAAAAAAAGAAATTTTTCACATTTTTGGTCTTTTTTTTGTAGTTAAAAAAAAAAAAAAAAAAACAGCAGTGATTAAATACCACCAAAAGAAAGCTCTACTTGTGTGAGGAAAACTATAAAAAATGTAATCTGCGTACAGTGTAGCATGACTGCGCAATTGTGATTCAAAGTGCAACAGCGCTGAAAGCTGAAAAATGGCCTGGACAGGAAGGGGGTGTAATTGCCCTGTAGGCAAGTGGTTAAATACCACCAAAAGAAAGCTCTATGTGTGTGGACAAAATTCAAAAAATTTAGTTTGGGTACAGTGTTGCATGACCGCGCAATTGTCACTCAAAGCGTGCCAGCACTGAAAGCTGAAAATCGGCCTGGGCGAAGTGGTTATCACTTCCACCTAGGATCAATTATATCATCGGTTCAAATCACAACCATGACACTGCCTGCCTGGAGTTTGCATGTTCTCCTTGTTCCTGTGTGGGTTTCCTCCCATGCGTCAAAGACATGCTGGTAGGTTAATTGGATCCTTTTTAATTTAGCTCTAGTGTATGAATGTGAGTTAGGGATCTTAGATTGTTAGCTCCTTGGAGGCAGGGACTGATGTGAATGTACAATATATGCGTAAGTTGACTGTGCTATCTAAGTACCTATAATAATAGATACATTATAAACAGTATTTCTGTCTAACGTTCAGCTTTAAGATATTTTCATTTATTAGAGAACTGCAGAACAACTTAAAACATATATTATTTTGGCTGCTACAAACAAGTCTAGTCAATGGCACATGTTTGAAGGTGCTAAATATTTCGACAAGATTCAGCCCCAGAAACACATGAGAGAAAAAAAAATGAATCTAATCAAATAAACTAATTCAGTTCTGTGCAATGTGTAAAGCAGATTGCAAGGAGAGAAAACTGAGAGCACCTCAAATTAAATGCAAGGCAAGTTCTAGCACGCACTAAGCCCCAATGTTGTTCTGTGCATAAGCAGGAGTACAATGTCAGCTCAGCCTCCTCAAAAAGACATGAAACCCCTGCCGTGCTCTTGTAGTGGACTTGATGAATGCAAAACACACAACTGTATTATTTTTACACGCTGCATTAACATCACCGGATTGAGCAAATATGCTAAGTATAAAGAACACTTTTGTTCCAGAAAATGAAGTCATATTTGGTGATGTAGTAAATGTTATAAAAATGGGAAAATGATTACATTCCTTGTGATTAATCAGATGTAGTGATAATGGAACAAAGGCTGGATGAAAGGAGTGGTAGATCTTTAACCTTTTTGTTATCAAGGGCATCTTATATGTTCGTGACAAGCCTATATTATTCCCTCTTGCTGCTTGTTGTCTGCAAAACAGGAACTAATTCAAAGGACTTCAGACTTATTTAATAAAGCTGTGAGCTGTGGTAATGCATAGGCTATAATGACCTAAAGGAACCAGATTTCAGCACTGTATTCAGATCAGCGAAAAATGGATTCGGATTGGTTGATATTGGTTTCTATACTGTGCACTCTTTGTATTTAAAATAAACCCCCTAGTCCTTTGGTGCCCAGCCTGTGGCCCCTTTGACACTCATAGTTGGTTGCTTTGTTTCCTACAAAATATTCTATAGACTTGCTGGTTTGGTTTATTTCTTTCACACCATCATAGTTTTTTCTGTGCTCCCCATTCCTTTTCTCTTTTTATTTTTTCTCTTTATATAATGGAGCTTACTGTGGGAAATATCAAATGTTGCAGAAATAATTTTTAATGGGGCTGTAGGGTACACAAGTGTAAAAGCATTAATTTGTAGAGGGGCTTTAGTAGAAAGTACCTCATCTGTCTCATGTAGCATGTCTCCAGTCCATGTCTCTTGAAACATGTCCCTAGCCCACAATTCTGATAGCATCTTCAAATCTCTCAACCGTCTCCTGTAGCATGCCCATAGTCTCTGACCAACTCTCATTGTCTCACTGCTGTCTCTGACAGCTTTCTGCAGCATTATGTGCCATTTGGTGATGTCAGGGGCCACACTTGAGGCCCTCTATGTCAAGTTGACTTCCACTGTTCTGTGTTATTTAAGTGCACACACAAATATTTATCCACATACACCTTTGTATAAAGCTGACTACAAGCATTGGATAAAAGTTTGAATGCAAATTGTTTCTCAACTCTTATGTTGTAAGAACAATAATGTGTCCTGCAAAAAAATCCAGACCAACTGTTACAGTTATCATAGACATAAAAGGCTATTGCCCATTTTGTTTAATTTTGCTTCATGTCTTTGGGTAGCATTAGACTGCAGAAAACACTCTCAGTTGTCCCAACTGAACTACCTACTGGGCATATTGGATAAAGCCCAAGCATTCCTCACGTTTGCTTGTCCAACTTCATGGTGTCACAACAATGGCATCGCTTAATCTGCAATTCCTGCTGAAAACAACCGATCAGTGAGACACTAATACTGTGTGTGCGTAATGTGGGTTCTCTTTACCTTCCTGTAGATAGCACTAATGGTTTTTTTCACAAAGATACTACGCTTATACTACCTGAAACCTGTTTTACTTAAAGTGGGCGCTCCACATCTGTCAAATTTCCTGTGATGGGAAAAATAGTTAGGTAATATGAATACTTTTCCCTGATGTCCCCCGACAGTGACTAGGTGAGGGTGGCGCCACTTTCATTGGGACAGATCTCAAAATATGCTGAGTAGTCCAAATCCAATGAGAAGATGATCCTGGTCTGTTCTGCAATGTCATCTCAAGAGATGTGGGCCACTCGGCATTCACTACAATCTTGCTGCCAGGAGGATGACATAACCCCCTGCACTACCAAAGTCAAGGAAAGGTAAGTATATTATCCAACTTTTTCCCCTCAGTGTTTTAAGGAGGTGGGGCATCTTTCATAAACTGACCTTGCCACTGAGGTGAAAGGTCCTGTTTAACTGCCCCTCTCCCTGCTTTTTCTACCATCAATCACATCCAATCATCTAAAGTAAGTCTAATTCTATTTGGAGGCTGTCCAAAACTTCTAGTAGGTAAACTGTGCTGAGTCTTATAGTTCTTCCTTCATCTCTGACAATCAGATCCTCTCCAAGTGCTTAATATATGTGAGATTATAGGGCAATTAGCATGAAACAATCTCCTAGCCAGAGAGGGATAAATTGATGAATTGAGATGTGGAGATGTGATGTTGTTGTTTGTGTTATCCACTCTTTTATGACTGGGGGGAGGGGGGGTAACGTAAATGTCATTATTCCAAAAGTCCAGCCCTTACCTCCACAAGCATAAATATAAGTGTAGAGATAGATGAAAGAAAGCAGACCTAATGCATTATCCCACAAAAGAGTAAAATAAAATAAGTACAACCCTCTTTCTTTCGTCTATTTTTACAGTGATTTGAGGACAACCCAAGTCCTAGAGGGCAGCAAGGCTTCAAGAGAATTATCCATCTTTGCAATGGTGTTCCATCTCCTCATTTCCTATTTGGTTATCTCACTTATATGCAGGGGATTATTGTTGCAATAAAATATAAGTGTGTGGATTCTCCAAAGATTCAGCAGCCTTTTAGAATGCTTTTCTAATGAGATCTGTTGGCATAGGATAATGGTTGAGTCTTGAATTACAGCAGATATCCTACTCATTGCCCAATCCCATTGGAATCTATTGTCTGTAGCCACCATATTAATGGTGAAAAAGGGAAAAACTTGAATTAGGCCAATATTATACAAGCATATTACATTCACATGCAGGTCCCCTTGATATAATACTGACTGTCATAATAACACTAGTAAAAGAATCAAGCAAGCCTGTGACAGAATCCTAATACAAAACGTCTGAGAGTGCTGGGCCTTAAACCTTGCATGGAGCTACGATAGGACAACTACAAGAATTACTTTAGCCCTGAAATAACAATTTTAAATATTATCTTCTGAAATATAAAGCAAGGTAGCATGGATAAAATAAAAATCGTCCTCTAAGCTTAGTTTATAAGTTTGAACAATTCTTTGGTAACGAGAATTGCCAAAGCCAGCATGATAAATCTATCTTGTTCATACTGAAGCAGAATATTAAAGCATAAT
Organism: Lithobates clamitans; assembly: GCA_037952925.1. NCBI lineage: Eukaryota > Metazoa > Chordata > Amphibia > Anura > Ranidae > Lithobates > Lithobates clamitans. Next base: position 43,431 of record JBBGZY010001135.1, read on the forward strand.
TAGAGGCAAATAGTAAATACAAATTTAAAATACATAGATGTGAGCAGTTTTGTCTAATAAAGGATTTTAACCTGTTAAGCCCATCTTGTGATTCACAGATTCTTGCCACATTTTACAGGTAGGGAACAGCCCCATTTCCCCAGTTGCATCTTCCAGTGCCACATCTACATCTCCAACCTGTACACTGGGTAAGGAATCTGTATAGTCCCTTTCGGTCACTAGGCAGGAAGGTGGCATTTGAAGCTTGTAAAATTGACCCAGGGGGAGATGAATAATTTTTTTGAGTAGGTAGTTTCAACAAATTTTATGAATCAAGACTGGCTGGACAAAAATTTGGTGGGTAAAATCCCTAACATACTATGAATTTACCTGTTTGCAGTTAAACTGTGCAGGTATACAAAAGTCAGGGACGTCTTTAAGGCAGGGCAAAAGGGGCAGCTGCCCTGGGCCCTGTCATTGTTGTGGGGCCCAAAGCAGCTGCCTCATACTTGCCAACTTTCACAGCTTAAATTCCCTCATCCCTTGAGGTTTCAGTCTCATGCTGTGTCCTAATATCTCAGTGTGAAGTTCTGTTATTAATGCTGCCCAGCTCTGTCTTGTTGTGTACAGATGACTCACCTGCAAACCCTGTGTTTACATGTAAATACCGACATTCATATGTAAATAGCAGCGGCATTCATATGTAAATAGCAGCAGCATTCATATGTAAATAGTGGCAGACCTGCAGCATTCTATGTAAACAGAGGTGGTATTCATATGTATATCATGCCCCCCTGAGGTCATATCCACCATGACCTATACTGAATGCTACCCACTGGGGAGATAAAGAGGCATGCTGGAAAGTCCTGCCTACAACTGTGGTCATTAAGCCTACTATCAGCCTGTTCTGCAAAGGTAAGCAAATTAGTGGGGGGAGGGTAGTGTGTGGTGTGCAGAGGTAGGCAGAGATGGAATTACAGTTTGGGGTGCACAGGTGAGCAAGGTCCAGTCCATGGTGTGCAGCCAGTGAGGAGATGATGTGCTGTAACCTCTAGCAACCAATCAGTAAGCAGTAATGATGTGCAGTAATCTCTAGCAACCAATCACCAAGCAGAAATCATGTGCTGTAACTTCTAGCAACCAGTCAGTGAGCGGTAATGATACACTGTAACCTCTGGCAACCAATCGCAATCACTGTCTGATCTGATTCAGTAAACTGATTTTGAGTCTAGCTGCTATTTATTGTATGTTTCAGAGCAGGTGGAGAGCAAAACTGCATGGGGGGGCCCCAAGAAAATTTCTGCCCAGGGTCCAATCAATATTAAAGACGGCCGTGACAAAAGTGGTTTATGAAATGGAGTTTTAACAATCATAGCACCCACGTTTGTAAAATGTACAAATTAAACATATGTAAAACTTGACAGAGCACCAGTTAAAGTTACTAAATGTGAATTAAAGACAGACCCACTAGTAAACACAACCGCCCACAAACAGGACTTTTCCTGAGCAGCTTGGTAGGTATGTATCTTGCCCCGAAAATGATCACTGAAAATGTGCATTCTCATATAAACCCCAACACTTAGACAGTAAAAAAAAATTCACCAGTATAAAAAATTTCAATTCACCCAGTGAAAGTGCGTGTACATTTTTTCTGTGCAAATGTGGCACAAGTGCTCTGGACGAATGATTTTCATTGTGTTAAAATGGAAAATACTGCATTTAGCTCCTAAATAGTACAAAGAACTATAGGAAATTCCCATAATAGGGAGTAAAAAACATTTATCCAGCACAGGAAATTGCCCAATAAAATTATTTTTTTGCCGTTTCTACAAAATGAATGTATATGTACTTTCACTGGGTGAATAGCTAGGCAGTATTTTTTTATAAATACACCCATTAAAGTGTATGATTATTTTTTTGCCGTTTCTACAAAATGAATGTAAATGTACTTTCACTGGGCGAATAGCTAGGCAGTATTTTTTTTATAAATACACCCATTAAAGTGTATGTAAACCCTAACAGTGACCTTGTATATGCTTCATTGTGGTCTTCAAATACTGTTGCAAGCTCTTTGTTCTGCTCTTCCAAAGATACAGTATTTTCTATGTAGGGAAATATTTTTGACAGGTTTACCAGGTAAAAATAAGGGAACAAAAACCTGGAAACAACCGCCATATTTAAGAACTAGCAAGTTGAAATATTTTTTGGATTTAGATGCACTTCAAATGAAGCCTTTATAACACACATTGCCAATATGCCACATCTCATCCACAACTAATTTCACATATATCTAGAAGGCTCTTAAAATACAAACATTATTATTATAAATACTTAAAAGTATGCAGTATATGATTGAAGAAGTAAAAAAAAAAAGTTGATCAGTCTACCAGAATCTTGCAAAAGTACATAAACTGATGTTACATTATAACTATTCACCACCATAGAGATACAATGAAGATGTAAAGAGATGTGAAGATACAGATTATACTAAAAGAGAAGAAGAAAAAGTATAAGAATCCAGAATTTATAAAGACCATCAAGAACAATTTTCTTTTTTTCTAAAAAAAAAGGACACTAACATATACTGCACATGTGTCAACAGCATACTTTTAAACTGAACCTCAGTCATTTCATTTTGCACTATACAGTATTTCAGAGATACATAAGGTGTTAAAGCAATGTAGATAAAGGCTATTTTTTATACTTAGAATCACTTAGATCAGGGGTAGGCAACCTCAGCCCTCTAGCAGTGATGAAACTACAAATCCCATCATGCCTCTGCCTCTAGGAGTCATGCCTGTGATTGGAAGGGTCTTGCAATGTCTCATGGGACTTGTAGTTTCAAAACAGCTGGAGGGCCGAGGTTGCCTACCCCTGACTTAGATATTTAGATTTGGGTAAAGAGTCAGAAGGGATAGCCAGAGTGTTATGTTCCGCAATATATGCCCTGTGAAGTTCCTCTGTCAATCTCTTCCAGTCACTGCTTTTGCAGAGTGAGCGATAAGGAGATAAAATGAATGCAGGAACTTCATGCTAGAGTGCACTATGCCTGTCCAGTGCAACTTGTTAATGCACCCAATGTATACTTATACACAAAACTAAAGTGAACATTTTTGGTCAAATTGTTCTGCAAAACATTAAAACCATTTGACATTATTATACATTTGTACATTTAGTCTGCTTTGACATTGACAAACTTGCTGGTTGACAACCTTGTTCAGTCCTCCTCAAATCAATGTGCAAGTGCTGTACATGCATTAAGAACACATAAAGGGAATGACATTTAATTCAGCACATAACAGCTATGTAGTGGTAAAAATAATATATGCTTTAAGGGCACTTTCACACTCACAGCGCCCTGGCGTTGACGGTAAAGCGCCACTATTTTTAGCCATGCTTTTCAGCCGCTAGTGGGGTGCTTTTAACCCCTGATAGCAGCCGGAAAAGGGTTAAAATCGCTGCAACGGAGCTTTGCCAGCACTTCGACGGTGCTGCCCATTGATTTCAGTGGGCAGGGGTGCTTTAGGAGTCCTAAAGCGCCTCAAAGAAGCTGCTAGCAGGATCCTGCCAGCTCACCGCTCCAGTGTGAAAGCCCTCAGGCTTTCACACTGGAGTGACAGGAGAGGCGCTTTACAGGTGCTATTTTTATCGATATAACGCCTGTAAAGTGTCTCAGTGTGAAAGGGGTCTAATTCTTGCTTGCTGTGTATTTGGTGCAGTAAAATGTTAAAGGACACCATCTGCCTCTCTGAGATTAGCAACAGCATTAGAAACCTTGGGTTAACTTCAACTTTTTCACTGGCTAAACATACATGTTACATAATTTTTCTATTATGAATATGCAATCATTAATATAAAAAGTTCATGCAAAGACTATTTACAGTCATTTTAATTAAATAATTTAGGCTGAAGAAAAGATCAACTTTCATCTGTTGCCTTATAACTACAAAATCACTGATTATTACCTTGACAAGTGAACCCTCGCTCTTCAAAACCAGGATTGCACAGACACTTCCCAATGGGCACCAACCATTCACCGTCGGTGCTGCAGTACATTTTGGGTGGATCCTCTTCTTTGGAATGGTTGACACAGGAACCTCTCACCTCCACCAGAGAATGTGAGTCCATAGGTACAGTGTCTGGGAACATGGCTAAGTTCTTCACAGTGAAAGGACACTTTTTGTAATATACCCGCACGGATACTAAGGCAACACAGGCACCAACATCCTGAAAAGCCAAATACAGTCCTTTTTTACTGATAGGCCCTACTTCCCGGACCTCAGTGTTTAGTTTCAGAATCCGATCTCCCAGGTCCATCTGGGTGAAGCTCTCATCAGCTGCGATTGTGTCAATCTTTGTAAACTGATGCTCCCTAAACTTGACCCCATGGTCCTCATCTGACTCCCAGTAGTAAAGGTTAAATGTTTCTTTACATGTTCCCAGTACAAGTGGGATGCTGTTGCAGTCTCGTAAGGTGAATTTTAGCTCAACATAGATTTTTTGAGCTGCGTTGCGGGGAATCCAATTTGTTCTAAGCCAGTTATTTTGATTATGGTCCATAACATTGCAGACTTGGTAGGTTCTTATGGGAGTGTAGTGCTCATCCACTCCACTAATTTCTTCCCACTGAAACCAAAAACAAAGAGAACATATGAATCTATGGAAAATGAAAATGTAAGTTATATGGTTCCTACAAAACACTGGCATACATGGGGTTTATAGACTATGATTGATTGAAGCATTTGAGGTGAACAAACTGGATCAAATAACATTTTATATACAGACATACATTAACATGTTTGGATATCAGGGGCCAAGCTACAAAATATAGACTGATTAGGGGTTTTGAATATAGAATGTCTAAAGCCAAAGCGTTTTTAGTGTTGGATAGAGTGGAGAAGTTTTTATTTCTTTCTGGTTACTGGCTAAAGAGATTTGCTCTCTCTTTCTCAAAGAAAGAGTTAATTCAAAACTTTAAGTTGGAATGGAGGGGAAATCTTCCAATGGGAACACTGTTCTAGTGACAACTGTCTAAGAGGGTATTTCCCTAACTTTGGAGAGACATCCTGTTATATCTACAGGAAAGGAAGTTAGGGAAACTCTCTTGAATAGTACACAAAAAAAACTAACTCGTTTTTCAGGGTTCCCTACTCTATTCAAATTGGGAAAAAATTGGCTTTAAATAAGTTTTAAAATCATGATCCACTTAATATCTTAGAATGATAAATAGTAATGTCATCTCATGATAATAATATAAATAAGAAACGAAAAATAAAACATTATATTTCCCTAAAATGACAATAAATATTCTGATAATATACTCTGGTTCTTTCCTTTACCATCATCATATCATTATTTCATGTAATAACCATACAACAAAGAGAATCTCCCTAGTTAGTTAGACTGTAAACTGAATTGTTTGCAAGTTCCTCTTTTTCCTGTATTTGAAACATGGTTTTTAGCTGCTTTGCACAAATCACTCACCTGTTATGATGACTTTAGGGGCTCTTTCACACCAGCAGCTGTGTTGAATGCATGGCCACTGGTGTGCACTGGAAGAATACAGTACCGATTCGCTAATGCCTGCACATCATGTCGTTTACCTTTTTCTTTGATAGAACTTTATTGAAATGCCACAAGTGACATTTTATTGAATTCTATTGGTGGCAGCGCGGTGTGATGTGCACAATGCTGCACTGAATAAAAGTAGTGCATACTGTATTTTTTTTCAGCTCACATCACCACAGCACAGTGGTATCAGATGGCCCTATAGAAAACAAGTTATTTTTTTTGTCTCATCTTGTATTTGTCTCTAGCGCACCTGATGTGAAGGAACCCTTAAACCAGGGATCCTCAAACACCCTCCAGCTGTTGCGGAACTACACATCCCATGAGGCATTGTAAAACTCTGACATTCACAGACATGGCTAGGCATGATGAGAATTGTAGTTCTTGAACAACTGGAGGGCCATAGTTTGAAGACCCTTGCGTTAAACAGACCTAAAGTCAAAAGTTGACCTGTTGCTCCTAACATGAAAAATGTAAGCTCAACCCCCAAAACACATACCGCTTCTTTAGTGATCCTAAAAGAAAAAATGTATTTTTAACTACTTGCCTACCGGGCGCTTTTACCCCCTTCCTGCCTAGGCCAATTTTCAACTTTCAGCGCTGTCACGCTTTGAATGACAATTGCGCGGCCATACAACACTGTACCCAAATTACATTTTTATCATTTTTTTAAGACAGATAGAGCTTTCATTTGGTGGTATTTAATCACCACTGTTTTGTTTTTTTTTTGCTAAAAAAGTCAACATTTTGAAAAAAAAATGTATATATATTTCTCTTAGTTTTTGTTATAAAATTTTGTAAATAATTTTTCTCCTTCGATGATGTGTGCTGATGAGGCTGCTCTGATGGGCACTGATAGGCTGCACTGATGGGCACTGATAAGATGTCACTGATGAGTAGGGATGAGCTTCGTGTTCGAGTCGAACCCATGTTCGACTCGAACATCGGCTGTTCGACCGTCCGTCGAATTGCGAACGATATGGGCCGTTCGCGCCAAATTCGTGTGGCGCGTCACGGCCCATAATTCACTGCGGCATCGCAGTGCATTGCTGGCTGATGATTGGCCAAGCATGCACTATGACCCGCATGCTTGGCCAATCACAGCGCCGTCAGTAGAGAGAGCTGTAATTGGCCAAAGCCAGGGTGGCTTTGGCCAATTATGGCTCAGGGGATTTAGTACACACCCCACACTATATAAGGCCGCCTGCACGGCGGCCCTGTGTAGTGTGTGTTCCGGTGTGCTGAGAGATAGAGAGAGAGAGAGACAGTGTCATTTGATTTGAGTTAGATAGATTAGGCAGAACAGTCAGTCAGTTAGCTGCACTTACAGTGTATTGTGTATATATATGCATCCCAGGTGTTGCATATATATATATACACTGTATTCAGTTTAGCTAGATCCGTTCCTGTTATCTTCTATCTAGACTATTTACATTTAGTGCAGTGTGTCCTGCTCACAGTGTTCAGCTAGATCCGTTCCTGCTATTTACATTCAGTGCAGTGCGTCCTGCTCACAGTGTTCAGCTAGATCCGTTCCTGCTATTTACATTCAGTGCAGTGCGTCCTGCTCACAGTGTTCAGCTAGATCCGTTCCTGCTATTTACATTCAGTGCAGTGCGTCCTGCTCACAGTGTTCAGCTAGATCCGTTCCTGCTATTTACATTCAGTGCAGTGCGTCCTGCTCACAGTGTTCAGCTAGATCCGTTCCTGGTATTTACATTTAGTGCAGTGCGTCCTGCTCACAGTGTTCAGCTAGATCCGTTCCTGCTATTTACATTCAGTGCAGTGCGTCCTGCTCACAGTGTTCAGCTAGATCCGTTCCTGGTATTTACATTTAGTGCAGTGCGTCCTGCTCACAGTGTTCAGCTAGATCCGTTCCTGCTATTTACATTCAGTGCAGTGCGTCCTGCTCACAGTGTTCAGCTAGATCCGTTCCTGCTGTTTACATTCAGTGCAGTGCGTCCTGCTCACAGTGTTCAGCTAGATCCGTTCCTGCTATTTACATTCAGTGCAGTGCGTCCTGCTCACAGTGTTCAGCTAGATCCGTTCCTGCTATTTACATTCAGTGCAGTGCGTCCTGCTCACAGTGTTCAGCTAGATCCGTTCCTGCTATTTACATTCAGTGCAGTGCGTCCTGCTCACAGTGTTCAGCTATATCCGTTCCTGGTATTTACATTTAGTGCAGTGCGTCCTGCTCACAGTGTTCAGCTAGATCCGTTCCTGCTATTTACATTCAGTGCAGTGCGTCCTGCTCACAGTGTTCAGCTAGATCCGTTCCTGCTGTTTACATTCAGTGCAGTGCGTCCTGCTCACAGTGTTCAGCTAGATCCGTTCCTGCTATTTACATTCAGTGCATTGCGTCCTGCTCACAGTGTTCAGCTAGATCCGTTCCTGCTATTTACATTCAGTGCAGTGCGTCCTGCTCACAGTGTTCAGCTAGATCCGTTCCTGCTAGTTACATTCAGTGCAGTGCGTCCTGCTCACAGTGTTCAGCTAGATCCGTTCCTGCTATTTACATTCAGTGCAGTGCGTCCTGCTCACAGTGTTCAGCTAGATCCGTTCCTGCTATTTACATTCAGTGCAGTGCGTCCTGCTCACAGTGTTCAGCTAGATCCGTTCCTGCTATATACATTTAGTGCAGTACGTCCTGCTCACAGTGTTCAGCTAGATCCGTTCCTGTTATCTTCCTACTGACAGGCAGGCTTGTCTGGTTACAGTATATAAAGCTACCTGAAGAAAATTACAGGTGTTCTTTTTGATCCTATTAGTACCACGGTCAGGCAGCTAGACTATTTACATTTAGTACAGTGTGTCCTGCTCACAGTGTTCAGCTAGATCCGTTCCTGTTATCTTCCTACTGACAGGCAGGCTTGTCTGGTTACAGTATATAAAGCTACCTTAAGAAAATTACAGGTGTTCTTTTTGATCCTATTAGTACCACGGTCAGGCAGCTAGACTATTTACATTCAGTGCAGTGCGTCCTGCTCACAGTGTTCAGCTAGATCCGTTCCTGGTATTTACATTCAGTGCAGTGCGTCCTGCTCACAGTGTTCAGCTAGATCCGTTCCTGGTATTTACATTTAGTGCAGTGCGTCCTGCTCACAGTGTTCAGCTAGATCCGTTCCTGCTATTTACATTCAGTGCAGTGCGTCCTGCTCACAGTGTTCAGCTAGATCCGTTCCTGGTATTTACATTTAGTGCAGTGCGTCCTGCTCACAGTGTTCAGCTAGATCCGTTCCTGCTATTTACATTCAGTGCAGTGCGTCCTGCTCACAGTGTTCAGCTAGATCCGTTCCTGGTATTTACATTTAGTGCAGTGCGTCCTGCTCACAGTGTTCAGCTAGATCCGTTCCTGCTATTTACATTCAGTGCAGTGCGTCCTGCTCACAGTGTTCAGCTAGATCCGTTCCTGCTATTTACATTCAGTGCAGTGCGTCCTGCTCACAGTGTTCAGCTAGATCCGTTCCTGCTATATACATTTAGTGCAGTACGTCCTGCTCACAGTGTTCAGCTAGATCCGTTCCTGTTATCTTCCTACTGACAGGCAGGCTTGTCTGGTTACAGTATATAAAGCTACCTGAAGAAAATTACAGGTGTTCTTTTTGATCCTATTAGTACCACGGTCAGGCAGCTAGACTATTTACATTTAGTACAGTGTGTCCTGCTCACAGTGTTCAGCTAGATCCGTTCCTGTTATCTTCCTACTGACAGGCAGGCTTGTCTGGTTACAGTATATAAAGCTACCTTAAGAAAATTACAGGTGTTCTTTTTGATCCTATTAGTACCACGGTCAGGCAGCTAGACTATTTACATTCAGTGCAGTGCGTCCTGCTCACAGTGTTCAGCTAGATCCGTTCCTGGTATTTACATTTAGTGCAGTGCGTCCTGCTCACAGTGTTCAGCTAGATCCGTTCCTGCTATTTACATTCAGTGCAGTGCGTCCTGCTCACAGTGTTCAGCTAGATCCGTTCCTGCTGTTTACATTCAGTGCAGTGCGTCCTGCTCACAGTGTTCAGCTAGATCCGTTCCTGCTATTTACATTCAGTGCAGTGCGTCCTGCTCACAGTGTTCAGCTAGATCCATTCCTGCTATTTACATTCAGTGCAGTGCGTCCTGCTCACAGTGTTCAGCTAGATCCGTTCCTGCTGTTTACATTCAGTGCAGTGCGTCCTGCTCACAGTGTTCAGCTAGATCCGTTCCTGCTATTTACATTCAGTGCAGTGCGTCCTGCTCACAGTGTTCAGCTAGATCCGTTCCTGCTATTTACATTCAGTGCAGTGCGTCCTGCTCACAGTGTTCAGCTAGATCCGTTCCTGCTATTTACATTTAGTGCAGTGCGTCCTGCTCACAGTGTTCAGCTAGATCCGTTCCTGCTATTTACATTCAGTGCAGTGCGTCCTGCTCACAGTGTTCAGCTAGATCCGTTCCTGCTATATACATTTAGTGCAGTACGTCCTGCTCACAGTGTTCAGCTAGATCCGTTCCTGTTATCTTCCTACTGACAGGCAGGCTTGTCTGGTTACAGTATATAAAGCTACCTGAAGAAAATTACAGGTGTTCTATCCCAGCTTAGTGCAGCTACAGGCCATTAGTATGTCTGGAAGGCCAAGAAGGAGAGGCAGACAGTCACAAGCCAATAAGAGAGGGCAAGCAGGCTCTGTGTCTAGTGCTGGTCGTGGAGACGGTGCATCCTCATCAGCACGTGGCCATGGGACACGCTTGGCCTTTTTTTCGGCAGCTGGCCGTGTTGAGCCGCAACATGCGGAAGACTTGGTCGAGTGGATGACCAAGCCGTCCTCATCCTCCTCATCCTCTCTCACCCATGCCCAGGGTGCTTTGTCTGGCAAAGCAGCGGCCTCTTCCCTCAGCTCAATGTCATCAGTGACTCCTTCCCTAGCTCCACCATGTCCTCATGAGGATTCCCTCGAACTGTTTGACCACAGTGTTGGGTACATGCTCCAGGAGGATGCCCAGCGTTTGGAAGGCTCTGATGATGATACTGAGCTCAATGAAGGCAGTAACATGAGCACGGACAGAGGGGGTGCCCAAGAAGGACAGCAATCTGGCAGTCATGCTCCCCCTGCTGCAGCATACTGCCAGGTTTGCTCCAGTGATGAGGAGGGAGGGGATGATGAGGTCACTGACTCAACGTGGGTGCCTGATAGGAGAGAGGAGGAGGAGGAGGAGGAGGAGGAGGAGGTGGCACATCACCAACTAGGCAGGATGCCCTCCAGGGGCCAGCCTAAGGGCAGCACATTGACTGCATCACACCCCAAAGCTCCACATGTGCAGGGCGCTGCAGTCTCTGCGCGTTATTCAAAAAGTTCTTTGGTGTGGGCCTTTTTTGAGACGAGTGCATCAGATCGCACCGCTGCTATTTGCAACATATGTCTCAAGCGTATCTCGCGTGGCCAAAACATCTCCCGCTTGGGTACCACATGCTTGACCAGACATATGTTGACCTGCCATGCAGTTCGTTGGCAAGCGTATCTAAAAGACCCACACCAAAGAACAAAGACGATCTCTCCTTGCTCCTCATCAGCTGAGATTTCCAACCCCACTAGACCTTCAGTCCTCTCTGCGACCTGCAGTGAGAGGAATGAAGGTGTAGAATTAGGTGTGTCACAGCCAAGTACTTATGGGCAATCTGCTTTTGGTACACCGACGTCAGATTGTACCAGGCAAATTTCCCTGCCCCAGCTGCTGCACCGCCGAAAGAAGTTTGCTCCCAGCCATCCACATGCCCAGCGGTTGAATGCTAGCTTGGCAAAATTGCTAGCACTTCAACTGCTGCCTTTTCAGTTGGTAGACTCTGCCCCCTTCCGTGAGTTTGTGGAATGTGCGGTTCCTCAGTGGCAGGTACCCAAACGCCACTTTTTCTCACGGAAGGCGATTCCGGCTCTCTACCGGAATGTGGAAGGCAATGTCCATGCCTCGCTGGACAGGGCGGTCAGCGGTAAGGTGCATATTACCGCTGACTCATGGTCCAGCAGGCATGGACAGGGACGTTACTTAAGTTTCACGGCGCATTGGGTGACTCTGCTGGCAGCTGGGAAGGATGCAGGACAAGGTGCAGTAGTGTTGGAGGTTGTTCCGCCACCACGCCTCCAAAATGCTGATTGTGACACACCTCTCTCCTCCACCCCCTCCTCTTCTTCTTCCTCCATGGCCTCTTCCTCGGAACCAGCGGTGCTCCGTAGGCGTTCAAGGGGCTACGCAAGTACGCAGGCCAAAAGATGCCATGCGGTGCTTGAGCTGGTGTGCTTGGGGGACAGGAGCCACACTGGGGCAGAGGTTCTGTCAGCTCTGCAGGGGCAGGTTCAGAGGTGGTTGACGCCACGCCAACTTAAGGCAGGAATGGTGGTTTGCGACAATGGCACCAACCTCCTCTCTGCCCTCCGACAGGGACAACTGACCCATGTGCCCTGTTTGGCTCACGTCCTTAACTTGGTGGTGCAGCGGTTCTTGGGCAGGTACCCGGGCTTACAGGATGTCCTGAGGCAGGCCAGGAAAGTCTGTGTGCATCTCCGCCGGTCATATAATGCCAGTGCTCGGCTGACGGACCTCCAAAAGGAGTTTAACCTGCCCAAGAACCGCCTAATCTGTGACATGCCCACCAGGTGGAACTCGACGTTGGCCATGCTGCAGCGGCTGCACACGCAGCAGAGGGCCATCAATGAGTACCTGTGCGACTATGGCACCAGGACAGGGTCAGGGGACCTTGGTTTTTTTTCCCCACGCCAGTGGGCCATGATCAGGGATGCATGCACTGTCCTGTCACCATTCGAGGAGGCCACGAGGATGGTGAGCACTGACAGTGCATGCATCAGTGACACTGTCCCCCTTGTCCACCTGTTGGAGCACACGCTGCGTGGAATAATGGACAGGGCACTTGAGGCAGAACAGAGGCAGGAAGAGGAGGACTTCCTTAGCTCTCAAGGCCCCCTTTATCCAGACAGTGTTCCTGCGTGCCCGCCGATCACACAGGAAGAGGACGAGGAGGAGGAGGAGGAGGAGGAGGAAGATTGTGTCAGTATGGAGGTGGAGCCTGGCACTCAGCATCAGCAGTCTTTAAGGGATCAGTCCCAAGGAACACATGGACTTGTACGTGGCTGGGAGGAGGTGGCTGCGGACGTTGTTGTCCTTAGTGACCCAGAGGACTCCGGACCGAATGCCTCAGCAAACCTACGCTGCATGGCCTCCCTGATCCTGCAAAGCCTGCGTAAGGATCCTCGTATTCGTGGTATCAAGGAGAAGGACCAATACTGGCTGGCAACCCTCCTTGATCCACGTTACAAGGGTAAGGTTGCGGACCTTATCTTGCCATCGCAGAGGGAGCAGAGGATGAAACATCTTCGGGAGGCCTTGCAGAAAGGTCTGTGCAACGCGTTCCCAGAGACTGGGAGGTTACAAACTCCTGTTTCTGGACAACGTGTTGCTGAGGCTTCGGTCAGTCAAAGAAGGAGCGGTGGAGAAGGTGGCCGTCTGACCGATGCGTTCAGACAATTTTTTGGTCCGCAGCCCCAAGGTATGATCGGTTCCAGCAACCATTGCCAGCGTCTGTTTTACATGGTGCAGGAATACCTAGGGGCAAGATCAGACTTGGACACCTTTCCCACCGAAAATCCTCTGGGTTACTGGGTCTTGAGGATGGATCACTGGCCAGAGCTTGCACAGTATGCAATTGAGCTACTGGCCTGTCCTGCATCCAGCGTTCTTTCGGAACGCACATTCAGTGCTGCTGGAGGCGTGGTAACCGATCACAGGGTGCGTCTGTCCACCGACTCGGTCGATCGGCTGACCTTCATAAAAATGAATCAGTCTTGGATCACCACCAGCTACCAAGCACCTGATGCAGATGTAACCGAATAATTTTTTTTGAAATCTCAGATCCCTTCAAAGACTGCCTATGCTGATGCTGAGTGACTATCCCTGAGTAATTATCCTCTTCCTCCTCAATCATCACGCTGATAGCTTGTAAGAACATTTTTGGTTCTGGGCGCCACCACCAGTGCCTAAGGCACAATTTTTCAGCCCCTGTTTAACAGGGGCGTGTAATTACAATTTTTGATGTAATACTTTGCAGCAGGGCTCGTTCCTGCATTCCAACTAGAGTGTCTGTGAGGGGTTGCAGTGTTGTGGCACCAGCACCAGTGCCTAAGACCCAATTTTTCTGCCCCTGTCTAACAGGGGCGTGTAATTACAATTTTTGATGCAATACTTTGCAGCAGGGCTTGTTCCTGCGTTTCAACTAGAGTGTCTGTGAGGGGTTGCAGTGTTGTGGCACCAGCACCAGTGCCTAAGACCCAATTTTTCTGCCCCTGTCTAACAGGGGCGTGTAATTACAATTTTTGATGCAATACTTTGCAGCAGGGCTTGTTCCTGCGTTTCAACTAGAGTGTCTGTGAGGGGTTGCAGTGTTGTGGCACCAGCACCAGTGCCTAAGACCCAATTTTTCTGCCCCTGTCTAACAGGGGCGTGTAATTACAATTTTTGATGCAATACTTTGCAGCAGGGCTCGTTCCTGCGTTCCAACTAGAGTGTCTGTGAGGGGTTGCAGTGTTGTGGCACCAGCACCAGTGCCTAAGGCCTAATTTTTCAGCTTCTGTTCAACAGGGGCATGTAATTACAATTCTTGATCTAATATTTCACAGCAGGGCCCTGTGAGGGCTTACAGTGTTTTGGCCACAGCAACACCTAAGGCCCAAATTTCTGCTGAGTATATAGGGCAGGACCCTACTTTCAAACATCTAACTTACAAACGACTCCTACTTGCAAACGGAAGGAGACAACAGGAAGTGAGATGAAATCTACCCCTAAGGAAGGGAAATTCTCTCCTGTAAGAGTTAATATGGGAAAACAATTTCTCCTTTCCACTGATGCTTTCCAATCCTTGTTCCACAAAAAAACCCAAATTTTCCAAAAACATTTTTCATTGGGACAAAAAAGTGAGGTGAAATCTTCTGAAGAGGAGGAAAGACGCAAAACAAATGTCACAGGGGTGATAACCCTTCCCTATGTTTTCCAAAAAGCTTAGAAAAGATTTTTTGGCTGGAGCTAAACACATTAAAAATGTTCAAAATTACAAACAGATTCTACTTAACAACAAACCTACAGTCCCTGTCTTGTTTGCACCGCCTGAATACTGCTGTTCAGAGTATATAGGGACCTTTCCTTATTTTAATTTGGGTGCGGGGTTCCCCTTAATATCCATACAAGACCCAAAGGGCCTGGTAATGGACTGGGGGGTACCCATGCCGTTTGTCTCACTGATTTTCATCCATATTGCCATGACCCGACATGACATTAAACCCGCAAGCAGTTTTAAATGAGATTTTTTCCTTTAAAAATGACATTTGGTGCAGGGACTGTTCTAAACATGGGAAACACGCGTCACTTTACAGGCATACTATAGACACCCCCCAGGTACGATATTTAAAGGAATATTTCACTTTTTTTTTTTTACTTTAAGCATCATTAAAATCACTGCTCCCGAAAAAACGGCCGTTTTTAAAAGTTTTTTTTGCATTGATACATGTCCCCTGGGGTAGGACCCGGGTCCCCAAACCCTTTTTAGGACAATACCATGCAAATTAGCCTTTAAAATGAGCACTTTTGATTTCGAACGTTCGAGTCCCATAGACGTCAATGGGGTTCTAACGTTCGTGCGAACTTGCGGTCCGTTCGCGGGTTCTGGTGCGAACCGAACCGGGGGGTGTTCGGCTCATCCCTACTGATGAGATGGCACTGAAGGGCACTGATGAGGTGGCACCGATGAGGAGGCACTAATATGCAGCACTGATGGGCATTAATAGTCGGCACTTATGGGCACCGAGAAGCGACACAGATAGGCGGCACTGATGGGCACTGATTGGCGGCACTGATGGACACCTAGTTGCAGAAGGTTTTTTAACCTTAGTGCATAGAATGCATTAAGGTAAAACACCTGGAGTCTTTAGGACCACTCTTTAAATTGGGATCCCCTAAAGTCTAGCAGCTGAAGCTGAGTGAGGCAGAGACACTGGCAGTGGTGGCTGGTGCTCAATATTTTTTTTCTGGAGGGGGCAAACAAACCTGCCCCCCTCACTCGCACCACCTAAGACTCCCTGTCCAATTGGGTCTCAGGGCCGCTTCCTGATTGGCCGGGAGGAGAATCAGGAAAACAATAGAGAATTTTATTTTGCTATTGTCACACAATTGGGTGGGCTCAGAGTGCAGTGCTCTGCGCCCCAAGCCCACCCTTTTTTGAAGCCAATTAGAGCCTTAGGCTCTAAACATGTTTTAAAAAAAAATCAATGCGTCCGGCACCCTGCATGTAGATTAGGGGCCGGGCGCATGGATTAGGGGGGCGGAGCCCCTGCGCCCCTTAGGGACGGGCCGCCACTGGACACTAGGGTGAATTTACTAAATGCAAATAGACCGCGCACTTTGCAAGTGCAGTTGCACTCTTAGTTAAATAGGTTAAGCTTTACTTTGCAAAGAATATCCAATCACATGCAAGGAAAATAATAAAAAAAAACATTTTTGCTTGCACCTGATTGGATGATGGAAGTCAGCAGAGCTTCATCTCATTTACTAAGCTCTGGAGCAACTGCACTTGCAGAGTGCAACCTTACTTCCAAGGTACACAGTCTCTTTGCCTTTAAAAACCAGCGCACTGAGTGGCTGCTCAGCCATAGACAGATGTGATATCAGTCCAACTGTGTTTTTAGTAAGTGCTCTACTCCTGTGCCCAATACAACAAAGTGAATGGATGACACTGCTAAATAGGAGACATTAATAAATATCTGCAGTTTGGCAGCAAACACTACCTTTAGGCAGGCCATACACAGTGCAAATTTCTTTCCTGCAGTCACAGGTTGCAGTAAAATTTTTTTGCATGATTCCCCCATCAACACAGACAGTGCTGACAGGGGAATCCCTCCTTCCAAGCAATTGTCTGGGGAAGCAGGGGCGGGCGGGCGGGCGGGCGGGCGAGCGAAGCCGTACTCGCCGGGAGCAGACAGTGATTATCGCTAGTAGC